>JAYESD010000010.1:162935811-163485453 GCA_036927565.1 Tuctoria greenei
CACACCCGCGGCGTGGCGGACTGCGGCCCGGAACCAATCACCCGCCTGAATATTTTAAACATCTACGAGTTGTTTCATTTCACTTCATGTTGATCCAACATGTGAGAAACATTAGTTCACCTGATGCAAACATTAGTATACAAGTGCATGCAAAAAACAGATTTTGTAATCAGTGCGTTACAAGTAGATGAAATGTAAACGATTGTATGTATTTAGATGCTTTAATCTTTTTTTATAAATTGTACTTTCTCTGTTCAAACTGTATTAGATATTTGCCCTAAACGCTATATATTTTAGAATGGAGGGAGTATGATTTAAAATTTTGGAAGTATTCCAACCTGCTAAATTTTCTTTGACTATATTTGGAAGAATCAACATATTTAAGACATATATGCGTATGATTATCTTTTTTCCCTAAGAACTTTGCTTATTGTCTTTTGTTCTTTTTTGCCGGGGAATGGAACTTCGCGTATTTAACATTTCACAATGAGCTAAACATTTCAAACTCGGTCAGATTGGATTGCCGAAAGTAAAATGACAATAATGTTGCACAAGACACAACACACTTATGAAGGGTACAAACAGATAGTACATCGTCAATAGGATACAGTTGAGCCATGCATACTAATAATGATTATGTATATATATAAATATATATAGCTCTTCGACTAAGGTAGATAATGTCTTACTACAGCTAAGTAGTGCACGCAAACACAAACGACGTACGCGGTACGCCCGCGAGTACAGATGAATGACGATATCCCTGACTTGCTCACCGGTACTCACGGGACGGACGAACGAACGCCATCCAATATAATTACGAGCGCTTTTGCACGCGTGCTGTTCATTACACCAGCACCCAGTAGACGACACCGTGCTGGAGCGGCTCGACGGTGTAGCCCGACGCCGCGTCCAAGGGGACGTGCACCGGCCGCTCGCCGTCGCTGACGAAGCGGAACAGGACCGCCGCCTCGCCGAACTGCGCCCTGACGTCGAGGTGCCTGGCCGCGACCTCGCGCACCACGCTCGTGCCCGTGGCGCTATCCCCGATGCACAGCACCGCGACGCCGTCCTCGTCCGGGTTGGCCGGCGGATGAGCTGCGGCCGCCGCGACAGGTTCACCGGTGACCCCGGCGCCGACGGCGCCATCCGCCAGTCCTGCGTTGCATGTATAGACGAGAGACAGTCAAACAGACGGCGAGCGTATTAACTGCGGCAACGTAACTGCATGCGTGCGACCCGTGAATTCAGAAATCAAAGTGTTTGAGGAAACCCAAGTGACAGTCACGCACGCATGCATCGCAACAGAACAGGGCCTGCCTTGAATTGCCATGCACACGCTTGCTCTAGGTAACAGCGCCCTATGGTGTGAAAGCACTTTAAGTGCATTGCTCGGACGTCGAGCGGCAGCAGAAATTTGACCACCACCGTCACCTCAATCCTTTCAGGAGTACGTATAGCACGCATGCAAAAAATTACACAGCCTTCCCCACTTTTTCTACTGGCCTTTTCTACTGAGATAAGCCATCATGTGTCCATGACTAGACTACACAGAGGGGGCACAATTAATGAGCCGTAACTTGTGGGTTGGGGCTGGCCAATCCGTAGGGCTCTTTTAGACATGAGCTTCACCATTTCTCTATACTAGTAGGTGTGTTTTCTACTCGCTCCTAAACCGAAGGCAGCGGTCATAATTGATTTTGATCACCAATCAATACACCATTCCTTACACTACAAATGCGGTTTCTATACTCCCATCCGTCTTTCAACTGACGTATCTTCCAACTGATGTATTATAATTTTATTGGTTATAGAGGTATGATAGTTAGACTTAAATAAATAAAAAAACAAATAAAATTATGACACATCAGCTGAAACACTCATGGAAGTACAGAACGGAAATATACAAGTCGTATGCTTACACTACTGCTAGCAATAATCGGATCCAATATTTTGAAATCTTACTCAAAACCATATCTTCTCCAACGCTCTGATTCACTCATGAAAATAGTTGGATGCAAGGACGCATCCATATGGATTTATTTCTTGCAACATGGCACAATGCATCTACATATATTGATATATATGATGATATGATGTTTTGTCACATTGAAATAGTTGAGACCTTTTGTTTTTTTTTAAAAAAAATGAAATAGTTGAGACCTTTGAAACATCCCATCACGATTTTTTCCCAATGGACCAGAACAAAGCTTCTTTTACCCACTGTGTGCGCTTACAAACTACTCCCTCCTGATTCTTTTATTTGACGTTTCAGACAAAGTTTTAAACTAAAAATGAACTAGGATTTGTGTCTGAACGTCAATTAAAAAGATAATGAGGGAGTAACAAAATTCCCCAACTTTTAACTTGCACCGGAAAGTCATGCATGAAAGGCTGCGACAATATTGAACAGGAAATTTTACATGGTCTGATTGCGATTGCCGCGTGCATACATCTAGACTATAAATGATTATAAATTTAACCAGAACCTAATGTAGTCCCGCCCTCTATACAGCTACTCGTTCCGTTTCAAAATAATCGTCACTTTCTAATTTATTTTTAAACTAAAGAGTGACAAATATTTTGTGATGGAGGGAATAATACTCTCTCTGATTCGAAATATTTTTCATCAATTAGTTCAAAATGAACTAACCAGTTACAATTATTTCGAATCAGAATAGAACAGTTTTTTTTTCTTTCGGCCGTTACCATACCCTTACGTTGGTGGAGGCTTGGAGCTAAAGGAACTTTGTGCAAAGCATACAAAATTTGGTCGTTTTGCACACATCGTCACGCAATGATGATATTATGTCGTCCTAATCCATGCACACGATGATATGATGCTAATAGGGAAATTAACATTCAGTGTGGTACTCCAAAATTGATCAACATCATATGACGTACCTTGAAACAACTGATCATAGTTGGTGACGACAGCATTAGAGGCAGTAGTTGCAGTCAAACCAGTCAGCCCGGCCGTAGAAGCAGCCACACTCGCGACGGCGACAGCGGCGTCCGGCGACGCCGAAAGAGGCAGAGACACAGCCGCCGCCGCGTCCATGGCCGTACTCGCGCCGGAGTCGTATTGCGGTAAAGCCGGCTTCTCGGCGCCCTCGTGCGAGGCCACCTCCTTGGCGGCGGTGATGTTCAACGCCGCGGTGTTCTTGCAGACCTGATGGTCATCCGCGGAGCCAGATGACGGCCAGTACAGCCCAAGACCTGAGGCCCAGCCGGTGCAGTTTCGGTGGCCGTTGAAGGTCGTCGGCTCTGCCACCTCGTTGCAAATTCCCAGGGACGGGGTGGCCGGCAACGCCGGTGGCTGCGGTTGCACGGCTGGAACGTGCATGTACTGCGATCCGAGAATGGCGGCGAGCTCGGACGCCGACATACAGTGGCCCTGCGGCCACGGGAGGAAGATCGTCTCGTCGGCGGCCACGTGATCCTTCTGCTGCGAGTCGGGCGATGGCGCCGTAGCAGGCGCCACGGGCTGGCCCTGGTAGTACGCCTGGGGGCACGCCGCGGCGAGCGGCCCGAGCAGGTCCACGGCCTCCGTCGCGAACATAGTTTGTACCGCTGGCTTCTTCGCAGCGGCCGGCCTACTGGACCCGGACGAGCGGTCCGAGGACGACGAGGACGAGGAAGTGGGCGCCTGCTGCGCGGGCGAGGAGGCGAGCAGCTGCACCTGTTGTGTCTGGATCTGCTGCGGCGACGTGGCGAGCGGGGCCGCGTGCAGCCGTGCCGGCGGCGCGCGAGCCGCCGGGGCCACCGCGCGGGCGGAGCGCAGCAGCTTGTTCTTGGAACGGGCCTTGCGGTTCTGGAACCAGTAGAAGACGTTGGCGTCGCTGACGGGGGCGTACTCCTGCAGGCGCATGCGGATGCGCGGGATCTCGTCGCGCGGCGGGTTGACCATGCCGGAGTTGAAGATGGCCTCCAGGATCCGGATCTGCTCCGGCCGAGGGTTCCACCGCGGCTTAGGATCCGGGGCCCTCTCCTCGCCTCCTGCAAGAAACGACGAGACATCAGAAACCAATCATCATCAGTCACTCGATGATCTTGATCCTTGCCACGAACAAAACCCTACCAGCTCTACTGGCATGCAACCTGCAAGCAACAGTATCATGCATGTACAATCGATCGATCGATCTAGCGGTGCGAGATCAGGTGGGCGTACCTAGGAACGAGTGCTTGATGGAGCTCCTGGTGGTAGTGGTGGAGCCGCCGGAGACGAGGGAGGGCGACCAGCCGCTCGTATCAGGCTGCGGCTGCCACGGGTGGGCGGCGGCGTGCTTGGCCCTGAACATGCTCGGCCAGTGCCTGTTGTTGAAGGACGCCATGCCCGCCGCTCGCTTGCTTCTTCGATCACCTCTCTTCTTGTCCCCTCTTCTGCAACCACCCACAGAATTTCTTTTCTGCGCTCAGGACGATTGATTGATGATGAGAGAGTGGCGCTAGGGATTCTACTGCTGGTGCTCAATCCTACTCCGGACGAATTAACGGTGATGAGGCAGGTTAGCTTCCTGCTGCTCCTTTGCTGTTGTCACCTAGCTAGGATAACACACAGGCTCGCACCACTGCTGCTAGCTGCTGCCGCTTATAATGACCGCGCACCTACTACCCGGCCTCGGTTTACCAATGAATGGTCTCGCAGTTCACTGGCTGAGGCCATTCTCCCTATCCCCTGCTCCGAGACGCGTGCGTGCGACCGCGACCAGGTCGCGTTGCGTTGCGTTGCGTTGCACCAGGAGGGAAACTGACGCGGCCGCTCTGGTGCGGCCCCGATGGGTGCAAAGTGCGTGAGCCGGGACGGACAGCAAGGAAGACATGGAAAACCGAAGTGATCGAGACCGACCCCTGAAGCTAGCTTTCTCCCCTTTCTGATGGCGTCTTTTCTGCATGAGGCTGCGTGATGGCGACATCAGCTGGGGATCAGTTTTTAGCTTTTTGTGATCCTATTTGCCGGAAGGAAGGAAGGAATGAAACTGTAGTAGTAGCTCACGTTGCTGACGACGTACGTTCCGACGGGTTCTTCCTGATCGCCTGGACGCGGCAATTTGACCGTGATTTGACGAGGAGGCAGCTGCGACGAAGGAAGGAAGGTCTTTGGAGCAAAGCGCGGGCAAAAGTACATACGTAACTGTACCGCGGGTTACTCGGGTGGCAGTTGTAGTGTAGTGTACAAGCAGTTTCTCCCCCAGAAAAGCGGAGAGCTGTACGCTCGGGACGACGACACGAACTCGGTATCGAGTGGGTGTTGGATTGAACGTTCACGTTGCCGCCTTGCCGGTGGGCGGTGGCTCCGCACGCCAGTAGAGATGAACGTGTTGTCTCGCACGCAACGTCGAAATGCATGTACTACTTCGTATAGTACTGGCTTAGTAAACGAGTAGTGTCCCCGTATTGCAGGGTCGACAGTAGGTGAAACGTGTAGGAGAGCACTAGCGAGTAGTAACTGTCCCCGCATTGCGCGCAACTGGACTGAAACGAGACTCTCGTAGTCTCGATCAGTCGTAGTGAAGATAAATCTTCACTGATTTTTAAGCTCAACTTATTGCGAGTCCGGCCGGTCCATTCAAAACCAAACTTGAATCGATCAGTTTAACGTGCCTGGTATGCAGGTTTTCTGCCCCCCTCTCTCTGACTGCTACGTGCTGCAAGGCCGCTCATGACGTGCCAGATGTTGGCAAAGCCTAGGCGTTTCCCAGCTCCAGCTTTTCCCGGCAGTTTGGAGACGAAGGCACGGCTTACGCCTCGTCTTGCATGCGCGGTCAAAAATGGCCTGTCGTTAGAGTTAATGCCAGTCGATGTGGACTGAGGATGGATTTTGCCTCTCTCTCTCTTTCTTCAGAGCGTGCGTGTGAGATATGGAGAGTGCTTGGCTTGCTGTGACGTGCATGCTAGTATATTGAATGAATGGGATAGGAGCACTGCTACTGCTTCTAGAAAAGCGTGACGACGATGATTATTCTAATAGAGTACTCCGTACTACGTTACGTGTATGAGAGAAGTTGTTTAATTTGCATGAAGTAAATGGTGTGCAGTGGGAGTATTCGCATGGCGCGCACGAAACAACAACAGGAGAGGTGAAGAAGAGGACGATCGACCGCGAGGGCCCCGGCTATGCGCCAGCGTCGATGACAAAATTCTGGTCCAAGGTGAGAGAGAAGTACAGTTAATCGCCGGAAAGGGGGGATGGAGTGACATGAGAAGGGCCGGTGCGTGCGTGCGTGCGTGCGTGCATGCATTGTGAGTGCAGCTAAGGACGCTGGTGGCTATTTATTTAGTAACCATTGTAAAAACCCATCAGGATTTTCATGTACATACCTGTTAAAAGTATTGTAGTTTAATACTTCCATCTACTGCTTAGTTAGTTTGTAAATACGCTTCTAATGCTTTGGCTATAGCCTATGATTTCTCCAAATAATGCTTCACTGTATTATACTGTGTGCTAACTATTTAGTCTGGTTTTTCATTTATTTAATTACAGTCGCCTCATTATCACGAATAGCATGAAAATCTCTTACCAGAAAAAAACATTGATAACGTAAGCATGATGCTACCAGCGAAGTAGAGGAAAAAACTAGTCACAAAAGATCAACGCGCGCGATGGTAAATATATCCGGTGGACCTACTAACTAAACCTGGGATCCGGCCGGTGGTCTGCACAACTCTTGTGTCTGCCTCTCCCTTCCTGCTCGTGGGGGTTCAGGACTTCGGGTGTGGGTTGGACCCTGGCACCTCCGTATGACATGTGGGTCCGATGAATGCTGGGCTCACATGTCAGCATCTGCCAGTGCAGCAGAGGATTTCAACCCGGTATGGAGTATGGACACGCGAACATGACCATGCACGAGCGCAGCAGCAGAAAGTGCGGAAGTCTTGCCATGCCCTCGCTCGTGGCAGACTGGCAGGCAGGCAGAGGCAGACTTCTCTCACCAGCGGTGATGAATGCTGTGGTTCCTTGCCTGTTCCACGCTTCGTTTCACCATTCTCTTCTCGCTCCTCGCTCGACCAGACAACCACCGCTCTCAATCTTTTTAGAGAAGGTCTGACGCAGTGACGCTTAGATGACGATCCATTGATCTCAACCTCCGATCCAGTCATTTCCTCTCTTTTTTTTTGTCACGAAATGCTTCGCCCCCGCGCCGCTGCCCGGGTGCTGTCTCGCGTTGCCATGACGAGGTAAAGGTCTCGCCAATCTATTCCAATTTGCGATGCCCATGCGATCGTCCGCATGGATCATGGACCCCCGTCATGGACCAAGACGATTTTAAAATGATGTACTACTAGTTCGTAGTAGTATGTGTTTGCGTTATTGTCCGTGCAGTGCGATCGATCCGTGGCACGGAAAACAGCATTTGGAGGTAAGCTAGCGACGCTTTTATAAAAAAACCGGGGTGGAGTCTGGTTCCTTCCGGCCCGGTCTTTTTAATTGGTGTGCTGACGGACGAGTTAGGGACGGATTAAACAAGTCGCGGGGATAGCCTCAGTTGTTGACTTGTTCGTGTATGTTTCGCGCGTCTGCATGACGACGTCGTGGCAGCAGTGCACATGCGTAGCTCGTCGTTTTGGACGGACCTGCTGCTCGGCTAAATCACTTGAAAGCTTCTCTTCGCGAAAAATATTTGGTTGTTGGAATCACTATTTTGGGTCCATATATAGCTCGTACCCCGATCCCCGACGGTCCATCCCGGCCGGTCCCGGAGAAAGAAGGCTACGTACCAATGACAACCCAACAAGCCTATGGACTCAGCCCAGCAGATTATAACTCTTTCATCTAGCCCAGCCCAGAGGTCACTACCTGTTCAAGGTGGACAGCGGCGTCGGCAAGTCCAACCTGCTTTCGCGGTTCGCCAGGGACGAGTTCAGCCTCGAGAGACCAGGTCCACCATCGGCGTCGAGTTCGCCACCAAGACCGTCCAGGTCGATGACAAGCTCGTCAAGGTGCATACTGGGACACCGCCGGCCACGAAAGAATTTTTGGGGCTCGCCTTATCATACACATGGGCGGTGAACGGATCAATTTAGAATATTCTACAGTCGAAGAAACTTATAAATGTTATGGCTGTACAGTTTCAGGAAGCTGAGCACTCCCGATCACAACAAATACAGGTAGCACCATTATCTACCACTTCTTATATGCAAATTGAGCTGAATGTTTATCGAAGCAAATAACTGCAGGCTTATTCCGGCTCATTGTCCATTTCTTCTATCGACAGACAATGCTGTTGTCTTGCAGATGGGGCAAATGTTCTTTACGGTCAGCCACTGCTTCACGCACTCGGCATGATACCTGTGGCCACAATCAAGGGTTCCAATGTAATCTTTATCCTGGTACTCCTCCTGCGAGATGCATCGAGCAAATTTTCTCAGAGCTATGAATTTGTGAATAGCGATGTACTACACTGACAGTCTGGCACAGTGACACCCGCATACAAAATGAGCTACGGGATCACTGCCTTTCCAAAACTATCAACCTGCAGCATAACTAATCATTATTAAAGCAACATTGTAATTTTGATCCATGAGTGTGGAGTGTCAGAAAATATGGAATGACTGTTGATGTGATCAACAAGTGCAACACCTGTGATGTCCATTTAAAGCACGGAACAAACGGCTGGTTTAAGATTTTTTTTTTACAGCTGAAAAATTAGTCATCAGTAAAACAAAGCAGCTAATTATAGTGAATGAGAAGGACCTGGCATATTATGCAAGCATCACTCTCCAGAGAAGATTTAGATGACTGATCAGCCACAGTGGACGTTCCTGGCACAAATAAGCTCGTCTTTAATTTATCTACAATGTGGCTTTTTGTCAGACCAGTATTGACATCTCCAATCCGCTCCCCTAATGCTAAAAGTTCCTGTAACGGAAACAAAAGAAGCATGTCAAGAAAAAGCTACTGCACTATGTGAATTTATAGAAGGGGATGAATGATCTGGCACTCAATACCTCATAAGTCATACTGTCTATATCTAGCCGCATATCTCTATGCTCATCTAGAAGATTGGGCACTTCATACAGTCTCGAAAAATCCATTATTGTGCCATGCTGATGGGACAAACAAAATAACCATATGAGCTACATGTGCACCGTATCCACCCTTAACAAAAACAGAAGTACGTCACTCAAGTACTGAAACAATTCTGCGAAGAATGTCTGGTCATATCTGTACCACATTAATGTAGTGAAGACAGTTTCAGCTAATTATTAAATAGTACTAATGGCAGAACCAAATTACATGCTGGTACAAAATAAGCACGGGTGTTTCATCTTATATGTATAATTACTACAATAAAGGCATGTATCCAGAAAGCTGATTGCCAAAATAAAATGAAGTTACCTCAGGCTGTAGAATCCTTATATTCCGGTGGTTCACTGGATTTACAAGAAATGGATGCTGTGGAGGGCCAAAAGTTTGCTCAGAGTTGGTGACCACAACTGGAATTTGTGGACCTAAGTGGAGACGATTCGCAGAATAATTAACACCACCATGCAAGATGCCATTATTGTTGCATTGTTGGTAAAGAAGTTGCACTTGAGTATGATCAAGCATATTTTGAGCTTGCATGGCATGCATCACATGCTGATGAAAATAAGGTACAGCTCCTCGACCAACAGTTGAAGGGGCACTTTGATATTCATTAAAGCCTGCATTTAACGTATCCGTGGATACTGAATGAGCGAATCTGCCTGCTGAGTAACAGGTTTGAAATCATTACACTGGTGAATTGACTAAAGTTTTTGTAACTATGACAAACAAAGGTATGTATCAGTTAAGCAGCTAGGTATACTTGTAACAATTGTAAGTATCAATCTTAATCCTTAGCATGGAAAGAAATACACACACACATACACATTAAGATGTTCTCATGATCACAAACTGACAATAATTCCATCAATCCTTTAATTACCTTGAACATTAGAAGTTGGATTAAAATAGGGAATTCCGTTAGCAACACCATTTACGAACTGCGACATCCATGCATGACCAACGTGAGCTGTTGGAAATGTATAGTTACCACGCTGTGCTGATTCTGGGCACACCACTGAGTTGAATCCATTAGTTCCAGCTGTGGAAGATCCTTCCATGGATGGCCAACTGTTGTGACTGTGATATTCTGATGGATTCAAAGGAACAATATTAGGTAGAACATTTGATTCAAAAGAAGGATCCCAAGGCATGAGTGCATGATTCTGATGTGCATGAGAAGATGAGCTTGAGCCTGCAAATCCATTAACAAAATGATAACTTCCTGCAACTGCAGCATTTTTCCTTTTAATATGCCCTCTAGCGCTTTCCCCAACATTGTCATTTCTGCCACTCCCATCCATACTACCTGGGACTTGGTTTATAGGCAATGGTAAATTCCCTGATCCGAAGCTCTGAGCATGAGAAGCATATCTGTCCATTGATGACGAAATGCAGGGATTGTACATAGTTGGTGTGAAGAGAAAACCAGAATCAACACCTAAATTTTGGGGCGGATTATGAACAGGCTGACGCTGATGATTCATGCTAACAGGATAGTAACTTCGCATATCAGAGAGACCAAAGCTTGTCGCATTTCCAACAAAACTGACAGCATGTTGTGCACCTTGATCTGACATGTTCCCATTGCCTCCACGAGCTTGTCCTGTCTCTGATGCAAGATCAATGACTTGGGGAGTGCATACCATATTTCTAAATGCCATAACATCAGTTTTATTTTCCTTAGCTTCAATAAATAGCTAAAGCAAGCTAAGTCAACAGCTATGCTTTATAATCACCTCTACCTGATATCACATTGAAAACAAGCCCAGGTTAATAAAGTAATTAGGCTCAAATATTACTTGCAATGTAACAAAGATAGGTTCAGAAATTTCCATGATAAAGGGCATGTGCATACTAATACTTGTTACAAAGGTAACATTATAGATAAATCAAAGAAGATTTATGCTGGCAACTAGCAAGATTGCTAAGTATATAGAAAATAGAAGTTGCATAGCATACAGACAGGTACACAACCAGCTAAAGGTACCAAGCCATGGATCAGCCCAAATGCTAAAGTTTTAGATCAATAGTTCAAGTTTAAATTAGCTGACGGAGTGGTTCACCTAAAAGTGTGATTAAGTTAGCTCTTCATGTTGATATTTTATTTTATATGCAGACCAGGCAGATTAACTCTCTTCTTCAGAAGCAACCCATTAAAAGGAAGAGTTGTAACTAAATCTTACCTGACAAACCTAGCATTACATAGTGCATGAGCATAGATATTGAACAAATGCAATCAAGTTTATCATTGCATGATGTATACAATCAGTCTTGAAACCAATATAGTAAATAGTAACGATTATTGTGTTATCTCAATGTCAGAGACAAGACAACCACAACGATTTCTTGGCAAAAATGAATTAGTAAAAGACGAGCACATGAGCCAGAAGATAAGAAGTCAAAGTTCAGAATATTATAGTAGCCACTCTCATTGATCATTCCAAGTGCATGATTCAAAAATCCAATAGTCATGTGTAATGAGTTAGAATGACTGGAAATGGTCTAACATCAATGACAGCGGTAAGGGCCAACAACTACTACCAGTATTTTAAAACAGCACCTGGACACCAAGGCGCCCCGCCATGGTGCCCAGGCGGCAGCCAGGGAGGTGGCAGCCTGTGAGGCGGAGGTAGCCAGGTGCCGGCCAGGTGAGTCGAGTTGTAACCGATTACTACTGGTAGAAAGGAGGATCACAAGAAATGAAAAAGCATGCAAGTCAATGCAATTGAAAGGGGGACAGCTGTTTTAAAAAACTCTGATTATCAGCCAATTGCTGACATGATCAGCCCCGTGGGAACCAACAGTTGACAGTTTAACCATCTTGGTATTGGGTTGTCCTACCCAAATCAGACCAAGGTTTGGCTGCTACACTTATTTCAGCAACCCAAATGAAAGTTTGATGGTGCCATGGACATCACGCATCAAAAAAAAAAGTTTGATGGTAGATTATTATTAATGCTTTACCTAAGGGAGAAATGTGAGGAAACTATGCAAACCATATAAGAATTTTAAGATCAACCGAAGTGTTTGTGTTTTTTTCAAATGGATAGCTTGCAGATAACAGTGACATTCTTTTCAATGTACAGTCACCAGTTCAGAACTGTGCTTCCCAAGGCAAAATGACTGATTGAGATGTCTTGATTCCTGTCTCCAAAACAACAATCACACTTCACTTATATCCTCTAGACCTCCTAGTGAAGCTACAATAGCCTTTTTACTGCTAAATTTTCTGATCAACTCTGTGATCAGCATTTCTTGTGAGACACCAAATCCCTCATACAATTGTTCTTCTAATTGATTCCGTGTATTTCAAAATTTTCTGACCGGAAATGCTTAGCTGTTGAGACTAGTCTAAAGACTACTGGCTAAATTCTTTATGGCAACAATTTTTTAAGAAAGGAAAAAAACAGCTCGCTACATGAGTACAGCCATATTTATCCATTCCAAATGAGTATTGTTTCAGCCTCACAAAAAAAAAAAGCTTTCGCACGATGAAATCCATTAACCCATTCTACACAAGTTATATAGGCAGATGATGATACCTCAATCAAACATCGGCATTGCACAGCAAAAGGCTAACACAATTTCAACATAGGAGTTATAATTACCAGCAATGTACTAAAAACTTCAACCGTACCTAAAATGCTCAAAGTCATGAAATAGTAAGTGCAAACTTCACTGCCGAAAGACATCAAACTTCCAAACAACTAACCAAACAGGTGCCCAGCACATAAGTGAAGTTCACCAACTGCAACACCCCAAACCCCATGGAGAACTCAACCACACCAAAAACTGCTGGAAAGCATTGCCCATGCCATTTATCATTAGTGTTTTCACCAAAAAGGTCACCTCCAACAAACTCATAATAAGCTCAGAATACTGGCATGAACTAATACGAGGCCACATTTCTCAGGAAATTTCTCATCATTGATCGTATGTACATGCACTTCCCATTAAATATCATAGCAGCCGATGCATTAACCGCACACCTAAATGCAACAGATGCGTCCCCTTTTAATCCACAAATGCCTACCAAATAATCAACGGAGTGTTTAGAAGCCTAAGCAAAGCTCTCCGCGCTAACCAAGCGCACATGCACATGAAGCAGAACACGAGAAGCAAATCCGATGCATCTAAAGTTTAGGCACTAACCGGAGACGGAAAATACCACTCACGGTCCCAAGCTGAACAAACCGAATGACCACACATCGGTAACCGTATACTCTCAGAGTCGCACCTTCCCTGCACAATTACGGACGAAATTCGCAGGCGGTGCCGTTGGGAGCACTCAAATCGCACGCTCCCCAGAATCAAATCCCCCCCCAAGTCCGCCCGCTCGCGCATGAGGTAAACGATACCTTCGCGCCCACACAATGCAATCGAGCCTGTGCAAACCGTGGTTGGGAAAAAAGCCTACGATGAATTAGCAGATCGTCACCTCGGGGAGCACGCGATCCGATCGGCGAAGCGGGGAGGGAGCCAGCCGGCGCCTCGCCACGGGAATCGCGCGCGGGGGTGGAGGGGCGGAGCGATCGCCCGCCGCGGTGGGGCGAGCGGAGGGCGATCGGCCGGTGGGTGGGGGAAGGGGATCGAAGGGAAGAACTGGAACCGGGGAGAGAGGGGAGCGTATTTATAAGCTCCAGAAGCTTTTTTTTTAGAGAGGTGGGTGGTGGTAGGAGGAAGAGGAGCAAGAGGCTCTGGTTTCTATCGTTTTTAGGCACAAGGGGATATAGCATTTGCGGGCGCTTTTTATCCTTCTGATTCTCTTTTAATTTTTTTTTTATGTATGAGATAAAGGCAACGAGAGACGGGAGATGGACAGTGTCTGTGTGTGACGCCAATTTCTTCATTTCTGCCCCGTGATCTTATGCGGAGAGGGCAGCCATGTGCCCCTCGTGAGCATTGTTAAATACATGTGTGATCATAAACTTGTAACGAAGTGTTATCTAGTACCAGAACTTTTAAATTATATATCCAGGTCTCTAAAGATATGAAACATGTCATATAAATTTAAGATGTACTCCCTCCGTCTCCATAAACTTGTCGCTTTGTAGTGCAAAAATGAACTACAAAGCGACAAGTTCATGAGGACAGATGGAGTACTAAGGGTAATTAGCTGGCCGCTTACGAGGTAGGATTTTTTGTTACTTTACATGCATGTTCATTTTCATTCTTTTTCTAGCATGGATGGTTACTACGGCGTCCTTGCTGTGGAGATTGAAACAACAGAAGGATCCATATGTCATTAGCGGACGTGGTTTTTCTACTCCCACATAATCTTCCCATGCATATTTTCTATCAAGTGGCAAAATTTAGTTGATGCACGTTTTTCTCATGTCCAGTTCAACGGAGATTCATTAAAACATCGTTAGCCTCTAATTTCGACAAGTCAGGGACAAATATCACAAAAGTCGGGAACAGATGCAGCATTCATTAAAAAAATGGTGCTGAATAAAATATCTGAATTATAAATTCCCGTCACAACTGTGCATACATAGAAGATATTTTTATCCACGGCAGTAAATATTTTATTTTTGATCTCTCATATCCCATAACTAATGCTAACACACAAGATCTTCTTAATAAAATTTCTGCCGCAACTACAGACGGGGCGAGAATCATTACTTTGAATTAACCGATGAGAAATAAAAATAAACGAAAAGAGTATATTACAATACCCCCCTCCACTTAGCTTTACACAGTGTCCACGCGTTGCTGCTGGTTTCTTGAACGATGTTTAAGCCTTATCAACAATTCTAAGATGTTAGCAGTGATCTGTAAAGGACGGTATATGTTTTGTGAGTGTCGTATGTTTTGCATCAGTTAGGCTGAGTTCACTGCCATGGGCGTAATTTTAGAGAAATAGATGCTCAACTGGAAGGAAATTCAGAGGCGGTCAGACGGAGGCACCTGAATATTGAAAGTTTGGATACGTACGACGAAAACCAGTGTCTTCTCTGAGGGCAGTAAGCGACTAAACATGGAATACAGGAGACATCATCGGTGGCGCTACAAGCAAACCACAATATAAACCGGTGATTGTCTGTCTATGATTTTTTTTTAAAAAAAAATTGTTATGATCTTTTAATCTGAGACTAATTAAAGCTTTGCAGCGGGCATAACATCATGTCACCCATTAAATTCATTCCAGAGTTGGAACTGATAACTAGTCGGTGCACAATGTTTAAGGTTGTAGTATTAACCTTTTCCCAATTCGTATGAATGTGCGGCTCGATCCATGAACCTCATGAACAAATGCCGCCAAAATAAGGACAATTCAAAGGGTTATTAGCAACATAGATATGACAGTTACAATGTTTCATGCAGCAAAAAAAATCCCTGGCCTAAAAACGGCCCAGGTCAAACATACTTCTGACACGAAAAAACTCAAACACAGCATATAACGGTAGCAACAGAACCTTACAACTTAACAGATATTGCCTGGGCTGACTAGGAGGACTCACTCTTTCTTCTCCTCCCTTTCACGGTTCCACTGCTCAATCTTAGCCCTACGCTCTTCACTATTCTGCCTGACAGGGCTTCTTGCACGCCTGGGAGGGCTGCCACCATGCCTGCGCCTTCCTCCATCATCATACCTTTCATGCCTGAAATTACCTCCACCCCTACGCCCACCGCCACCGCCACCACGGTAATCATCACGGCCACCATCACGGCCACGGCGATCATCACGATCACGGCGCTCCCTCCTATGGTGTGGGCTTGGGCTGCGGCTCCTCCCCCTGTGCGGCCTCCTGGAACGCCCCCAGAGCTTTTTCCTCAGATCCCTACCAATCTTCTTCACATGCATGAAATTGCAATATCCACCCCTATTGCAGCTATTCTCCTCATACTGCCTGCAGGTTGCTTCACGGAAATCAGTCACGGGGGAGAAGTCAACAACAATGGGGCGACCTGAGTAAAAGCGACCCTGAAAGGCTGTATGAGCTGCAGCTGCCTGTTCTTCCTCCCTGAACTGGACATAAACGTTGCCTATCATGTGATCAGAAATGTTATCACATACATTGAGGTTTTCTATCTCACCAAACTTGCTCAGTTCCTCAAATATATCCTCATAAAAATCTTCAAAATGCTCTTGCATCTTTTGGGGGTCTATTGGCTGGCCTTGGGCATCAACCCCTGGGGTGATCATGTCAGGGCGCTGATACATGTTTACAAGTACAAGAGTTGGTGAGATGGTTGGCCTGTTGTGAAGACGTGAGCAACGATCCCCATGACGGCAAGCCCCAATTTTGAAGTAAAATGGGCAGTTCACTCTATCTTTTTCCGTACCAAAAATTGAAGCCAAGTGCTCCGCCATGATTCCAAATATTGACTAGAAGCCTGCGGACAAAGTGTTAGATATCATTATCCCCTACATGAAAGAAATGCTCCCTGGTAAACGGAAGCCCATAAAACTCTAATTAGTAAACTGACAAGAGCTTTGAAATACTGAAATGGTGCAAGGTCATCTTACATTTGACAAACAATGTAGCTAGTACAAGATATCAGTAAGACACATGAGGTACACTTCAAATGAAGATGTAAAAACACAGGTGGGATTACGAGAATGAATAAATGAAGCTACTCTGAGTTATGTTCATTGATTATATGTGTATTCATTATTTTTAATATCAGCATTCAGCAACATATTTCTATACAGTAAATTTACCCATTAATCTCAGATTAAGGTTATGTACTCTGGAGAGGAGCGGCTACTAAGACCTGAAGTCAAGATATAAATCTCGATAGCAGAAACACTAATCCCAACCGCTTTATTTGATCTAACCTAATTTCTGCACACTGACTCAAACTGTTAGTATCAGAATAACAAGAATATAAATGTAAATGACACTGAAGAAGATTCTACTTCTCCTATTGCCAAGCATTATTAAATATCTGTAGTCTGCTACTTAACCTAAATCTGCACCCGATCAAATAGTTAAAACAAATTGCACAACCCCTGCAACTCAACAAAGATAAAATGATCGTGTTCCCACTAAGTGCTTACTGTCCCAGTCCTGCACCTGCAAAGAGACAAACACAAACAAACAAAAAAACAACTTTTCGCCTCGCACAAGAACACCTCCTTCTCAGGTAGGACTTGCTATATCCCTCCAGCAAAGAATTATATTTCATCCATTTTTAAAACCTAATCTGCACACCATTTAAGATAATTAAAATCTAATCATGTAAAAACAACCAGGAAAGGAAATAAAATACATACTGCCTGGATTCATTTCGGGAGAAAACAGTATTCCCAAAGAAACAACATAACTTTTAATCCCAAGCAATTGGTAGGCTAGAGATGAAAGCCACAAGGACCAACAAAAAGAGAAAACAAAGAGCACAAAAACAAACAGTACTTCCAAACATGATCATACTTTTTAAGGCAGTGAGGATTCGGGGCAGAGGCTGGGTACTCCTAGTCACCTACTCACCTAGTCAGTAAAGAGTAGCGCCTAGCACAGGCAATAAAGCACGCTAGCTGGCAGCAAAATACCTGGTGCGCAGGTGAGATGATGTAGCATTTAAACCAGTATTACTAAAAATTAGCATCATATCTACCGCAGCAAACGACCTGTCAATTGCAAGATGGTGGCATAGCTATACTAAAACGTTCCATATCCAATGGGCAACCCCAAATGAACAATTGTCTGGTTTACAAGCTCGCCTCAAATATGACTGCAAAAACAGGCATCCACAATTGCACAGGCAAAACAAATCACTCGTTGGCATAGCCGTGCTGTGGAAGCCCACAGAACAACTCACTCAACAACGCAGACCATCTACAATCAAGTTCCGCCACATCAGGCCACGTGGGCACCAACCCTACGCACTGTCCTTACTGCAATTCCCGAGAAGAAAAGGTTGAATAAGAAGCATAAACTACTAGCACGGTAAGCAGCAATCAATTCATTCGCAACAAGCTGTATTCCAACCCAAATAAAAGATAACGCCGAACAAGACGAACTTCAATCTAGGGCTTCCTTACCGAGAGGAAAAGAAATCGGCACAGGTCCGGATGGGTCTCCGCTCCTAGACAGTCCGGCGGTGGCGAAGGCACCGAGGACGTCCACCGGAGGGAGGAAGAAAGCTGGGTCGCGGAGCTGAAGGCTTGGATCTGGACCCAGAGCGCGTTCGGCGGCGGCGCAGGGTTGAGGTGCCTGGGAGAAAGGCTCTAGGGCACAGGGCACTTCGGCTCGAGGTCGAAAAGGTTAGGTTCTCCCCAAGACTTGTATAGTCTTCCCTTTCGAAATCGCTTACTGTATTTTATAGGAGTACTCCAAGGGAACAACTACTATGCAATCTGCTGTTTTGTGCAAGCGTGCAATCTTCACATCTCAACCGTTCCCTACCGATCCAAAGGTGCTGCACTTTTAACACTTAAATCCCTCCACCTGGTGCTGCTGATAATATGCAAAAAGAACCCTGTATGCAGCCACCCTTGGATCTGTAGCGAACGGTTGAGATGTGAAGATTGCATGCTTGCACAAAACACCAGATTGCACAATAGTTGTTCCCGTACTCCAAAAGGAAAGACCTACGAGTACACGCGTTCGAAATTGGCTCGGTTACGTGTAGTAATCAGTTCCGACTCCGCTCCGGGCCTCCGGCTCGACACCCAGCCCAAACGGTAGACAGACCTAGGATTGTATCTCGAGCGGCCCACGCATTTGACTTCGGCCGAAACGGGCCCATCCCCGGACTATTCAACTGAACTGAAACCCTACTGGTTTCGGCTGCTACAGCACCACGTTTGCAGAAACTTTTTTGTGGACGTACATACTGTTCAGAACATAACATCCAATAGCCGTTCAGAAATTCCTCTGCACCAGCACTGACTTTTGGGATGATAACATGGCACCGCCAGCTAGTTAAAATGTAAAATGTAGCAACATGATTGATATTTTATCATGTATGCTTTGTTATAGATATTTTTTGCAAGATTTTAAAGCAAATAGCAACGCATGGTCTCTCACCTAGTCAAAAAAAAATAACAATGGACAGGACACATGCAAATGTATGTGCTGTTGCATACTATATATGACGAACAAAAAAAATAAGATAGCGCAAGGCTCCTTGTTAAATTAAACTGATACGAGAACCAAATGACACACCATGTGCCTGTTCAAGCTACGTGGCACAATCCGAAGCACGTTCAACCCGACACCCCGTCACAATTGATCTGTCGTACTCCTTCCGTCCTCATGAATTTGTTGCTTTGTAGTTCAAAAATGAACTACAAATTGACAAGTTCATAAAGACTAAGGGAGTATGGTAGCGTAAGGTACAACCCACTAGCCCAGCAGAAGTTTTGTGGGTTCAGTAAACGTCCCTTCAGTTTAATATGCAACACGGCCCTTCAGATGCAGAGCGGACAAGCGGCGAAGGCGGCGACAGGCCAATTGGAGGCTTCAGAAGAGGATCGCGATCGTATGCGTTGTCCAGATCAGAAGATCCATCGATAGGATTACAGTGCGTAAACAAACGATGCACGCGACGCGTCGAGCCACGCCGCATGTCGGAGCAGCACGGTACACTGTATTGGGGATCGGAGATCGGCCGACGTGAAGCTACCTAAAAAATGACTGCCCGGTGAGCTCGCCGTTGCCATCGCGCGCGTGGTACGCGCGCGCTGCTCCATGTCGTTTCGGCACGGGCGACGAATAACCGCGTGCGCTGAAGATACTCCGGACCTGTGCGGCGTGTCCGCTTGCTCGCCGACAGCCTCGTCAGCGCGGCGCGCGCGCGCGTGTCCGTGTACGCTGTACACTTCGTGGATGTATGCCGTTGGCGACGTGCAGTGGACCATGATGATGCGCGGGTGCATTGACCTCGGTGTTACCGCGACACGTATCACCTGCCACTCTGCCCATGGAACAGTGACAGGAAGTTTCCTTCCAAATGCTTGATCAACATGTATTGTTCTTAAATCTAGTTTATTACTGAACTAAAAATAGTATTTAAATGGTAATAAAACGGACTGAGTATTAAGTTTCCTGAGAACAGGATGCAGAGAGGCTTGACAGACTTGCAAGTAGAGTTGAACAGCAGAGATTATGTTGGAGATAGGCTTTTAGGGGCCTGAACTCAATTTAAAATGTACTACTGGACAATAATTTTTTTCCTTTCGCTAAAAGAAAGAAAAGGTGCTACTACTTCGGATCATTCCCGTGGTCGATCTATCCGTGCCACGAATGGGCAAATGCAATCATCGAAAGGGGAAATAGCTCTGTGATGGTTATAGCACACAACAATGGAGCATTGTTTCCAGACTTTGACTAAACATAGTGCTATCCCAGCAGTAACTTCGTGTGCCTCGTACATGGAGGTCTTTGCCCCTGTGTGCAAAAAAAAAAACGAGATCTTGAATCACGTGAAATTACGTGGAGATGACTCGGATCACACCGGTGGGCAGGTGGCCATGACCTGGACCATGCATGCAAGTACAGCAAGTAGCGTCTCAGCAGCCAAGGACGACGTACGACGATAAAAGCTTAGAATCTTCTCACACCGCTGCGCTCTCGTCTACACGTACGAGTACTACAGTAGTACGACACCGTCTGTTTATTTGGCTACACGAGCGTTGAGGCTACGGCGGATGTGCGGCGAGACGCGGTTGACGCTGCGCACATGGTAGTATTTGGTGCGGTGGGCCGAGGGCACGTACGCGTTTGGTGGACGGTGTGCGTGCGCTCAGTCACGGACGGGACGCGCTCCGTGACGGCTGCGGCAGCGTGGCCACGTACGTACGCGGCGACAATTCCGCTTCCGTTGTCTCCTTGCGCCTCCGTTTTCGCCTCACACCAAAACGGTGGACAAACCCGAAGAGCAGCATCTCCGTCGTCGTGGTCATGGCCCGCGGCCGGTCGGTAATCTAAGGGGGCGACGCGACGCAGCAGAGCAAGCCGAACATCAGTGACCGCCGCGATCGCGTTACGTTCATGCCAGATGCCTGAAACACTGGATAGGGCAAGGCGTTCTCGAGGATCGAGATGGTTTTTTTCCTCACCACTGCAGCGAAGAGTCTGACAAGAAGCAGCTTTCCTCTGTCCCCTTTGCGTACTGTACTTTTGTACTTTCAGAGCCGAAGACGAAGATTTTCGCACCATCCATTGGTGCCGGGGGCCGGATCGGCTGTGTCCAGCTGATCCGTGGAGCTTCTTCGTCGGGTTCGAAGCACGTGACCCGCCCGAAATCCACGAGACCAAGTCAGATTTCCCCTCTGCCTCCCTCGCTAACTGCTCCGATGTGGGACACGAAAACTTTGCGGCTGTTTCGGTTCAACGCTCATCACTGCTTACGTAATTTACGCGGCCATACCTGTCGTGTTCGTCCTGCGACACGACAGTACAACGCACGCAGACTAGGGGGGTAAATCGAAGCCAACGAGAGCTAGCTTGACGCGTATCGCCGTCCGGCTTCCGGTTACTAGCACGCGTTTTTCTATTGAAGACCGTGCTTTGTTTGCAGTTAGTTCTAGAAATAATTTGCTCGGTACGTATATGCTGCCGTATAGTGGACGGACGGAAATCAATTGCAGTGTCAAGTACTGAAAGGAGGAAACGGTCCAACGCAAGCCCCATAAATTAGAACGGGAAAACAGACAGCTCATTCTCATTAAAATCGGAAACGGAGACCACTGTACAGATGCTGCTGCAAACGTCCCTCTCTCGCATTGCTCGTCTTCCGTATTCACATGATGGAAGGAAGACGCGAGAGCAGTCATCACAAACGCACACGCTACCAGACAACAAACTGCTAGCTATTATACTCTGGATATAAAATTATGTTTAGATTTTTTTTCTTTGCCTAAAGGAAAATCAAGAGCCATAGGTAGAGCATATCCGCGCGGCGAGCTAAATCTCGATCCAACGGCCACGACGCCTCCATCATTTTCAAAAGAAAGAAAAAAAAGTCGAAAGAAATAAATCTGATTAATTTAATTAGCTAGAGCCACAGGGCACCGGCCTTCTTGAGGATGGGCACGAGCTCGCCGGAGATGTGGACGGCCATGAGCCGGTCGAGCCCGCCCAGGAGCTTCCCCCCGACGAACACCGCCGGTAGGAGGTCGGCGGTCGGGACGACGAGTCCGGCGAGCGCGGCCTCGTCGGCGACCTCGTGCACCGCCGGGTTCACCCCGAGCCCCTGCAGCAGCCGCTTCACGACGTGGCTGAGGCAGCACCCGGGCCGCCCAACCACCAGCACCGGGCTCTCCGCCACGGCCCTCCCCACCTCCTCCTCCTGCGCCGCCGCCGTCGCCGTCGCCGCAGAGGAGTCGCCGACCACGTCCGGCGCCGGCTCCGGCTCCACGGGCCGGGACACTACTTCGTCCTCGCCCGCGCGCGCCGCGACGATGACGACCGACATAGGCTCCGGCTTCCCTACCACGTCCGGCGCGGGCTCCACGGGCCGGGACACTACTTCGTCCTCGACCCCCGCGCGCGCCGCGACGGTGACGACCGACATAGGCTCCGGCTTCACGACCACGTCCGCCGCCGGCATGAGCCACGACGGCCGGCCGGCGCTGCTGTAGGGGATGGCCTGGTACATTGCCGCCGCTCTTCCTACGTGCGTTCTGTCGGGCCTTTGACGTTCCAGAGTCCGCCCTCCTAACTTTTTTCCTCTTTTCTCTCGCGGGCGTGGTTCGCGTGTGGGTCGCGATGGTTGGGGCGCTGGTGCTGGTGTGATACCGCGGAACGCGGGTAGCATATATACAGCGGGCGTGATGTGGGCGGGTGACGTCACCCGCTGGCGGTGGGAGCGGTTTCTGGCGTATTGGCTGCTCTGGCTGGCGTGGCGGCCGTGCCGCAGACGAGCTAGACGCGCGCTCGGCGTGGCGTCAGCCGCGTCCGGGATACCGGGTCCGTGACGTCAGCTGCCGACGCGCGCGCGTTGCGGTTGGCGTTGGCTTCATGATGATGGGGATCGGTGGGCGGCCGCCGATCCTGCGCGGGCGCGAACAGCGGGCACCATGTTTTGTTATTACGGATCACGATCACGTGACTGCCTCGGCAGACGGCACGTCATCAGGCCAACCGCTTTCGTATCCGACGGAGGCGCGTTTCGTGTAGTATCACCGTAATAATCACGTAATCATGCTACGACTATACTCCAAAATTGGAGGGGAGGCGTCTCAAAACAAAAATATTATCTGTGGACTAGCTGCAGTTTTGGTCGTCGGCCGCCCAACGTTTTTCTCCCGCGTGGTGACACGAGGGTACTCTTTATATCTGCCCTCCCGCTCGCGTCTCTCTTTTGCGTGCCGCAGCAGTGTTTCTGTCAGCCATTGAAGCAATTTATTTAAGGATGAAGGGAGTATGAAATAAAGCATTTTAATTCTCTGACCTTTTTGGCTGTGCAAATTAAAACATACCCGTGGAAGTTTCATTAAGACGTGAGCGAGTGGGTCACAAAACGCATCGCTGTACCCTTGCGTCACCGTCACAAATGAAGCCACATGACGCGTATACATGCAGGCATGTACGCCACGCATCTGGTCCTACTCGGCAAGTTTTGCCTTAGTTGCACCCGCCGATCGGATAGTCTAACCAAGAGGCGGAAGGAAGAGAGCTAATTAGCTACGGTCCTAACTAAACCGTGCACGTTCTCATCAAATTTGCAAATTAAGATTCACATTTGTTCTAGATACAGACTGGCGTGACTCAATGTGTATTCTGTTTCCTTCTGTCCTTTTCCAGATGGAACCAACCATACTCTCTGTTTCTCTTCCTACATAAGCGGTGATGCCCTCTCTCTCTTGTTCGTTCTAGAATCATGCTCTCCTGCCTCTCGGTGGCTTCCTATATATCTCTTTGATAAAAAGTATTTAAATAAAACTCTCTCTGTATAGCCAACAATCAGCCAGAATTATTTTTTTCCTTTTGTATTTTAATAGTTGTTCAGTATAAATATTTTTCAACAAAATGAATATTTATATTTTCCCAAAAATAGATAATGAAAATACATTTAGATCCCTACAAAGTACGCAACCCATAATATGTCCTGTTGTTAGTTTTTTTTTTGTCTCGATCAGAAAACATCATAGGTATAAACTCAAAATGAGGCAAAAGGAATGTCCCAGAGGCTCTTGCACGGAGTAATGTTTATACGATCTATATCCTACTTAACTGTTACTCCCTCTTGATCTTTTTGTTTGCCGTCCGGACAGCACATCTAGTTCATTTCTAATTCATATTCTTGTCGGGGGCGTCAAACAAAACGATAAAGAGGGAGTACTTCATTTGTCCCAATATATAAGGGATATTCCCTCCGTTTCCATGAACTTGTCGCTTTGTAGTTCATTTTTGAACTACGAAGCGATAAGTTTATGGAGACGGAGGGAGTACCAGTATTTGAAGACAAAAAAGTAGAGTAAAAAACTATTACGTGCCTCATGTTATCTCTACTCACCCATACTTCGAGTACAGATGAACTATAATTTTTTGTCTTACCTCTATAATCACTTATAATTTAGAATAAAATTTGAACCTTTAAATTCCTTCATATTTTGATTTTTGAAATGAAGGCAGTGCATTCTTACTGGTAGGGCGGTGGCTAGCCAGCAGGAGGTACCACGCCGTGTCTCTTCGACTTCGAAGAAACCCCGCGTTGGCTCACGTTGACGGACGGACGCCAAAACCCGTCCATCCATCCAACCCAGGTGCCCGGCGTCGCGACTCGCGACGAAACCAGAAAAAACACCGCCCAGGTGCGGGCGGGACCCACCGTCGCCGGCCGCCGGCCTACCCGGCGCGGCGCTCGGCGCAAGCTCGATCCCCTACTCGCACCGCCACGTGTGCGTTCAGCCGAACTCGCGCAAGTGGGTGGCTGCCGCCGCGCTGTCGCCACTCGCGGCGTCATCCTTGGGCCCGCGGCAGATCCGCCTGACGTGTCAGGGATATCGCCGTATCTGGATATGGTTCGCTCCGCCTCGCTCGCGCAGTCGTGCCCCGGCCGGTTTATCACTTTATCCACTTGGTACCTCGCGCGTAAAGGTAAGGAAAACTCTTCTTGGTTGTCTCTCGTCTCTGGCTGTCCTGTCCGTCCTCAGGGAGTACGTGTTAGCATCCTGCGCGTTACATGCTTCGAATGGATAGCGTCCATGGCCATCAGCCCATCACTAGATTAGTCGGTGACATGACACACAGACATATATATACTCATCGTAGAGCACTTTTGGTGGTGATGGATCAACCTTATGTGTTCGACCTGTTAGGTGCGCAGACACGTGACTCAAACAGATCACTTCGTTCATCGAAACAAAAAGATGGTCACTGTATGACAGCACAACACCTGAATACCAGATCATGTGGTACGTGCCTGAATTCCATCACCGGGAGAGCAGTGTTTGTAGCTTTTGCGGCAAACATGCGTGCCGGTGTCGACATTTACGTCATCGGTCGATCGATATGAGGCGCAGAGCAGATGTGCTCGCGCGCAAATCTACAAACGCGTAGAAAGGTCAGACGTCGATGTTTTTTAAAGTAGGTCCATGGTGGCGTCAATCCTTTCCCAGGGAGTCGCAGCCAATTGTCACCAATCAATTGAAGATTTAATTTGAAGGGTATGATAAACGCGTCCACTAACTCTTTCGGCACTCACGTAAAAAGACTCTATGGTCTCGCGCGTATGCTCCGGCAGCACCGCACCTTCAGCTTCCACGTAAAAGGCGGCAAGCAAGCGGTCGCACTTAGCTGCGCAGCAGCGCAGATGTGTAAAAGCTCGCTCGACGACGTGATGACTCCGTCGTGATCGCGACCACGTCTTGTGGTGCGTCTGGTATCCACCGCAGAACGTAAGTACGCAATCCCTGACTTACTTTGCGACTGGACTGATCTAACCTCCCGGCCCGTGTTGTTGATCGATGTTAGTTAGTATTCCCTCCATCCCCGTGAATATGTCGCGTCAAACCCAGTCAACAAAAATAAGGCATGTGTGAAATTACTATTTTGCCCTCCGGATCCCTCTACCACCAGGTCCAGTCCATTCGTTCCAGTCCATTCGTAACCTCGGGCCTTCCTCCGGAATCAAGATCTCCGCCGCCGCTCCGCCTCCCGTCTCCACCATCGCCTCCCGACCTTGGCCGACGTCGTCACCGCCGCCTTCTGACCTCGACCGCTGCTTCCGCCTCCCGACCTCCGACCTTGGCCGCCGCTGTCTCCGCCTCCCGACCTCGACTGCCGCCGTCGCCTGATCTCAGCGCTCTCGCTCTCTCTCTCCACCTGACGGTCTCGTGTGGCTCTCTCTCGCTCTCGCGCACCTCCTGGTCGTACCTTCTCCGCCCGTCGATCGGTCCTTCAGACCCTTGCGCGCCTCCCGACCGAGTACAGTATCTGGGAACTTTGAAAGAAAGCTCCGCCGTCAGTCCAGGTCTCCCTTCTTGATCTTTCTCTTAGCATAATTGACCTGTTGCCCTGGATGGATGGAGTAATACACGCCCATGGGGTTGCCCTTTCTCCTGACACCCCTTTAGTTTTCATCTTTGTAAGTGCATGCTTTGTTTGAGAGGGGTCTGTTTTTGTTTTCTGTACGTGTAAATATTTTGTCAGTTCTAGATGAATGCGCTTTTTACCTGTTGGTGGACAAGATCAGTTTCGTCAGTAGTAGAAAAGAGTTGGAATTGAAACAACCTTATCTGAAGTTGAAATGAAGAGTTCTGGGTGCTTTTGCGTAATTCTCATATCAAAAGAGAAGTAAAAACAGGGCATGCACTTGCAAAGATGAAAACAGAACATGCACTTCCACAAATAGGGCAACAGATTAATGAACTAGTATATGCCAATTTTTTTGTCGCATAGAGAAATGCTATATCTTGTTACTAAACTAAGCACCTTATATTAAAAAATAGTTAATATTTGGCATAATTGATCTCTCTACCAACTTGTCAAATGTTCCCTTGGTTTTTGTGTCTGGAGATGGAGTAGAACATGGCTTTGTTCAAGCGCAAAAAGCTAGTGTAAATGTCCTACATAAAATATGCATGTTTAATTGCTAGTAGTCATTCAACTCAATGTAAAAGGTTCATTTATTTTTATAAGCCTGGGAATTATAAATTGGTCAAGCACAATGCTATGCTTGTTTATAAGCATGATTAGTCATAAACTTGAAAAGGTTCAGTTTAAGTTAATTGTTTTCACCATTTGGTGACATAGATACCCACTGATTTGTTATCTAATCGGCCCAGTGTAACCTCTTTGTCACTTTCATATATGTTTTAGTGGTTCTTTCGAAATGATATTTATCCAATAATCATTTATATTATGTTTGTATTGTTTAGATGGGACGACGTCCAGCCTTTTGCCCTCCATTATTGTCCAATCGGTGTGCTAGGACAACAACACCATCACTCCCATCAACCCATGGGAACGAATCAAGTGCAAGACCTGAGGTCAGTCTCGTGCGCCTCTCCACCCTAGCTGCACGCCTTCGTGAGGATTTGGTGAGTGAAGTGACAGAAGAGGAAATTGGTATTCTTATGATGTAGGTATTCTTATGCTTTGTTCAGGAGTCCCATCTACCTGTTCTTGCTATTTGTGGGCTATTTGGTGGCTAAAGCTCTAGCAGTGCAGCTAGATATAAGCAGAGAATTCCAAAATGGTGTGGTAAGGTTTGAACGTTTTATATGAAGTTAAAAAAGTAACAGGCGATTAGCAAGTGCCAGGGCAATGCCCTCTGTACTGTATCAGTAGCTGAATTATACCAATGCTTTAGTTGCCTCAGCTCAGTTCATTCTGAAATGAGGTCATGCCAAGTTAGTTACATTGATCTCATTGTGCAGATTCCTGGGACCATCTCTGTCTCAGCAAAGCTAATGCCGACAATACAGAACCTGGTAAACATGCCAATATGTTCTGAATTTGTGCGGTTTCACTTACGAGTACAAGATGCAAACCTGACACAGAGCTCTGAGGTGCAGGCCTGAGAGGGAAGCTGAGCGACAAGTCGGACTTGCTGTAAGTAGCAATCTGATGATGTTTGTTTCTTGAGGCTCTTAACATATTTTCTGTTTGATCGAAGTATCTGAGATAATTTTGACATGTTTTTTTCACGTAATTAGGCCATGGAAGATGCCAGGCTTGCTGGGGCTTCAAGGATCATCGGTGTCGACCTGAACCCTGCCCATCTGCGCGCGTATGTCTGTTCCTTGTACCCTGATTCAGGAATGATTCAGCTTATCTCCTGCAATCCTATTATGATACAAAACTCCCAACCAAACACCACACATTTTTTGTTGGATGATAAGCTAAACCTGAGTTTTAACAATCTGTTTGATGCAGACTTTATGGAGTGCATGACGAAGTGAAAGACAAAGCTTTTGAGTTGGAACTAAGCTGGATATGTGATGAATCGAACCGTCAGCATCAGAAGGTACTATGATATTCACCGAGCAATTGCTTGTTCATTCTTTTATGTTAATTTGTAACTGATCACTTGATTATTCGGCATGCAGGTTCCGAATGATCTATTGGAGCAGGACAAGGGTGCTGCTCAGGCGGCTCTGAAGAGATGGATGCTGACTAAGAAATCACCAGTAGAGGAGAACTTATTTTATATGGGCACTGGTGAAATCTTTGACCTGTTTTGGTGATAAACTGAAATGTGGTTGTCAGTACTTACGGAATCATGTTCCTTCATGGAAATTCGAAGGAAGACAGCGAATGATATTTTGCAAGACGACTACGAGCCGAATGGTGAAACTCCAGTGAGGTCAGAGCCAAACATACCAAGCAAAGGCATAATCGAGTCACTGCGGGCAATTCCAATGGAGGCCCTGATGAACGAGTTCCACAAGAACCATCCATACGAATCAAGCAAAGAGGCCAAGCTATTCTTGATCCCAAGATTGCGGGACTCAACTGAATTGAGTGAAGCCAGCGATATGATCAAATAGCATGTGTGCAATGTTATTAGTAGCCTATTTTGGTGTCCTTGTTGTGTTGGGTTGAGTTTATTATGGGGTTGTGAGATGCTTTAGCCTACCACTTCATTTGTGATTTTGAACTTTGTGGAGCACAAGAAATTGGCCAATCAACATTTTTTTGAATGACAAAATTCATTTTCATTGCATTGAACCTGAATGTAGCACTACAGTGTGCAAATAATCAGAATGTTGGATGGCACAATTGTTCACAATTCCTCTATGTTACAAGCACAAATCTGTAACAGGAATTACTAATTTGCAAGCACAAAAACTGACAAGCACAAAACAGTATAAGGAATCACTGAATCAGTGATTCGATATCGTTTTATACTGCAGATGACTTTTTATATGAGCTCAGTTTTCCGGGAGAAAAATTAAGAAACAATATTAGTCTCTGTCAAGTGATAGATTCACACCGGAGCATCTGCCATGACAAACCGAACCTGATTACCTGGAGGGATCAGCTTAACAAGTGAAAAAATGCAACAAGCTGCATCCATCGAGAAAAGAAGCCATCATCCATCAAGAAAGAAGGAGACGAAGGCCAAGATCTGGTGCCGAGGGGAAGGCACTGCACAAACGTGAAGCCCTGGTTATGTCCCTCTCCCTGCACCTCTCCATGCACCGATCGGTTCCAGCGGCAGCTGATGGATGGATCATGTGCTCCGCTCCTGTGCTCCTGCGCTCTGTGCCGCTCGCGGCCGCCTCGCGCCGGCGTCTCACGCAAAGCATAGGAGAAGGGAGAAGGGCGTCTTCACGATGGCTGCTCCTTCCCTTGGTGAAGGTTGTCAGTAGCTTTTGCTACTCCCACGTTTCACGCCGGCGTCGGATCCGCGATGGCCGCTCCTTCCGCGCCTCGCCGGCTGCTCCTCCCGCGCCTGGCTTCGGCGGAGGATGCCGCGAAACGAGAAAGAAACAGAGGAGAAGGGAGAAGGGCAAAATGGTCAAAACACTTTCGGGTCACTTTTATTTTGTACTATGACGACAAACTTTTGGTGTCTTTTTGTTTTTGAACTAAGACGACATGTTTATGGGGATGGAGGGAGTACGTGGTCCTGCGTTATCATTTCGCAATGTCAGGGCACCGTACCATCTTATCCGCTTATCGTCGCACCGTGTCAGCGAATTTGTTGATTTGTTGACACTGTCATTATCAATTGCCAACCCAATCGAACGTACCGCGCGCCACTTTCCGCGAGCTAATCTTTCTGTAGGAAAACAGGATGAGCGACTAGTAATGGGCTATCTCCTTGAATGTAAAGTGCTCAAACCGGGCCGAACAAGTCGAACTAGACTTCGCAGACAAACAAGGTACGGTTGCGATGCGCCTGCGCTAGGAACTGCAAAAGGGCCCCCGTTTTGGTCCTTGGGACAAACATTCGGGCCAGATTCCGCGAACGACAAAACCGAACGCGCGCTACTCCCATTTCCTGGCCCAACAACAGCCGATCATCCGGCGTGCGGGCCTGCGGCGGGTCGAGCAGCTCAGACGAGTCGGGCGCCGCACGCCATGGCCTTTACACCGCGCACGCGCCGACGCTCATACAGTACGTTCCACCGCCACAACTCGTCCGCTTTTCAATGCCGGACGCGGCACGGACCGCCCCGCGCCACGCGTGGCCATTTTATCACCAGTTCCCGCCGCGCCGCTGACGGCTGACGCCCGTGCGCGGTGCGCGTGTAAATTGCATCCCGGCGCGGCGACGCGCTAATGCCTAATGCATCGCAGCATCAGAGAGGCGCTTCTCATGTTCTGGACGGCGACGCCCTAATGCCTAATGCTCGGCACCGGGAAGAGTCCACACCAGCCGTGCTTGTCCCAAACACAATTGCTTGTCGCCAATTAACAGTGAAACGGCTCTCTGATGGGGATAGCACATCTTTCAGGTGAAACGGCGGCGCCGAGAACTAACTACAAGTGTCAGCTAGTCCCAAGCCCCCAACAGACGCTACCGGTGACATTTTTCCGGTGGCACGTCGCGATACGCAAAAGTCAGCCCCGCTGGCTAGCTTAGCTAGCTAGAGTACATTGCTACAATGTCGCATTTCCTTGCAACGGGGCAAAAGCACCAGTTTTCCTCTGCTACTACTACACTAGAGAGTAAAAGAATCGGAGCGCCGGTGCTAAAGCAGCTCGGAGCCGAACAACCAGCTATGCCTATGCGTGCCGGATAATCACCATCACGCATCTGTACACGACTAAGGGGATTTTGCAGGCTACCGACAGCGCTAGCTGGCCGGAGATGATTATTGATAGTGATGCGCGCGTAGCCACTTGCCTCGTGTACACCCGCTTATTGACAGCGCAGAACGTTCCGTGCAGGATCGGTTAGTTACGTATACTAGTACAACATGATATACTCGATGGCCATTATTATCGACAGTTAATAAAAAGACCTGAAATCAACTTGATTTGCCCCATTCTTCTAACCACCAGTCAGAGTAACCATGATCAGGTCCCTGTCCCTCGTAGCTACATCCGGAGGTAATGCGAGTACTAATCACACTAATGATCAGTTCGTTTGCCACTCTACTCGGATCTAAAACGGTTCTTAAATGCACGAGACAGCCAGTGTTGAGTTGAAGAACATTGTTGTCAGTTTGTCATCTCAGCTGGACAACATGACAAGTACAACCGCCTGAAGCCACGATGCGAGGAAATTAGCGCTTTGCCCCGAGGAATTGACCCGTTACCAAACGAACCCGCACCACGTGCTCGCCCAAAGCACGGGCCCTGCTTTTCCACTCTGTTCCACCAACCCTATAACTCGTCCACTTGGTAAATACAAAACCGAAAGCTTGATGCAAGCAGAAAACACTACTGGACCAGCTAATAAATCTCACACTGGTTGTCTGGTTCGGTTGATTAATCATTGTCGCGCCTACCAAGAGTAAAGCGCCGACAGTCTCTAGCTGCATCGCATTTCTCTGAAGCAAAGAAAATGCGTGCGTGTCTAGTGGACGTGGTCGGTGACTTTGAATCTGTACCCTCAGCAAGTGGATCAGAAACACAGGGACAGGGATCCTCTGACTTTACTGCACGCCGTGACATGGTCACTGACATGTGGAACCGGGTCCACATGTTAGTGATCCCTGATTAAGTGAGGGGATCCTCATTCAAAACACAGATGAATAAAAATGTGAATAAAAAAGTGGAGCAATAATGCATTATCAACAGCCGCAGATGCTAGTACATGAATTCAATCACACAACCCAATTTTACAGAGCACCAAGAACATGAAAGCAGAGAAAGAACAAACTGGGATCAAAGAAATTGAGGTTGGAAGGAAGAAGGGGGAGGAACAGAGGACACCGCCACTAACAATCTCGTCGGACAGAGAAACTGGCGCGCACGCCGATGACGTTTCAGTCTCTTATTATTACAACAGGTAGCCCAGAACGGCGGCGAGTCCAGCGACGCCCCAGCCGACGGCCCTGGCGCTGGCGGCGCCGGTGTCGGAGGAGGAGTCATCGGAGCCGGCCGGGCCGGAGGCAGCGTCCGAGGAGCCGCCCTTCTTGGGCGCCTTGGAGGCGGATGGCGCGGCGGCGGGCGCCTTGGTGCCGAAGAGCTCCAGGGGGAGGAGCACCTTGTCGACGGAGTAGACGGCGAGCGGCTTGACGACGCTGAGCGCGTTGGTGACGGTGACCTCGACGACGCCGGAGGAGACGTTGAGCTGGTTCTGCGTGTTGGCGGTGACGTTGAGCGTGTAGGGCCCGTCGCGGCCGGAGGCCTGGGTGCGGACGGGGTTGCTGGCGGTCTGGAAGGAGTCGAAGGTGTAGAACTGGGGCAGGATGTGGCCCTGCACCAGGGACACCTGCTGCTGCTGGGTGAGGGAGTTGAGCGTGCCGGCCTTGAGGCTGGTGAAGGCGTTGTCGGTGGGCGCGAACACGGTGTAGCCGTTGCCGTTGAAGGAGTTGTTGAGCTGGCTGTTCAGCTGCGTCTCCTGCTGCGTCGACTTCATCAGCCGGATGAAGGTCGTGTACTGCCCGCCCTTCTCCAGCACCGCCGTCACGTTCGGGGGCCCGCTCGGCGTCGCCTTTGGCGCCGGAGCCTGAGCCAGCGCGGCCGGGGCCAGCGCCAGCAGCGCCAGGAACACGGCAATGCGCATGGTGGCGGTCGCCATTGTTGCTTGTGTGCTGCGATATGCGAAGCGCAGTGAGCACTACTAGCTCTAGCTGGAGAGTAGAAAGTTGCGTAGTAGTGGTAGTGGTACAGGCTACAGAGCGGTGGGCCTGGTTGATATAGGGAGGTGGAGGCACGGCTGGAGCTGAGCTGGTGGTGGGGTGCGGCGTCGTGAGCGAGCGGTGGTTACGACCGGCGGGGGCGCGTGGAATAATGGAACATGCGTGCGCGCGCCTCGAGAGGCCCCGTGCCAGGGTGAAAACGGCCGGATGGAAACGGTTGCCCCGGTGCCGGACGGTTGCCCCGGTGCCGGTGGTTGCTGTGACGCCGACGCGTGAACGACGGCGGCACACGGGAGAGGAGGACAGAGGACGGAGAACAATGGGCTCTTGCCGTGCTCTGCTCTGAGCCTGCGTAGCACGTTACGGCCATGTGGCTCGTGGCCGCAGTACAATGGCTCGGTTGCCATGAAGTCCGATGTAAAACCTCGAGGGACTCGGCTCGTTTGTTCTTGTGCTGTATTCTATCCGCTCTATTCTATCCCTCACGTACGCTATGCAGTTCTTTTCAACCTGGTTAATCTGCTGTCCAGTCTCAAAACTCAAAACTTTCATTATCAGGTTCGCGTGACTCGTTGCCGACGGTCCTGACATTGATGGATGGAGACGCTGAAATGCAGCTGTCAGACAGACGGACCTGCTCTCCACGAACAGAATCGTCGTCGGTTGATCGCCAGACATGGTCGCTTGTCCGTTCCAGCGCATTTGTTATTGTTCGTACGAAACCGTTGTCGGTTCCATCGCGCAGATGCTGACCCAGAGAACACGAACTACTCCTTCCTTATTTTTTTATTCGTCCTTTCAGATGAAGATATGAACTTAAAATGAGCTTGGTTGTGCTGTCCTAATGTCAAATAAAAGGATAAGAAGAGATTATATGAGACCATGTTCGTGGGCAGCAGCCGCCTAACAACGGGGCTCATCATCAAACTTCAAGACCTATGAAAAAAAAAAACACTCGTTGATCAATAAACAATCTTTCGCACGCTTTCCAGGAACCATGATTGATGGAGACAGCTAGCTAACGTACAGAGGTTTTCAACTCCGTTTGATCGAGACAACTTGTTCATCAGATGGGATGTACTGATGTCTAATGAAGTGATTTCAGTACGAAAGTTGCGGGCTCCCAAGTCCCGATTGAAAGGCTGATTTGTTGATGGATCATGATTAACCGTGGCTGATTACGACGGCTACGTTTAATCGCTCTTCCTTCGTCGGCCACAATGCGATCTGCTAAAGCGTTATGATTAGGTCAGTTACGACGTTACGATCAACTGATGAACACTACGTAGAGTGTACGAATTTGACTCTGTTTAGGGGAGAAGAGCTGTTTGCCACTAAACCGATCAGCAGGTAGGTAAGATACCGGCGCCACACGAAAGGCGCGGTAGTTGATCAGATGGCGGATGCCTGTCGTCTCGACTTTGCAGATTAGTTGACCTGTGCGCACGTAAAACAAAAGCTTGCGGCAGCATCACATGGTCATGTCAAGCTGATTAGTAGTAATAATATGACTGTATCGCACGCAAAACAAAAAACCTGCTCTGTTCTGAGCTTTGATATACGTATCGCCTTATTATTATGGTCATCTGACCAAATAATGAGAGCACTATAGCGTCAGCTATTTGTACGTGCTCCTATCGAATCTTTTTATTTGTCACCGATTAGTTTATTTTTTGAAGTAACTGATTACAAATAAAAAGATCTCAGGAGAGTATCAAGCATCACGAGGTGATATGGTAAAACTTTGCTTGTTTTACTACGCTGAACTGGTTTTTCTTGACATCTGAAATGTGAAAACGAAATTGAAATTCGGAAATTGCATGACGCGTAAGCATAGTATAGAGAGGTGGCGCAGCTGGTTCATACCCAAGCCGGCGAAGCCTCATTGCTTCGTTGGAAGCGATCATGGACCTTCCTTCCCGAGCTAGCCCAGCAGCCCACCTAGAAGCACGATGACGCGGACGTGCATGTCTGCATGTTGTTCCGGGCTTTGCAGTTGCAGCGGCACCCATGCTCCTGCCAAACGGAGAAGGGACGATCACGTGAATGACGGCCGATGCGTGATGCCTGCTTGCTCTCAAACTTGAATGCACCGTGTCCGTGTCGTCACGAGACTACGGACTTTGCCGTATTTGCCATTTGGCAAGCCAATGGCCCAAATAAATGAGGTCCAGAAACAACGGAGCTGCGTGACCCCTCTCGCCGTCACGTGTCCTCACCTCGATATTGTCATCTCATGGATCGTCGCCTGCTACCACAATGCGCCAACGCCCTCGTCTTCAGCAATGTCTTCACCCGTTAAGCCAGTTCCTCCCCGCCCGCCAAGCCGCCGCCGTTGTTAATTTTCTCGGTTACGACGCCCTTATCGCCTACCGTGCTCACCGGTCGTCCGCTGCTCCCGAACCCTAACTATAGTCGCTGAAAGTAGAGGTCGGCTGAAAGTAGAGGTCGCCTGAACCCGTCGCCGCCCCGACAAACCTAAAACCCTAACCCCTTCGATGGAACCATCTCTGACAACGTGACGGCAGCCTCATCGCTGCGCTACACCGTCCATGCCCACGCGCGCTCTGCTGCCACCCCCTCTCTCCTCCTACCTGATGGGCCGACCCATGCCTGAGGCAGGCCAAACCGGGCGACCACGGGTCGTGCGCTCCGTCGCTCGGCGAACTTTCCAATTCAACATAGGCCGGAACGATTGAGCTACCATGTGGGCCAGATCAATACGCGGGCAAACCATGGGCCCTTATGGAATAACCAGAGCCCAATATAAGCGCCCGCTCCATTCGAGATTTATTTGAACTCAGACAAGTTCGCCCGAAGTTTCAGGCTACTGTATATTCAGGGATAAGTTTTCTGATGAATAGAAATTCCTTACACAACGAAAAAAAAAGACCAATATGATATTCACTCATGTTTCGGAGGCTAATCTGCCAAAGTTCTTACCGTGGAAGCTACTGCTTCTCATGAAACATCCCCCGAGCTGCTAGAGGAGGGCCCCGGAGCGCGCTCCACGGTACCAACGGCCGCCGGGCACCGTACATCGTGTCGCCGAACGATGACGGCCCGTGGCGGCGTTGCGTCGCCTTTCCGGGGTACGTTGATGAACTGGATCACTCCCTTTTCCGTGGCGTTCGCCGCCTCCTTGTATGTTGTACCGCTCTTGAAAGCCTTCACCATTGCAAGCCTCGCCTCGTCGATGGCCGTCGTGGGGGCCTCCTCGCATCGCTTGTGCGCGCTTGAACCGCTCGGCTCTGCCGGCAGCTTCGTCTTGGCACGCTTAACAACGATCGATCTTTGGACTATCGAGGGTTGCCGTGACCGGCGGAGAGGCTTCTTTGTTGGAGCCGCTCGGTTTCGACGCTGGCGCGACCTTTGGAAGCACCACCACGCGCTGCAATGTGGTGAGAGTGGGCTGCTCGCGCTCGGCCTTTCGTCTCGTGTTGCTCAACTGTGTGCTCCTCTGCTTTTCAACGGTGCTCAAACCGCTCAGCTTCGCTTTGGTCGGCAACAGAAACCTCAGGCTCTTAGTAGCAGTCTTTGACTTTTTGGAGCCGCAGAGCTCGCCGTTGGCGTGAGTTTCTGCCGCTCGGAGATGTCAGTCGTCGTGGGCATAGGTGATCCTCGCATTTGGAACTATTCCGATAACAATCTTTCCTGTGATGCTTCACCATCTAATAAATTGTTCGCAAAATAATGAAAAGAAAATTATTAGAAGGAAATAATAAAAAAACAAAATTAATAATAATGTAAAGGAGAGGAATGAACAAGCTGGGTGATTGGGTTCAAAATCATAGTCTTCGTGAAGAATGACTTGTATTGGTGGATGCTCAAATCAGCAATGCGAAAATGTCGTCACGTTTTAATTCATTTTTTAACTAAAATGTGATAACCTTACGAGAATAGAGAGAGTAGTTCTTTACATATAATGTTTTGTAATGCAAGGGTAGAGTTACCTTGTAATGCTACAAACTATTTCCAAATTATGTGGTAACTTTGGCAAATTATATAAATTGGGAAAAAAACCTTATAGCAAAAAAAAAAACCTCATGGTTCCTACTTCCTTAGTAGGAATTTAGTTCTGTTTTGGTAGCCATCAATCGTATTTTTTTGATGACCCTAATTCTTATTTTGTACTAGCCGTTTTGTTACTTCCGTCAGGTTCTACGTGTGTGTATGTATTTTTTTTCCATAGAAAACTTGTCACTTTTGCTCCTCTTCCCCTCTCGCCTTCTGATCAGTTTGTTTAAAACTAAAAATGTACTCTCACCGTCTTAAAAATTTTGTCGTTTTGTAGTTAACATTTGAACTACAAAACGACAAACTTTTTGAGACGGAATAAGTATGATACACGTATACAAATGATTCCTTGACATACCTTGTTTATATGATGGGATTGTTGATAAACAATCGCTTAAGGATATGTTTGTCTACCTTACGACCATATTTATCTCTCGTCAGAAATACATATTGATGTTGTACAAAAGTTATATTTTGCGTCTTTTTTTTCAAAGTCTTTTGTGTAACTTGTTGATCGCAAAAAGATACATACAGATGCTATCCAAAACTACAACCGATCTGTAATTTATTGAGGTAGCTAATAAGGAAGTTTGTCAAAATTTCGCCACCAGGGTTCAACCTGAATAATAGTGGCTAGTAGGTGTGAAAGTTAGATTTGACGACCACCATGGAAACATAAGTTTTTAGTGTTCAGTATGGAAGCGCAACTTTAATTTTTATGGTCCTTGTCGGTAACTGGCGAACCGGGTGTCCCTGGATACAGAGAAGAAGGCACTCTTGGTCCCACCGCCTACGGGGGCAAGATCCAACGTGGTCCCAGGGTGCCACATGGCATGCGGCGTGGCCACGCCTCTCCACTGAGGGAAGACCCGACGCTACCACGTGCTCTGCAACTCATGTGTATCTCCCCATCGGGGAAGGTCCGACACTGTCACGCATCTCGCAGCTCTGGGCCCACCTCCCCGTTGAGGAGAGGTCCGACGCGTTCGCTAGATCAGTAGCCCCGGACCTGCCTCCTTGCGAGAAGAAGGTCCAGCGCAGTCACGTGTCCGACAACTTCGGACCCGACCTCCCGACAGAGGGAAGGACCGGACTTGGCACGTGCCAGGCAGTGTCGAGCCTAGTCCATCTTGCGATAGGGGCAATAAAGAGAGAAGAGTCCAGTGCGCCTAAACGAGAAGGACGCCCACATTCCCTAGGTAAGCGGGAGCTCACACTCATAAGTCAAGAGTCCTGTACCCATTCTTGCGATAACAGGCTGACGCTGAACTATTATGTACGGCGGACGAATGAGAGACCGCGACAAGACGGACGAGACACGACCAACCATGATGAGTGACTATGTGTAGCCCTACAGCAAGACATGGTCAGACGACACATTGAAGCCACTGTCAGGGGATAATATTTACTCCCAAATCTTAGGATGAATTTGGTACTCTCGGGGCCACTTGTCGGAGCGCCGGGGCCACTTGTAAGCTGCTCGGCCTTGGACTATAGAAGGACCGAGCGGCAACCGAGTTAGACAAGTTCTCTCGGATTCAGGCACACGCTTGAGCAATACAACACTCAAACCACCGTGGAGTAGGGTATTACGCCCAGACGGCCCGAACCACATAAAACCCTTGCGTTCATCATTCACTGAGCTCGATATTGCTAGAACTAGCCCCTAAATACACATCGAACCCCCGCGAGCTGCCTCCGAGCAAGTTCGAGAGAGGTGTCAGTTAATATTTTTTCTTAACCCTGCCTTACTGAAGTATATGAAGGTGTTGGCTAATATTTAGGTGACTCGGAGGATGTAGGCTTGGATGGAAGGGAATAACATCATGGCGCGGAAACTTTGTATATTTCTGCACCCGGGCAGCTAACCAAACAAACATCCACGCAATTTGAAAACGTCTCTCCAGTGAGGCAGTGAAGTACCCACCGAAAAGACTGCTTTCTTATCGGCCTACAGCGGACCCACCTGTCGGTGACAGCGTTCGTCGCTGACATCACTTGCCCTCCCCCAAACCCTCCCTCCTCTCCGGCCGTCACCTCCCCGTTTCCATTGGAAGGCAACGCGAGGGGAACCCCGAAGGCGAGCGAGAGACGAGACCCACTCGTTGTCATCTCATCGCGCGCCGCCGCCGCGCGATGCCTCCGTCGAAGCCCAATCGTCGGCGCGGCGGTGCCTCCTCCCGCGGCCGGATGAAGCATAAGCGCCTCGACGCGATCCACGACGTCGCGCGGGTCTCTCCCCCGCCGCCCCCGGGCGGCGAAGACACCGACGCGGAGGCCCGCCGCCGGAGCACGCGGGTGCGACGCGCGCCGGTATTACTCGACACTTCACCGCTCCCTTCGCCGCGCCGCAAGAGGCGCCGTGGTGGCGGCGGCGGCGGCGGCGGCGGGTTTGGTTCGAGCGGCGGCTCGCGGAGGGGGAGCAAGGGCAAGTCACGGGACGAGGCGGATGGCCGGGAGATGGAGGAGGATGAGTACGACGACCGGGGGAATGCGGTATGGCGCTCGCGTCTGCGGGATAGGGTTGCGGGAAAAGCCAAGCTGGAGAGACGGGCGAGGAGCTCCTGGTTCGGGAAAGACGACTATGAGTATGGGGAGGAGGAGGGAAAGGGGAAGGAGGAGGAGGAGGAGGAGCGGGAGGAGGCCGGAATGGTGGTAATGGACATTCGTGAGGGTGCTGAGGATGAGGAGGCAAGTGAGGATATTGGAGGTTCCCCTTTGCAAGACAGAGAGCTTAGTGATAGAGACATCAATTTAACTATCGATTTAAATGTAGGATCACATGAGGAAGAAAATGGAGGGAGGGCCGAAGAGAATGTGGTGGCAGGGGAGGAGGAGGATAAAGGTCGAACAGTGGGTACGGGAAATGATCTAGAAGAAGGCAAGGAGGAAATGGTGGAGGAAGGTTGTTTGCAACGGGAGGAGAAAGCTGAAGAGTTGGAGTTGCCTGTACTGGGAGGGGGAAATAATATTTCATCAACTCGTGATGAGGGCAATGAGGAGGTTGGGGCCAGAAATTCAGGTGGAATTGAGCGACTTAGTGTGCTGAGCGAACAGTTTGCTGAAGAGAGTGACCTTCATGTTGAGCAGCAAATGGAAATTGACCGTCCTGCTCCTGTTGAACCAGAGGAAGATGCTTTTGAACAGGGGGAAGATGCCAAGAGGGATGAAATGGATCATGACCCAGACTTAGTATCAGCCAAGGATGATCCAAAGGAGAAAATGCTCAGATCACCAGTTTCAGATGAAAAACTAGGGGTTAAGGTGGTTAAAGAAGGGAGGAGGTGTGGGCTCTGTGGAGGAGGGACTGATGGGAAGCCACCCAAGATTGCATTGCATGATGTTGTCGATAGTGACAATGAAGCTTACGAGGGGGCTCTGCCTTCTGAAGAGCCCAACTATGATATATGGGATGGATTTGGTGATGATCCTGGATGGCTAGGAAGGCTATTGGGTCCAATTCATGACCGCTTTGGCATTGCACGTGTATGGGTCCACCAGAACTGTGCCGTTTGGAGTCCTGAGGTTTGTGACTGATGTACATATTCAAATCATTGCATGTTGTTTTCATAATTATATGCATACACGAAGTAGCTTCTATGCATATTGTTTTTATAGTTTGCACAGGCTGCAATGCTCTATTACATACTCTCTTGTTTGTCATGCTTTTAAAGTAAGAGCCCTTGTATTGTTATGATCGATGTTGGTTGCTCTGGATTACTGACAACTGAATTCAGACAGAATATGTCACAACTGGAATGAAATAAATTGTTAAATGTGTTACTGCATGCTACTGACATTGAAAATTTGATGCATTGTACCGGGGAGTATAATAACCCATTTTTCCTATTCAAATTTCAGGTTTACTTTGCTGGTTTGGGTTGTCTAAGAAATGTAAGAGCTGCACTTTGCCGTGGGAGGCTTCTGAAGTGCAGCCGATGTGGCAGACCTGGAGCGACCATCGGATGTCGCGTTGATCGTTGCCCGAAAACCTACCATTTGGTAATTGTCTGGCCTTTGAAACATGCTTTAGCATTCCATATTACCCTACTATTTATTTATTTTTCACGTGTAGCCTTGCAGTCGAGTAGAAACCTGTGTATTTGATCACCGGAAGTTTCTTATTGCTTGCAATGATCATCGACATCTCTTTCAACCTCAAGGAGATAAGTATATTGAACTTGTCAAGAAAATGAAGATAAAAAAGATGAAAGCAGAAATCAGAAAGCTGTCACACGATGCTTGGAGAAAAGACAGAGAGGCTGAAGAGAAATGGTTAGAGAACTGTGGAGAAGACGAAGAGTTCTTGAAACGTGAGGGCAAGAGGCTGAACAGAGATCTTTTGAGAATTGCACCTGTTTATATTGGAGGCTCTGCTGAAAATGAAAAGTCATATCAAGGTTGGGAGTCTGTTGCCGGGCTCAGTGCTGTTATTCAGAGCATGAAGGAGGTGGTAATGTTACCTCTTTTGTATCCCGAGTTCTTTAGCTCTTTAGGTCTTACACCTCCAAGAGGTGTTCTGTTGCATGGCCACCCTGGCACTGGTAAAACACTTGTGGTAAGGGCACTAATAGGGGCATGTTCCCAGGGTAACCGAAGGATTGCTTATTTTGCTCGAAAAGGTGCTGATTGTTTGGGTAAGTATGTTGGTGATGCTGAGAGACAGTTAAGGCTTCTATTTCAGGTTGCTGAACGATGTCAACCTTCTATCATATTTTTTGATGAGATAGATGGTTTAGCACCTTGTAGATCTAGACATCAAGACCAGACACACAATTCAGTTGTGGCAACTTTGCTTTCATTGCTTGATGGTTTGAAATCACGAGGTTCTGTTATAGTGATTGGGGCTACCAATCGCCCTGATGCTATTGATCCTGCTCTTAGGAGACCAGGAAGGTTTGATCGCGAGATATATTTTCCGCTTCCAACCTTTGAGGATAGATCTGCTATTCTCTCACTGCACACAAAAAATTGGCCAAGTCCTATTTCGGGTGCATTCCTCTCTCTTCTTGCCAGCCAAACTGTTGGATATGCTGGTGCTGATCTGCAGGCTATCTGCACGCAGGCTGCAATAAATGCTCTCAAAAGAACATGCCCATTAAATGAAATATTGCAGTCTGCTGAGAAAGGAGTTGACCATGGGCGAGTCCCTCTACCATCAGTTCTCGTGGAGGAAAGAGATTGGTTGACGGCTCTTGCAGTCGCTCCCCCACCCTGCTCACAAAGAGAAGCAGGGATAGCTGCAAATGATTTAGTTTCCTCACCACTTGATTCGTGTCTTGTACCAAGCCTTCTTAAACCATTGGTACACCTTCTTATTTCCTTCTATTTGGATGAGCGCGTATGGTTACCTTCATCCCTCCTTAAGGCATCTGGTTCCATTAAAGAAATTGTATTTTCATCCATGGAAAGAAATAGTGTACCTCACACTTCTTGGGGTTCCTATCTTCATTCTTTGATCGAACAGAAAGATATTGCAAATAGGATTGGAACAATCCTGTCAAGCTGTGGTCTGGTACGACTAGGAAATCATTGTTCATTGTTGGCAAGCCATGCTGGAACACATGAGAACGTTGGTAGAAGCAAATTGGGTTTCAGGGGTTCTCGTATGAAAGGAGGGCTGCCACATAAGTCATCAGGCTTTCGAGTTTTAGTTGCTGGGGCACCCAGATCTGGCCAACAACATCTAATTCGCTGCCTTCTTCATGGTTTTATGGGTCAGACTGTAATACACAAGCTTGATCTTGCTACTATGGCTCAGGAGGGGAATGGTGATACCCTTAGTGGACTGACTCAAATTCTTTGTAAGTTTCTATTATTCAATTTGCTTTTAGTATGTACCTCGTTATTTGTACTTTCCTTGAAATGGTTGTGCTAATATTTTTCACCTACTCATTTTTTCTTTATTATGTTATGATGCATATGTGAAATGAATGTCAGAATGTGTGGTTAAAAGTAATCTTCATACAATCAATTACTCCGCATCAAACTTTAATCATACCTTGCTCTTTTTTTTTTCACTGAAAAGGATACCTTGATATTATTGAAATGCTTTTGTTGCTGCAATTGCATGTGGCATGATTGACTTTTGTTGCCATTACTTACCGATTCTCTATTTTCACTAGTCTTCTCCTAGTTACCATTCCTTCTATTCTTCTATGGCTACTAGGCCCATCATAAGTGACATTTTCTTCATTCTTTTCATAAAAAATGTAAAACCTGTAACTCCATTCTTCATTTTGATGCCCCTTATTTCTTTTCTTACCCCAACATGTTTTGGATAAAGGCTTTGTTGTTGTTATTTATTTTCTTAGAACAGTTTTCAAATAAAAGAGTCTTACCTTGAAATTGTAATTATATGAAGTTGGCGATGCATGGGAGCTATATTTTTCTGGCCAATTAAGCTTCATTATTTTTCTTTGAGCTAGAGTACGTGGACTAGATTTTTTTGGTTACTCAAGCTCCATGCGCTCAGGTTTACCAGATATATAAATTTGCCAACTTTAAGACAAAATCACATAAAACACGATAAGTTGCCTGACCTAATGTAAATAGTACTATTGTGAGTTTGGTGGAAGGTGAGTGTGGATTAAAAATATTATGGGTCTTTTGGTTCACTGCCACGAATTGTCACCCCTCTTGTGAAACCTTGCCACACCTTAGGCAAAGTTTGGAAAGGAAATCAGTCTATGACATGTGGGGTCATAAACAGAAAAAGTGTGCCCCATCAAAAACTGTGGCAGTACCCGTATCTGGCAAAAGACGATATGGCTGATACGCCGCCAGAGCCACAGCGGCCCAGCCTCTGCGTCACACTGCCCTTGCCTGTGCATGTGCCCTCGATTCCTTGTTTTTGGGAAACTGACATATCACCGTACCTGTATCCCCATAGTGGAAAAGTAGGTGCCATGCCTACGCATGTGCGCAAGCCTTGGTTTAGGTATGGTCCACATGGTGTTTGTGCTGTGCCAGATTGACATGAAGCACAATTGGCCCGCTAGGTCATTGTGGCCTGTGTGGCACGTCCAACCTGTGGAGCACGCACACAACCCTTAAATATTATGGCACTGCCTGCCGGCGGCTTTGAAGCATTCATGCTGTCAGACACTCATCATTCACCGCTTCCACTGTCAGTACAAAGCAAACTAATTGTTTCGTTCCCAGTGAGTTGTTGATTGGTGACAAAATAATCTATCGTACATGTTCAATAAAGTTCTTTATTTACTTTCGGTGGATACATGCAAGTAATGGTACTTTTCTTCTGCTTTGTTATGGTGATCTTTATTTAATCTCGGTGGATACAAGCAAGAACATAACATTTTTTTTCATCCTCTTGATCAGTAAAATGCGTAAATCTGGGAAGATGCATCATCTACATGCCCAGAATTGATTTGTGGGCAGTGGATAAAATACATTGTCAAATTCAAGAGCATGTGCTAAATACGGGGCCAAACAATTTAGCTTCGTCATCCACTAAGCACATTATAAATTGTTCTGAAGTTTGGAATGCGTTGGTTGAGCAGATGGATTCATTGTTAGCATCAGTATCAATAAGTGTTCTGGTAAGCTTTATCCTTTTGTTTCATTTTTCACCAAAATTATGTTGTTTTCTCAGGCCCGTTATTCACTGGTATGCAAGTACTTTTGATATTGCACTAGAATTTTCTGAACTTCTTGAAATTTTGAATCACATTACCTACTAAGTTCTATCTACTACTGTTTTAGTGTTTTATTGCCATGTTTTGAGCTGCTCTTAATGTGTGTAGGAATTTGTTAATCTGTGTATGGACCAGTTTTTGTATTTATCAGTATTCATATAGAAAGGAAGAAAAGACAACCTTGGAATGCCCATATGTTATGGGATTTTTTTTTTTAACTTAGCAGTTTGTCCAATAACGATTGTAGACATCATGAGAGAATCTTATGGCCTGTAGAGAATCTCACAGAAACTCTGGGGATCCATTAAGATATAGAACAGTACAGTTCTCCACATCCTGAATGGGATCTTGGATGTGCAATATAGTAAAACTAAGGGCATGTTTAACATCATGGTATATTCTGCACTGTGCTTCTGATATGGCACAGGGCCCACAGCACCACAAGAGAACCTAGTCTTCTTTCTTGCCTACCCTCCCTCAGGGCTCACGGCAGTCTTTCACAGACAATTATCATCGAAACTAAAACTTCTTTTGATTAAAAAAGAAATGGAAGCCATACAGCTAATCAATGATACCAGGGTATTGTTTCAGCTCTGTGGAAACCAAACTCTTTTCCCCAGGATGTCTTGAATGAATTAGGGTAAAAAGTAAGTAGATTAGAAGGTATTTAGGAGAATTTCTGTCTTGCTCAACAAATCAAAGCAACAACCTAACTAATTAATTTTATCTGCTAACAACCTAAACAAGACAAACAAACTAATAGACTAGCTGCAGCTGCTGTTGCTGGATCACCTGTGGCCTTCACGCCATAACAGCTTTACTGTGTGTGTGTAATCTAGTTGGTCAAAAGTCTCCAGTGGTAGAGTACAGTATCAGTATTTCTGTAATTGCCACAATAGAAGTTACAATTATGTGAATATATGCAGAAACAGATGTAGAGTTGTATTATTGAAGCCACTGCTGTGCAATGCTATGATTGAATGTTATCCATAACTAGGTTTCAAGTAGTTCTGTATTTTAGAGAGATGCTAGGTTCAGACAACACAACAGAACCCACTATGGCTCTGAATAGCAGCAACTCTGATGTATTTAACTGTGAGCTTATTACAGATCACTATTGTGATAAGGAACCAGTTGATCTGTTTGCTGTTGAAAGAACTTACATTTCATTCATGCTTGTCAAAAACATGGTGAATTATGGATTATCGCCATTGACCATTGCCATTGATTTCCTAGAATTAAGATTTGGTGGTAATCTTTTGTAGTAGTTTGATTTGCCTTATTGTTGCACAAATCAGGTATAATTATCTAACATTTTATCTTACAGTCCACTAGTGACATGAGGTTTCAAGATCTCCCTAGCGGAGTAAGAGGGTTCTTCAGCTCATATGTGTTGGATCAATGCCTTGCGTCTTCAGAACACACAATACCAAGATTTTCTGTTAATATTGACAGCTGCTTTAGTTGGGATGAGATGATTGCTTCATGTGCATTGCAGTTATCACATGATTTAATTCAACATCATGTTCAACTTTTGCATGAAAGATCTCATAAGAGAAATCATGATGAGCAGAAAGCAGTCTTTGCTTCTGTGGAAATTAGTGCACCAGGTAAATCAAAGTCCAGCGAGAATGAGCAACCATCTCAAATTGCTTCAAGGGAGAATCTAATTCAGCTAGCTCCAAGCAGTTCCCTGCAAGAGCCAGCACCTAGTGTGAAAGACAAAGAGAAAAATGTTCAGAAAATTGGTTTTGGAGACACCATCCAAAGAAATCCTTGTAATAGAGTTGTACAGGGCCACGAGTCATTTGCTATTATGTCTTTTGGAATTCAGATACTGCAGCACCCCCAGTTCTCTAAACTTTGTTGGGTCACATCAAAGATACGGGAAGGCCCATGCACTGATATAAATGGACCATGGAAAGGCTGGCCATTTAATTCCTGTTTATTGCACAGCACTGCATCCATTGATAATAGTAAGTCACTAAATGGAGGAACCAATGTTGTTAAGGGCAAAGAAAAAAATCTCTGTGTGAGAGGGTTGGTTGCTGTTGGTTTGTTAGCATATAGAGGTTTCTATTCATCTGTTATGGAAGTATGTGTTGAGGTGAGAAAGGTATTGGAATTGTTAGTTGGGCAGATCCGAACAAAAATTTTGGAAAAGAGAAATCGCATTCGGTATTTTTATATTCTATCTCAAGTAGCTTACCTGGATGATATTGTGAATGGCTGGGCGTACACCTTCCAAAGGTAGGCTAAGGCTTTATGTTTTCATTTCTATTAACTGTCACTTCTCTCTTTCTTTTGAAGTGCGTAATGCCTTGTTCGTTTGGTCAAAAACATATCAGTATGTTTATGCTGCTGATGTGAAACATTAAAGGGCGTACCCAGTGCTGATGTGAAACATTGTGCTGACAATTTTATTTTACTAATTGCTTCTATCTACAGGTTTCACATTGATAACACAACAGGAACTTCAAGCACAAAGATATCAAATCAAGGAAGGTCATACCCCAATGAGTGTCAAAGCACCAAGTATTCTACAGATGATAGTGCACAGGCCGCTCCTTCTGGCAACCCTACTGAGGTCCAAGACACTCCAGCTCAAAACACATCGGACCATGAAGTTGTTCCTACTTGTCCTAATGAGATGCAAGATAAACCCGTCCAGCATTCTCCCAACCGACTTGAAATCCGTACTATGGTCTCTGACCCTAATGATGATCATGTGACATCTATATCCAGTAGGGATGCAGCAGAACACAATCTTGTCCATTCAGCTTCACCTGCTGTGGATAACGGTAACTGTACACATGATCATACAGCAAAAAATAATGAAAAAATTGTTGGGTCAACTAATGAAGATAATTGCACATCAGATATTCAAATATATGAAAAAACAGAATCTATTGATCACTTGAATGATCTGCAAAGGGCAGAAAATTCTGTTGCTTTGTCTGCTAGTGCTAACAATACAGAAATATCAAGGAACAATGTTTCTTCCGAAGCTCATGGTGATGATAATGAGTTGAAGACTAGTTATCCTCTGGATGATCTTGATTCAGATCATTTGATTAATGGTGAAGTGCAAGACAATACAAATGATCCTTTGCTTCCAAAATCTCCATGTCTTTACAAATGTTGCCCTGCTTGCTTCCATGCTGTTTATAAGATGGTTCACGATAATCTTTCAAATTCCCTAAGGCCTAATAATTGCTTAACAGTTGATGATATGCATGACATTCTCTCATCATGGTCCTTGAATCTATTATCCACTGTTAGAAAATATTATATCACTCAAGATTTGGTCAATTGTGAAGAAAATTCTGGAAACATACAAAATCAAGAAACTCGCTTGGAGCATTGTTCTTGCCAAATTGATGTTACTCTCCTTTCAAGGGAGTGCATATGCCACATGGAGGGCAATGAAGATGATGAAGGAATAAATACTGGTCGTCACTCCCTTTTTGGGCAAAGGTTAAACTTTTTCTTTAAAGATGGTGTATGGATGCCACCAGATCACACTGCAGAAACCAGTCTTCATTGCAATTTCAGGAGATTATGCATTTGCTCAGTATTAGGAATAATTTCTATGTGTAGCCAAATCTCCAGTTGATGAGGTTTCGTCTCCGAATTGGACCACCACCAGTGTTGCATGTATTACTATATCACCAAGTCACGTTTTTCATGGGCTTCATTTGTTTCTCTTTTGGTAGCTGGGCAGTAGGGAAATGCTGGCTCATGTAATTGTTCCCTGACATGGATATTTGAAGAGAACCTATATTCACCGTGTCATTATGAGAAGTGTGGCTCTCTTGTAACATGGACTGCCGCTACTGCTGGTATTTGAAAAACTAGCTGAAGATTGTTGCCTTCACAGTTCTCATGTTGTACTTTCATGCTGGTCACTGGTATGCTGTCTAGTGAGGAACTAACATTCAGCATGATGACTCTTTATAGTTCTGAGCATGCGGTTATTTAGATGCATGAGGTTAAATGTTTATATTGTAGTTGCTTCTTGGAATGTATACAAGTTTTTAATAGATTATTATTAGCAATGGGGAAAAAAAATCAGATTGATGGTTTTGTGCACTGGTAATTGTGTAACTTTCACCTTTTCCTCTTTTAGAAAATATTTGAATAAAGTATTGAATCTTACTGCAGTAATTTTATTTAGACATTTGATGCTTCAGTGGATTACTGAATTCATATACTAATTTCTTTCGGTACGCATCTAGTTATCATTGGTATTTTAATGGAAAGGCAGCAAAGGTTGCTAGATTAGAGTCCAATGGATAAGTGGATAACTACAACCAATGACCTTTGTGAAATATTAACCTTCCAGTGGTGCTTCCAGATAAAAATTTACCTTGTGGAATATTCAGGTATTCTTTGTTGGACTAAGGTTATCAGTTGCTAGGGGACCTCATTGTAAGCAGGAACATTTGTACTTCCTTGGACTTGTCCTGAAGAGCATCACATAGCTATTGTCCTCTGAATTCGGTCTGATGCTGCCCAGGCAGTGAGGATTATTCAAGGTGAGTGAAGCAAGCAGTATCCAGGCCAGGTATCAAAGAGTGCACCAATAGGTTGGTAGACATCCAAAGCATAATGAATAGTTCATTTTTTAAGAGTATGAGAAGGGGGAGAGCTCAAGTGGCGGGAACCTAAAATAATACAGTATATGTGACATGGAATATTAGGATGGAGCATATTTCTACAATTATTAATCATGTACCATTTCTCATTTCAGCAGATCTATGTAGCCTCTTTGAGCTGCATAAGGTTGGAACTACTATATATCTGCAGGGCTTTCTTGGTTGCAATTGAAGAAAATATTCCATAAGTTGAGTGTGCAAACACCAATGGCTAAAGTGTTTCCATGAGAAGAATACTCCAAATGTAAGTTTTTGGCTCACTATTTTGATGGTTTATTTTAAATATGAAGAAATAAACCTTATTGAATTCTTAGTGGGATTTTGCACAAATTTCTTAATCATTATCAAAGAAGTTTCCACTTAAATGAGGTTCTTAGTGACTATCCTTGAATGCTATGGTATTTTTGCGTTGTTGTACCTTTCCACACGAGAACCAGGTCAATTAACAAGATGATAAAATGGCCTGAAAGACTTATCACACAATCATCAAAATATTGTGGAGAGCCCTTCACCTCTGGGTTCCTATTTGAGATCACTAAGGATTTCAAACTCAATTTAAAAGGACAAGAGAAAAATCTGAAGAATCCTTGAAATGTTTTTTTCTTCATATTTATAGACTGTTGAATTGGTGTGTGCAATCGAAGACTTGAGTTGGTTTTCATGCTTGTTCTTCTGGTTACAGGTCATCAAAATAAGCAGAACGATGATCGTCATGGCAGTATTCATGCTTCTTGTTGTTCTGGTTACATGTCATCAGAAGTAAGCAGGGTGACTATCTTCATCGTCATATGCCATAAGGTCTTTTGCAATCCGATCCATTGTTGGCCTCTTGCTTCTTTCTTCAAGACATGAAACAGCTATTTTCACCATCACTGTTGCTTGCTCTTGATTGAAACGCCCTTTGAGTTTAGCATCTACTATATTCATGTCACTCCCCTGAGCTAGCTTCTGTTTAACTTCTTCAACGAATAGCATGAAGTTCATCTCTTCATCATCTATTGTTGTCGCACTCGAAACCCTGCTACCAGTGACTATCTCCAGCAGCACAACTCCATAGCTGTAAACATCGACCTTTGCGTCGATTGGTAAATTCAGTGCCCATTCTGGTGCAATGTAGCCCATTGTGCCTCTCATATGAGTGAAATTGAAGCTTGAACTGCCTCGCTTTGAAAGCGTGGACAGTCCAAAGTCTGCTATCTTGGCTTCAAAATCTCGGGTCAACAGTATGTTTTCTGGTTTTATGTCACAATGGACAACCCATTCCAGACATTCATGATGGAGGTAAGCCAGTCCTCTTGCTGTTCCCAAGGCAATCTTGAACCGTTGGCTCCATGAGAGCAATCCATCATTGCCCTTGTCACCGAAAAGGTACTTGTCCAATGACTCGTTCTGCACATACTCATACACTAGTAACCTGTGTTTGCCTTCCGAGCAAAATCCCCACATTCGGACCAAATTTATGTGATTTATCCTCCCAATTAAAGTCACTTCTGCCCAAAATTCTTCGTCTCCTTGTCTAACATCTTTAAGCTTCTTTATTGCCACTACTCTCTTGTCTTTGAGTATTCCTCTGTAAACTGTACCACTACCACCTTTTCCTAGCTCTTCTTTAAATTTACCAGTTGCTTCCACCAACTCATGGTATGTAAACCTCCTGAACTGGCTTGTTATCATTTTGTAGCCTTCCTCCATTGATCTGGGTATGTTATGCATTTTGAAAAGAAAGTACCACCCTGTCATGATAAAGAGCAGCTCAACTGCCCCTAATATAGCAGCGAAGACATAGAAGTATATCCAGTCTATGCTATCAGATTTTTTCATGTATAGATGCATAATCTTGGTCTTATTTGGACTGCAGGTAAGGCTAGAATGTTTGGAGGCTGAAGATGTTGAAGCAATCTTTTTAGGAAGTTTGATGTAGGTGTGCCCAGGAAAATATGGATAAACCTGTCCATTATACAGCTGCTCTTTAGTGTAACATAGACCCTCTCCAGCTTTGTATGTGAAAGATAAGCACATGCACCTGTCCAGGCATATCTGCCTGCATTCTTCAAATGAGATCGACTTGTTTGATGTCAGATCAAAACCATAAAAGTCCCCGTGAGGGATCTTGATGAATGTAAAGTCCTCTTGTGGATGTCCGCAGTTTATTTTGGATTTTGGACTACATCCTTTGTCCCAGTTCATTGGATCGGTCATGTTATATCCTGGAGGACAAGTGCATCGGAAACCCTGTGTCTGTGAGTCACAAATTCCATTTCTCCCACATAATCCATGGACGTAGCACATCTGTTGGACAGCTTGCCCTGTGACAGTCCAGTTCCCATTTGATGCATTCAAGCTGTACATTCTGAAGTTGCCATCAGAAGCGATGGTGATCCTTCTCTTGACCCCGAATCCTGAATCTAAAGCCGTCATTCTGAATCCATCGCTTGACAGAAAATTGCCCTCATCATCCAGAACTGCAATCTTGCTACTGTTGAATCTGGTCCTGCCATTTTGCAGCGCGTTGTAATCTGGACTTGGCCAGTATATGCTTGTTATGTCTGGTCCGTTGTACAGGAGCCGCAGGACATTGTCATTGTCAAAATAGAGACGATGGTTACCGGAGGCCAACTTCGTTTCTCTTGTCAGAGGTTGTGAAGGTAGCAAGGTGTCAGTCGGTGAGTCAAAGCTCTGCCATAATACCTCATCGGTGGAGGCTCTGACTACAAGGTTGCCGCTGTTGAGGAGAGCTGCTGTGGTGTGCTTCCCCCAGCTCGTCTTACTCTCCCACACGGTGGAGCCGTTGAGATCAGTAAGGAGCAAGTTACCGTCGCGGGTCAAGGAGATCTTGGAGCCCTGGCTGCTCACTGGCGACCCAGGGTTCGCTGTCCAGACAACAGTCTGGTCGGCGGCATGAGTGAACCAGATGGAGAAGTAGTAGGCGTTAGTGCCAGCTCCAGATGGATAGAAGCCGCAGGAGAAGGTTGTGTCTGGAGAGACGAGGAAGGTCTTCCCGTCATCTACCCGCAGAGATGAACCCGTGCTTACGGCCTGCCATGGATAAGCACGAGAGCACAACAGAAAGGAGAGGAAGGAAAGAAAGGTTGGGTAGATCAACCTTTGCATGTTGTCCGCCATCATTTCTGGTGCTGAGGGTGACGGGAAGATAGAGATTCGGCTTCTTAATTAGGCGCTGGCTGGCTGCTCTGTCTGATTTGCGAGAGCCCAGAGCTTGGTTATGACTGAAGGTGAAGTTGTCTAGCTCTGCACTGCTACGGGCATCTACGGTCTTCGTCTACATTTCTTATTGAGCGCATGGAGCTATTATTTAACTGCTGCGGGTGTGGGCCGTTTGCTAAATGGCTGAAGTCTTCTACTATTTGTTTGATTGAAATCATATAAAACCGAGACTGGACTCCAGGCGTCGGCCTCTATTTTTGGACTGAAGTGGGAACAGGTTTGCCGATGCAAGGCGACGACTCACATGCATGACTAGCAAGTGGGAACAAGCTTCCCCTGCGCTCATAATAGTAGATCTAATTTCTCAACTGCCATCATGTGAGATTCTAAGCGCGTTTACATGTTGCAGAAGGGACATGATTAGTGGCGTTTGTTGCTCGGTCGCTATCTGCGTCCATACGTGCCAATTGCCTGTAAATTCATAACGCGTTGATCGAGAACCGGATCGGATCGAGGGGCGAAGGCCACATGCGGATAGCAGTGGGCAACTTGTTGCTGGGTGTTAGACCGTCCGCAGAGGCATACTCTAAAGCTTATTGGATATGTGTAAATTTATAAGATTTAAAGTAAGATACTGAAAAAATAAGAAGATGTGTCTTTAGATGATGTTTTAGAGTATGCTGGTGCGGATAGCCTTAGCACGGCACGTTGCATCCTGGGTGATAGCAGTGTAAACACTCCTTCCGTTTTAAAAAACTTATCGTTTTATAGTTTAAAAATAAATTATTTCCACCTTTGATGAGAGAATGCAGGACGAGTTAAACCCGTGTTAAAAAGACTAAAATAATGGAAACCCGTGTTAACAGCTTGGAATCGTATATCATCTTCTCTTCCAAGGCCAAGCTACCGGATCAAGAGGCCCCCTAAACGGCCCACTTGCTACAGTAGTTGCTACCAACCTTCGCCTCGCAAGTCGTCGTCCTCCGCCTCGGTCCTCGCTATGGCCCGTGGCGCCGCCACCGCCATTCTGTCCCCGACGTCCCTCTCGACGACGCCGCTGCGTCTGCGGTGCGTGTAAGCCATCTCGTCCTCGCCCCACTCTGTAATTGTGTGATTCGGTTATGCCTAGGCTTACCTCTGTTCAATACTCCCTTATTTGATCCCAATGCCGTGGAAACTAAATCTACTCATCCATTCTAACAAGTCCAGACAACATGGGTGGGGTTGCCGCTTGGCAGTAGATTTTTTCCTAGATCGACTTCCACCGGATTGAAAGAAATTGGGATAACGGGGCTTACCAACCTTTTGAAGTTTCAACATTGTTTCCGAGAAGGAATCCATGGGGTACTTGGCACTAATTAAGAGATAGCGGAGCAGGCTTTCCCAAACCACTATTATTGCCTGTTATGTTTGCTTTTAGTTCAAATGGTTAGAATGCAGGCCAATGTTCTGATTTACAGTAACCGCAAATGAAGCATTATTGAACTGTATGGACAACCTGTGCCTTTCTATCTCAATTCCCCCTTTCTATCTTAGTCTGTTGTTATTACTTTGCTTAAAAAAGGCAGTACTTATACTGTTTTGTACCACAAATATCACCAGTATATTGTTGAATATATTGCTTTGTATTCAACTTGCAAAGGTTACATCACTATGTAGGACTTTAGAACCGTCGTAGACAACTCATCTTTAACTAAGCACTAGCTACGGCACTCACATTTACAACTCATGGTCAAATCCAAATTTACTTCAACTTCTTACATATACATCTCTAATATCTTCTTGCTTTAACTAGAAGCACCATGATCCAACTATAATGATCATGTATGCTATTCGTGCTGCTGAAATCAAATTTGACCTTTTCTTGCTCAAGAATATAAATTAATGTCCAACAATGCTTAGCTCAAATTTTCCATCTGTTACTCATCAATATGAATAAGCAGGGTGGAAATCTTCTTCATCGTCACATGACATGAGAACCTTGACAATTTCATCCATTGTTGGCCTCTTGCTTCTTTCTTCAAGGCAGGAAAGTGCTACTGAAACCATTGTTATCGCCTGCTCTGGATTGAAATGGCTATGCAGTCTGTCATCAACTATATCACTGACATTCCCAGTAGCCAGAATCTGTTTGGTCTCCTGGACAACCTGCGGAAAATCTACATACCTTTCATCTAACATCATGCCATTTGAAACTCTGATTCCAGTCACAATTTCCAGAAGCATGACCCCATAGCTGTAAACATCAACCTTTGCATTGATGGGCGAATCCAGCGCCCATTCCGGTGCCATATAGCCCATTGTGCCTCTCATATGTGTGAAGTTAAAACTAGTGCTACCTCTCTTTGCAAGCTTGGCTAGTCCAAAATCTGCTATTTTGGCGTCGAAATCTCGAGTTAGGAGTATGTTCTCTGGCTTCACATCACAATGAACAATCCACTCAAGGCATTCATGATGAAGATATGCAAGACCCCTTGCCGTGCCCAGGGCAATCCTGTATCTTTGGCTCCAACTAAGCAGGCTTTCTGTACTCCTCTCGCCAAAGAGATACTTGTCCAAAGACTCATTCTCCACATACTCATATACTAACAACCTTTTTGTTCCTTCTGAGCAAAAACCCCACATCCTGACCAAATTTATATGATTAATCCTTCCAATAAGAGTAACCTCTGCCCAGAATTCTTCCTCTCCCTGGTGAACATCTGTAAGCTTCTTTACTGCCACTATTTTCTTATCTTCAAGCAGTCCTCTATAAACAATTCCAGTGCCTCCTCTCCCAAGCTCTTCTTTGAACTTTCCTGTTGCTTCCTTCAATTCTCGGTATGTAAAGCACCTGAACTGGTTTGTAATCATCTTGTACCCATCTTCCATTGATTTGGGTATATTACACTTCTCAAAGAAAAGGTACCAGCCTGTCACAATTACAAGCAGCTCTAGAGCTCCCAATATTGCAGCAAAGACAAAGAAGTATGTCCAGCTTATGTTGTCCTTCTTTGTTCCATACATACTTGCCGATCCGAGCATGATCTCGGAGCCTGGGGGTCGGCAGGTGAGGCTTTGTTGTTTGTAGATGGAGGATGTTGAACTGTTAAAACTCTTTGGCACTTTCATATAATTGTCTCCAGGAAAATATGGGTAAACCTGACCATTGTAGAGCAAACCTTTTGTGTAACACAAACCATCCCCATCCTTGTATGTGAAAGATAAACAGGAGCTGCTGTTCAAGCAAATGTTCCAGCATGATTCAAATGAGATGGATTGATTAGAGGACAAATCAAAACCATAGTAGTCAGCATGAGGTTGCTTCACAAATGTAAAATCTTCATGCGCTCCATTTCTGTCAATTGAAAACCTTGGTCTGCATCCTTTGTTCCAGTTTGCTGGATCAACCATCACATATTCTGGAGGACATCTACATCTAAGACCACCTGTGTAGTCACAGAGCCCATTCTTCCCACATAGCCCGTGCACATAGCACATCTGTATTACAGCCTGACCCGTGACGGTCCATTCCCCTGTTGATCCATTCAAGCTGTACATTCTGAAATTGCCATCATAATCCATTGTGATTCTTCTCTTGATTCCTGGACCTAAATCTGAAGCTTGTATCTTAAATCCATCACTTGATACAAAATTACCCATGTCATCTAGAACTGCTATCCTGGTGCTGTTAAATCTACTGCGGCCATTCTTTTCAGCTTTGTAATCTGGACTTGGCCAATAGATGCTTGTAATCTCTAGACCATCATACAACAGCCGCAAGACATTGTCGTTGTCAAAGTAGAGATGATGGTAACCGTAGACTAACCTTGTGTCTTTTGTCAGGTTCTGCCCCGGGAGCAAGGTGTCAGTTGGTGAATGGAAGCTCTGCCATACAATGTTGTTGCTGGAATCATTGATCAGAAGGTTTCCACTGTTGAGGAGGGTAACTGCCGTGCCCTTGCCTGACGATGTCTTGCTTTCCCACACAGTCGACCCATTGGTATCCGTGAGGATCAAGTTTCCATCACGGTTTAGCGAAATTCTTGAGCCATACTTGTTCACAGGAGAGTAGCCACTCTTTGGGGAGTAGGGATTCGCCGTCCAAACGACGGTTCTCTTGTCGGTGTTGGTGTACCAGATGGAGAAGGTGAAAGCATTTGTTCCAAGTTCATGGAACCCGCAAGAAAAGGTGGTGTCTGGTGAGAGGAGAAATACTTCGTCATGGTCTTCTGCTCTTATGTGTGAGCCAGTGGTCATGATGTGCAATGGCGAAGCACAGGAGCAAAATTGGAAGGAGAGCAATGGAAGAACGAGAAGGTAGAACAGTGCAGCCATTATTGTTCTCCCCAGGGAGCTCAGCTTGGAGACGTTTGTTGGTAGCTGTAGTTCTGGTTTGGCTAATGGCAGTTTTATCAGATGGAGACATGCATTAGCACACATCCTTAACTTTTGATGTTGACTTGAACTCATTGAAAACTAACACGAGAAGGCGGGCGAATCCAGGTATACAAATTGTGTTCCTTTATTACTGTATTACTTTAATTTCGTGACGTCATCAATTGATGCCACTTGCATTTGTGGTGAAGGAAACGATAGCAATGAAGAGTTGAAGACACAAAACAATTTATCTAATCTACTGGTGATATCTGTGTTCCAGAGTTGTTTGGAAAAAGTATGTTCCAGTACAGTTGATCTTTGTATATACTAGTTTCTTTTGGTGAAATGATTGCTTACATATTTGCATAAACCAAACTTTGTTGATGTAGGTCAACGGTAAGTTACTAACTACGCTTGCACATTTTATTATCAACTATTGGAAATATTAGCAACAAATCTGAGCCCAGATCTCGCCCATGTCACGTTCTTAATATCGGTCCATTTTATTTACAGGGGACAACACGAATGTTGCAGTCTTTTGTGTGGTGATTTCGAACTACTATATCACACGAGAAGCCATGCGAACTTTTCTTGGGGTTATTCATCGTCAAGATGTTCGTCATCATCTGGAAGCCCAATTGACTTTGTAGTTTGGATGCCATACGGCGAGGACTTATCAACCGGGTCAGTAGTTCGATCCAACAACTCATCCTTTCAAGTCGTTCTTTTCCTTCCCTTTTGCTTAACCTTTCCTAAACCATGCACTTGGTCACCTTCCCTTCCATTTCAACACGTCGTTATCTTTATCCTGTGGGTATCTTAGCAAGAATTTTTGTTTTTGACGAACGTGTTAAGAGGACTTGGGCACTTAGCAAGCAAGAATATATAGCTGAATAGGTAACGAATTGACCTTGTCGAATGCTGCCGGAGCAACTATACAACCGAATAATCTTCACTGTGTTGCATTGGTCCCGGCCCGTCAGTGATAGTGCAATGTTCTCTGATTGGTCGTCCTGCCAGTCTTAGTACGATTGTTCGTCGTGGCTCTTTTGATGACTTAAATTGCCAGGAACTGTCTCCGCATGGGACTATGGGCAAGATTTACAAGAGATTAAAGGACGAACAATCCTAGCATATGAAAATATACTAGATAAACTCGCGAAGACTTGCGGAAGGTAAAGTATTAAGCTCTTTTTTGGCTAGGCTCTTTTTGGCTGGCACGGCTCTTCAAAACTTTGGTTTTGGCTCTATGGGTACTGTTTATATGTCATAGTCTTTACTAAAATGAACGTCCGTACTTAGGAAGTTGGTGAAGCCACTATTTAGGCGTCATTGATAGGAGTTCAAGTTCAACCAGTTTGTGCTCCACCTCAGTGTTCATGTCACTATAGTATGGTACAAGCATGACGTTAGATTCTTCTTGAGGTTGCCACTGGCCTATAATTTTTTTAGAAAAAAAAAAAGAAGAAAAGAAAAATACCACGGCGCTGAATGCAATGCAGGCCGGTATCCAACCAGCGCCGCTACTTCAGAAACGGCCGAGGACCTGGTTTTGGAGCACAGGCGGGTAAGCCTAAGGCGCTTGGTCATACTCCCTCCGTTTCGTTTTAATTGTCGTTAGGACAACCTTTGTTAGTTTATTTCTAATTTATTTGGTTGTCTGAAACGACAATTATTTCAGAACGGAGGGAGTATCTTGCAGTTATGTGAGCGAGCAACTTGATTCTTTATGCAGATGTCGATGCTGGATTCATGAACCTTGGTCAGTCTGGATTGGGTCCTCCTCTGCCGCGTCGCTGTGCATGACCATGATCCCACATAGTATTGTAAGGTCAAGCCCTTTGTTTCAGACGCGTGGGTCACTTGTCCCGACTCGCTTTGTTATTAGTCTTTCCCTAGATGACTTTGTTTGTGCGATTAGAGTGTTAAGAGTCGTCAAAGTAGATAGGTACAATCAGATGCGAGAGCAAAGTATTAGCTCCCTAATTTGGTAGGGGTATTTAAAGATTTCTCTTTGGAAAAAAAAAGATATCTCTTTGCTCTGACCATATTAGTGAAACACCTAGGAGCAAAAGTTTATTCTACTCTTTTCTTACGATATACTTCATCCGTCCTCAAAAATAAACTAATCCGCAACAAGTATTTGAGGACGGAAAGAGTTCTTTATTGTTTTTGTTAGCTTGCTCAATTTTGAGCTAATCAGAATGGAATATATAAGTTAACAAAGCAAAACAATTCTGAGAGGAAAAGATTGCCTAGCTAGAATAGCACATGTTTCCTTTCAAAAAAAAAAAAAGGAGAGAAGAACTGCGCAAGTTGGAATCTTTCCCGAGATCTCCAGCGTGAGCGGATCATTTCCTGGCCGAAACCGCCGTGGTCCTCTGGCCTGGACTCAATTTGAGCCCACCTTGAAGATCAAAGTCTTCAAGGCTGTGTGACCAAAGGGGCCTCAAGAGCAGATACCCCTTCAAAGTTTTGCTCAGGCGATCCCAGGAACGCCTAGGGGTTCCATCCGAGGCGATCTTCAAGAATGGACGCAAAGTCAATGTACTGTATTACAAACACGTCCAGGTGATAAGTATTGTGGTCGTTTCATTTTATTTAATGCTGATTAGTATAAATATAATGAAACATGTGGGTACTAGACGGAATCAACAGGATATCTCATAGGAATTTGATCAAGTACACACACTCATATGCGAGGTAGGAGTGGAGAAGAAGCGGCAGGAGACAAGAAAACAGAATTCTGCTACAATAATCAACCTGCTCTCTATCTCTCTCATCCTCCAGGCCAATAAGTAGTGTTCGGCCAACGGGCCGTATCGTAACCCATGGCTCAAAGCCCAACTCACTCGCACCGATGCTTCACTCCACCGGCCCAATTACCATGCGGCTCATGTTGTTGTTGTCGTCGTCAGGCATGACCCCTTCGCCAGGCACGACACGTTAACTTAGATTTGGGAAAGGCCGGAGGATTCAGTATTTGCTTCTGCAAACACCGTCACGAGGATTCATATATATATATATATATATACAGTGACAAAAATGATCCCGCAGAGTTGTAGTTGGACCCTCTCCATGAGACCACGGTCCCTAGCATGGCATGGATATATTACTCTTCTAGAAAAAAAAAGGATATATCGATCATCCTGTTCGTGTCACTGCAGTGGTTCGATTCCTTGATATGCCTGCGACCAATTGTTTCACTTTACAGGGTAGTTTAATACTACATCCGTTCACAAAAACTTGTCCTTTTGTAATTTAAAAAATGAATTACAAAGCGATAAGCTTTTGAAGACGAAGGGAATAACGCGCTCCCCCTCTCTGTATCTGCTGGTCGTTCCCTGGCTCTTAGTAGCACACATTATCACCAAAGAGAGAGACGTTTGCTGGTTCATCTTGTTACAGCAGAGCAGGGTAAGAGGAAAGAGAAAAAGCGGCACCCATGCCATATATTTGCAAGACAGCGGAAGCTGAGGCAGGCCGAAAATACATGGTTGATCCTGATCATTTAATTGAAGCCCAACCCAGAGGTACCTGGTGCGAAGAGCAGATTCCTCTCGAGTCTTGACAGGTCTCAGAACAAGCAGCATATGCCTCCATCGTCTAAAGATAAGAAAAGAAAAAACGATTAGCACATGCTTGCATGCTTGTCCTATGCTTGAGACCACATGAAACAATCATGGGAACAAACCACTTTAACCTCCGACAAGTTAAATGCTTTTCTTAGGACAACAAAAAAAAAACCTCACCTGCAGTGGGCCCAGCTGCTCATCAAGCAGCTTTGCTGACGACACGGAAGATACCAACACAGGTTGCAGCAGATCATGTACTACTCTCACACCGGGAGTCCGGGGGAACGAACATTGTAAAGTTGGCAAGAGAAGACAGCATTTGCCTTTAATCATGTGACTGTCTTTCTTTGCATCATCCGTCTCGCATCACACTATCATGGCATGATATCACGATCGGATTCAATAAGCTTTGGTTCAGTAAGCATGTACGGAAACGTCTTGTAGTTTACATCTGTGTGCACTGCAGCATAATGTATTCTCCTCAGCGTAAGTCTGTACATGCATGGAACGCTATGAATTCTCGTCGTCCAACAGCTTGGTATTGGAAGAACTCTGTTTGTGTTATCCTTTCTCGAAATTATATACCGCACGGGCCATGCATGGGGCGGGCTCACACGCAACCTGTCGCGTATTCCCTCCGTTTCAAAATAATTGTCACCGATTAGTTCATTTTTCAACTAACTGGTAACAATTATTTCGAAACGGAGGGAGTATTATATTTCTGTTCTAAATGTCTAGTGAAAAAATTCCGTGTAACACATCTCTATGCAACCTGTAACACATTATATTTTGTAAACCCTTCTCTATGCAACGCATCTCTTAGATTCCTACCACGTGCTCCCCGCAACGAATCTCAAGACAACTATTGTAAGCCCTTCCCTATGCAACACTTTTTTAGATTTTTGTCACGCGTGTCTCTGCATGAATCAATTAATTAACCGTGGGTAGCGAAAATCAACCAACCGATTCGTTTCTTCCCTCAGCTGTTTTAAGATTGATGCGAGCGAGGGACAGGATACAGGAATCTAGGGTGTGTTTTACAGAGAAGGGTTTATAATACCGTTGCATAGAAATACTACTCCATCCTTCCCATAATATTTGTCGTTTAGGACAAGAATTCTAGTTCATTTTGAACTAAAATTCAATTGTTTCAGTCTGCTAAATAGCTCTTGACGTCATTGACGGCCAAAACTTTTTCGAGACAATTTGTTGGACAAGTGCGTTGTGACGTCCAAATCGAACGAACGTACGTGATCCCCATTTGGAAGTACCTGCCGCCATTTTTCAATATGGCGAGTTAGGACGACGCGGTGAGACTAGCTTTTCCTGCAAAAGTTAGACGATTAGGATCAGCAGTACCACCTGCTTAGATAACGCGACTTACCAACTCATACATACCCTGTAACTAACACAGAGGCATGCGTATGCTGAAGTCGAGCGGGCGTAAGACCGACGTACTAGCTAGTTCACCAAGGAGAGACTTGCATGTCAAGCTACAGCTAGAGTTCCCAGGATATCGCTTATCTCATCCTCTGCCTTCTTTTCAAAAGTAGAGAGGCAGATAACGAGCGAACCGTGTACTTGTATAAATATGTGCCGTACAATATTTTAAACCGCTTTGTTCTTAAATTAAAAAAGTAGCAAACACATAAAACACTGAATTTGAAAAAAAAAAGGGAAAGGAAAAATCTGGGCCTGCATCTCTAGTACGAATAACAACGCGATCTTGATTAATACTGTATCTGAGATGTTACAGGCCAACTGATCAGTAGAAACATGGCGAGTTTTTTTTTTCTTATCCAACTGAGAACCTAGAGCAAATATTCGATGTGACACACACACACCGTGCATCTTACATCTTAGACCGTCCGCAGTGGCGCGCTGTAAAACATATTGTATACACTGTTTTGCATTGTAATTTAAAGTACGTACTGTAAAAGTAGAAATAGAATAGTGTATAGAGTATGCTTTAGAGTATGCTGGTGCGGATAGCCTTACTCTGTGTGCTCTTATAAAAACCTTCTTTTTGGTGATTTGATGCATTACCAGTGATTAGGACTGGCCATAGTGTATATCAGAAGAGTATTGTACTCATTTCGTCTCTAAAAGCTTAATTGTCATTTTGTAGTTCATTTTTGAACTACAAAACGACAAGCTTTTAAAGACGATAAGAGTACTACATTATTAGTGTAAACTCTCTCTGAAATGTAATACTCATCAGGGTTTGCATGCTCGCAGCAGAGGCAGACTGCTGAATTTATTGTAAATTCTCTACTCTAGTCCGCAGAAAGCATCTCCCGATCCTAATTTGGAGCAGGACGTCAGTAGTGGCTAGGGGCCCTTGCAGTACTTAAACTTTTTTATCTATTACTCCCTCTGTCCCTAAAAAATTGTCGCTTTGTAGTTTAAAAATGAACTACAAAACGACAAACTTTTAGGGATAGAGGGAGTACTCGTCACCACCTAAAAACCTTTGTGATGATGGTGTACACTTGTCAGCCGGAGGGTGGCTTCCAACCAAAACCAATTCCTTCCAGATCACATGCCCCAAGTGTACCAGCATCCACGAATGGAACCCCGGTACTCTTTTTTTTTTAAAAAAAAAAACCTATGTATTCTAAAGCTACTCCTTTCATCCCAAATTACTTGTCACTCTGGAATGGAAAGAGTAGCTCGCAATAATTAATGCTCGTAGGTGCCAAACAATAATAGTTTTTTGTGTAATACATCCTGCTAATCCCCTCCTTCCAGCTGGTCATCTCGAATTTTGGATATCGAAGGGCCAAATGTACAGGCAGGTTTACGAGAACGCGGCGGCACTTTGATGATGCCGGCCGGCCGGCGGCCGGGTATTTATACCTTTCCGGCGCCGCCGGCGGACGGGGGACGTCAGTCGACAGTGACCGCCAGCTCCGCGTGCCCCGGCGCTCGGCAGCTACTCCGGCTCCTCTCACCGTCTGACGGGAGAGCGTCAACGTCGCCGTGGCTCGCGATCGACGGCCGGACCGGATGGACGCACGCGCGCGCGCGCGGTAGATGGAGGGTTCAAGTCTGTTGCTGTTGGGGTGGGTATCACTCTCCTCTCTTCCAAGACACTCTACGGTGACCTCATGTCTGAAAGCAAGCAACGGACATCAGCGCGGTCACTCTTCTTCTCCCCCGGTTCCTCTTCTCCTGCGACGCAGAACGTAGGAGTAGTGGGCAGCTGAGCTGCAACTGCAAGTATCGTAGGGTGGAGTGGAGCGTGGTGGCGTGCGGTGGAACGTCCCGCGCGCGCCGATCGACCAGCTGGTTGCCCGGTTTCCACTCCACCACCCCCGCGGCAGTGGCCACACGCTTTTTTCGTTTTTTCCTCTTTAATTTGTTTTTTTTCTGCTTCCTCTCTTTCTGGTACCGTGACAGGGTTAGTTCTCCGTCTCTCACCTTCGATTCCGGTTATGATGTAAGTAGATCTCTCTCCAGCAGCCAGCACTGGTACTGTATTCTACTGTGTATAACCGGTTCGTGGCTAGCTTAAGGTGCTCGCAAGTGATCATACATCCTATTATAAGTCAAGAAGAAGAAGAAACATATTCCCTCCGTTTCAAAATAATTGTCACCGGTTAGTTCATTTTTGAATTAACCGGTGACAATTATTTCAAAACGGAGAGAGTACTACACCCCCATCACACCACGCCCATCGTCCATCTATCCATACGCCTATCGACAATAGCCACTTTACCAGAAACTGATTGGGAAAGGCTAGGCTGTAATGATGAACAGTCGACCAGCACGCAACACACGTATCCAACCCTGGTGACTGTTGTTGGAGATGCGGCTTTTTCTTGGAACGCAAGCCTGGCATGCAGCCCGGCTTGTATCCTGGTCTGCTGGAACGTAGTACTACTTGTTGCAAGTCAGGTCAGATCAGGTCAGCTAGCACCGGTCGTCCTTTTCAGATCGACGTGCAAATATTAACCGCCCCAGATAATGGACGTCGGCGTCAGCGATCTCCACCGATGTGCACGCAGCAACGCGCGCGGTCTAGCTCTGCGGAGAATCCGGGTCCGCGCCTGGTTTCCGGCTCACGTATACGGCTTGCATTCCCAGACTTGAGGGCCAAGCAACCGGCCAATATCGTCCATCATTAGCCTAGCTAGATCTCCTCTAGTACTCTCCCTCCTATTTTTCTTGTGCTAAATAAACGTGTTCGCTCACACGTCGACACATGGATCCTTAGCTACAGCGACGAAATCAGAGTGGCATAGCAACCCTGTTCGTCCTAGCTCGCCCGCGCTTTGATCTTCCTGTGATCAACCTGCCTTGCCCGGCCGGCGAGTTCACTCGTGGTCTCGTGGCGATCTTCTTGGGCAGCAGAAGCATCAACAACAACCAAAAGTTGGTGAGAATTCTATTCTCTGCACCGGACAGACAGCGAGGGAAAACACAACCTGCTGCGAGCGCAGGGTAGTGGCTGGTCGCCTGGTGGTAGCTTTTAACAGGGACAAGCTTCCTCTCCGGCCGGCCGGGTCTCCTTTTCTCTTTGTTCGCTTCTCTCCATCCGGCCGCTTTGTTCCGTTCGATCCGTCCTCCCATCGTCCCGCTCTTTTTCCCTCTCCCTGGCTAGCTTCCTCTCTCTTCTTTTACGTACGTAGCCTGCTGTCATTCCTCGATCGGGGATCAGCAGCAGCAGGAGAGCATCCTTGGCCTTAATTTGCCCCATATGGAGGCGAGGAGCAAAGCGTAGCCCGGCAGGGAACAAGGAGAATTTTTCGATCTCTCGCTCTTTCTCCTCGTACGAACTCCGATATCGCCTCTTGCAAGGAGGAGGGAGGACAACGGTGGTCGGAGGAGCGAGCGAGAGGTAGAGAGAAGGAGATCGACCGGCCGATCGACCATCATGACATGGTGCAACAGCTTCAACGACGTGCGCGCCGTGGAGAACAACCTCGCTACCGCCGCGGCCGTGGCGGCGGCCGCCAAGAAGCAGCACCAGGCGTCCTCCCACGTCAACCTCATCAGGACGTGCCCCTCCTGCGGCCACCGTGCGCAGTATGAACAGGTAGTCCAATACAGTATCCACCAGGCTAAGTCAGTTTTATGTGTGTGCATGCATGCACCAATGCTCTCTGGTCGTCATATATGTGCAACCTATGATCAGTTCCAAAACTGATTTCATCTATATGCTCTTGTACCTCTGTAGCACGGAGACTTGTAAATAACATACAACTGAGTCGATCGAGATTAATTAGGTGCAGGCGGCGGCGACGATCCAGGACCTGCCGGGGCTGCCGGCCGGCGTGAAGTTCGATCCGACGGACCAGGAGCTGCTCGAGCACCTGGAGGGGAAGGCACGCCCGGACGCCCGCAAACTCCACCCGCTCATCGACGAGTTCATCCCCACCATCGAGGGCGAGAACGGCATCTGCTACACCCACCCGGAGAGGCTCCCCGGTGCGTAGTACATAAACTCAAACCCAACGTTTTCGATCCAGCTGCTGAACTTGCTTGTTCATATTCGTTCTCGTGTACAAGTTATAGCTGCATGCCTGCATTACGTCACCCAGCAGAGCAGCAAAAGCGTACGACGATGTGTTGCAAACGTTCCATATTTCGACTGGTCGAGGGAGATGTCGTAGGTGGATCGATCCGCCACGGAAGAACCTTGATAAGATAACTTGTAGAGTACTAATTGTTCTTCCAAAATCCTAGTTAATCATTTTCTTATTAAATTTTAGCCATTTTCAGTTTGGTTTTGCTGGCACGCTCACGTTATATCGTCATTTCTGTTCCAGCGAAACTACTTGCGTATCTTTCCCGGCCCTTGTGTTTTTCTGAGTACAGCTAATTAAATCTGTCCATGCATCCATATGCTACTGGACGGTTATTAGCTTTTGAGCGTGATCGATACCGTATAAATATCAACAAAGGGTGCCTTTGAAGTAATTGCTTGTCCTACTTGGTATATAGTTTATTAATTGTACACTAAAAACGATAGATTGAGGCATAAAATTAATGCCATCAAAGGTCTACATCGATGCATGCTACACGCAACATCATCGGATAAAATTAAAGGAAGTAGTATAAACATTGCAAGGGAACATCCGAACTATTTTGTCATTAATAATTATTATGTCTCTGAGTTCTCGCTATCAGATAAGTCTTGTCCAATATTATAGTTTAGGCTAATACTTTTGTTACACTACGCCGATTTATGTATAATTCAATTTTGCTGTTTCTTTTCTTCTTTTCATGAAAAATATAATAAGGCTTTAGTCTCCAAAGGTATGACTTTATCATGCAGTAAAGAAACGACAAAGTATCCATATATCTTATGTTTGGAGTATATTGCAGTATACTTTATTTTTGGAATACTAGTCCCTTGCTGGACAGTGAAAATTCTGCAACTTTATTTTTGTTTTACAAGTGTAAACAGGTAAAATTATGCTATTTATTCTTGTGGAACTAATTATCGAACTATAAATCTGTTTAAAATAGCTTTAGGAAATTAATTATTTTAAACAGTTCCTTTTAGTTTCTATGTGTGTTCACTGATTTATATTCCTAAAGCGTTATCACTTCTCAATTTATATAAGGTCTGGTCCTTTGAATTCATTATTAGTAGTTTAAGAAATGTGATTCATATGCAACGGTAAAATGAATAACTTAGTAATTGACACTACCGTAGGTTGGCAACAAGTTCGGTGGGCTGTGGCGAACACAGGTTTTTGTGAGCACATAACGAGGGAGCAATCTTTTGGGGCATGCATGCATGGTTTTATATATGACGCCGTTTACAGTTGTACCTCTTCAATGCTTGAGACGCGCGTTGTCCTGATTAATTCCAGGAGTCGGCAAGGACGGCCTAATCCGGCACTTCTACCACCGCCCATCCAAAGCATACACGACTGGGACACGGAAGCGGCGGAAGGTGCACACCGACGAGCAAGGTGGCGAGACGCGGTGGCACAAGACGGGCAAGACCCGCCCGGTGTTTTCCGACGGCAAGCTCAAGGGCTACAAGAAGATTCTGGTCCTCTACACCAACTACGGCAAGCAGCGCAAGCCCGAGAAGACCAACTGGGTGATGCACCAGTACCATCTGGGCTCCGACGAGGAGGAGAAAGACGGCGAGCTCGTCGTGTCCAAGGTGTTCTACCAGACGCAGCCGAGGCAGTGCAGCGGCGGCGGCGGGTCGATGACGGCGGCCAAGGACGCCGCCGTCCCCCTCGCGGCTAGTGCGGCCGCCGCCACTGATCACCACCAACACGAAGGTAACGACAACAGAATGCTGAAGGAGGCAGGCATCGTAGATTTCTACAGCCCGGCGGCGCTAATCGGGTACAACCAGGCGGCTCCAAATAACAGGGCGGCTGCCTCGGCTCACTTGATGCCTAACTTCGAGGTGCACACAGCTGGGGCTGCTGGCTTCGGTCCCTGACCAAGATGTTGCAGATGCAACTATTTGACTGATGATATATAGGATAGAGGGAAAGAAAAAAGGTGCAGATAAAGGCTCTGGCTTGAATGGCACACAACTTACTACAAGTGAGAGTTTAACGGTACTGCTTGAAAATAAGAGTGTTGAGTGGCTGGCTGCACGTAGAGACGCTTAACACAAAAGAATAGGAACCGATACTATTACATTGTCCATTAATTGTTTACACGTATACGTAACTTGACATTCTCATTTTTTGTTTAATGATCAGTTGTTCAGAATACAAATATGGAGTTTGATATTTTATATTTCCTGAAGAAAGTTTGATTAATATTGTACATTAGTTATCAATAACCAAAGGATTTGGACATTTACAAATTCCTTTTATATCCACTAGTATATGAGACAAGGAGAATGCTGGCTTTCTCTCTTATATTAAAGAAAAATAATTTCAGACAGACTCAACTAAATACCTCCTCCATTCATTTTCGTTTGATGATGATTAGTTTAAAATGAACTAATCAGAATTAAATAAAAAGGAACTAGAGAGTAGACCCCTATTTATGAAAATGAAGGATGACATATTCAAGAAATTAAAAATGTTGTCATTTTTCATTTGATAATAAGGGTTTGTTTAGTAGAGATCCTCCAAAAACGATTCTCTAGAATAAACGTTTCGAATTAGAACAGAGAATTACAATTTCCCCTGATATTTTTTTTTCACTTCTCAACCTCTTAATTCAATTCAGGAAATCACCTCACTTGAAAAATAGCACTCGGTACAGCTACATTGATTCTTCATGAGATTGAAAAGGGGTCCTAAACTGTCCCTTTATGTAGAGACATGGTTTTTTCACAGAACTGTTGACAATTTGTAGGATAAGCATGGACCTTCTGACGCATAGCAACTTGCTCTCCATTGCCTCGGTTCTTGGCATATCAAATTCTTGGAGACAAGAAATAAAGTAAAATACCATAATTGTGCATTTGGGTAAATATAGTAACTGAACGCTTTACACCAATAGTACTAAATACTGCTCTCGCTATTGCAAAACGTGCCTTAAACAGATGAAACACAACAGAGCGGCTGCGCCACCTGTATTCTTCTCGTGTTTCCCTCGCCGGCAATCCCATAAGAAACCTCCCAGCTTTGTTCAATTTTGCTTCCAATTTTTATTGCAAGAGAATCCAAAATGGGCAGCTAAAGAAACCGACCACCAGCTTAGATCGTCTGCAGTAGCACACTGTAAAGCATATTGTATACACTGTATCGTAGTGTAATTTAGAGTACGTACTGTAAAAACAGAAGGAGAATAGTGTATAGAGTATACTTTAGACGGCGCTGGTGTGGATAGCCTTACTTCCCCCTTCAGTTCCCTACCATTCTATAGGCAGAAGCACCCGTATTCTCTCTAAATCTCTGATATAATATCCTTGAGTCTGGTTAGACTATATTAAACAAAAGGGCAGCAACAATGGCAGATCCACAATGCCATACTGAACTGCAGCAAGATCAGAGGCGTCGTCTCTTGTTGAACAGATCTGATGGCAACGACAGCATGAGCCCCATGCAAAAAGCAATAGGCCAGACGTACCAGGGCACGGGGCATGAGGCTTCAGCCTCTGCAGACGCATCCTATCTTAGACCTCCGTTGCCTCGCTCAGCCGGCGTTCCTTACAAAGCCCATCAATTTCTGAGCTATAAGTTACTCCCTCTATCCCCATGAACTTTTTGCTTTGTAGTTCATTTTTGAACTATAAAGCGATAAGTTTATGGAGATGGAGGGAGTATCATATTTGGCAATTTTCTTTCCTTGATCATACTATCCAGCAACTCTAATGCCGATGCTGCATGTCCACCCTTGCACAATCCAACGATCAGGGAATTATAGGTAATTAAATTAGGCGAGATTCCTCTTCTACCTATTTCATCAAATACCTTCAACGCGTCATCAAAACAGCCCTCCCGTGTGAGCCATTGGATAACAGTGGTGGTGTAACTGTGTAAGTAACTACCGTGGGCGCAATGTCTTTCACTACCATCTCCGAGAACAAGTCGAGGGCCTCTGCCAGGAGGCTAAGGCGGCAGAGCCCGTTGATTGCAATGTTGTAGGAGCAGGCGTCCGGTCTGGAGATATTCCGGAAAAGGAGGAGAGCGTCGTCTACGGAAGCCGCGGCGTCGGGGCAGTGGGCCTTGAGGAGGACGTTGTAGGTGGCGGTAGTGGGGGCAAATCCGGCGGTGCACATGTCGGCGAGGATGGAGCGGGCGAGGGAGAGGTTGGAGTGCGCGACGAGAGCCGCCAGGACGGCGGTGTAGGAGCGGGCAGAGTGGGGGAGCGCGAGGTCGGGGTGGGCGGAGCGGAAGAGGTGGAGCGCGGAAGAAGGCACGGAGGAGGGTTAGGAAGGGCGGCTCGAGTTCGGCGGCGGAATGGAAGAACGCTCGCTAGCGGGGGACGAGGAGGCGAGTGGGAGAAGCCCCGCAGAGGCGAGGCGGAAGGTGAGGAGACTGATGGTGGCCTGGAACGGGTGGATGGGGCGATGCGGCGGCGTCGGCGGCGGCGTCGAAGAGCGTGATGACGCGGCGCGGGTCGTGCTCGGCACGGACCAGGCGGTGAGGGTCTTCGGCCATTTCGTCGGGATGGAGTTGGCCGACGGCATCGTTGCTAGTGGGAGGAGGTAAGCTTCAGAGGTGTTCGGCGGAATGCCGGCGTCGTTTTGTTAGGCAGCGTGCATTTTCTTTTCGCTTTTGTTGGCTGGGCCGGGCTTGGGCCGGGCCTAAAGATTTGGGAATGTAATCTCTCTGTTCCTATAAACTTGTCGTTTTGTAGTTTATTTTTGAATTATAAAGCGACAAATTTATAGAGATGGAGGGAGTATAACGGCTACTGAGGAATTTTTGTCCTCCTCGACCTCAAAAGCGCTTTGGAAAACCACCGAGAGAATTGTAGCGGTGTATTGTAGACGTATCACGTATGGGGCTATTGTAGAAGTATCAGGCCGAGAGAATCTTATGTGTTGTCGACTCATAGTATAATGGTGCATTAGTATCACTCGTACGTCAATTACCAGAACTATGTGGTATCATCACGAAAAAAATTAGTATCCATGCTACCATCGAGCTATCATCTCGAATCTCGAAAATGGTTTCATGTGTATGCAGTTGCTTGTTGGCTCATATATATCTGCCATCGTGGTTTTCACTAAATTCACCACATCTGCACCCGTCTTCGCAATCAATATTGTCGGTACCCTCAAAACCGTACACCCCCTGAGGTTACAAAGATTTCGAGGGAAGGCCGTCTACACGGATTGAAGACCCTCGAAGGCCCACTTGTCAGACATGACCGGACCTGCTTCTCCAACATGGTTAATCCCTAGGTCGCCACGTGTACTGCCAAACCGGAGCTACCGCCCGCAAGGGGAAGCTCCGGACCAAGTACCGAAATGGCACCTCCGGACTTAACCCCTGACCGAGAGAAGCTCCGGACCTGACACGTGTCAGATAGCTCCGGAGCTACCTGCTTCCCACAGCAAGCTCCGGAGCTACCACGTGTCCAAACGTCGGAGCTGGCAGCCTCTAACCTCCGGAAGACCTTGTAACGGCTCCGGATCTTCAAAGGAGAGCCAAGGACTTCAAGACCCGATTAAATGTCATTAATGCCATATTAATGACACTTAAACGGACGATCTTAACACCTATAACGGCACTGTCGGAGCCCGTTACAAGATCATTAACAACAATTAATCGTGTATCAATACTAGTAACCGCCAGGGTCACATGTCGGGCCAGACCAACTTGTAACGGCCTGTCCTTGTACTATAAAAGGACAGGCCGACAATACACACGGGAAGAGGGGGACACGGACGTGGAGATCATACGTGACAAACTAATACAACACCAACACACTCGTGGAGTAGGGTATTACGCTCAGGCGGACCGAACCACGTAAATCCTAGTGTCTCCTGTTTTAAATCGCAATTCACCTTCTTGAGTCTCCGCGCGCCCACACCGAACCACAAACTCCTTCAACACTTTAGCAGTGTCAGGAGATCTGCTGACTCCAACAGTCGACAGTTGGCGCGCCAGGTAGGGGCGCCTGAGATTTTCGAGAATGGTGAACTCAGCGGCTGGATCATCCAACGGTCAACCTGCTGCTCAGGCTGTTGGGGGCAATCCCTCCAACAGGCAGCCACCAGCAGGAGCCTCGGCACCAGCAGGAGCCACACTTTTGATGCTTCGGACTGTCCTCGAAGCATGGTCGGAGTTGGACAGTTACCTTTGATGGTATCTGTCGGTATCCTAAAAACCATACACCCCCTGAGGTTACAAAGATCTCAAGGGAAGGACGTCTACTCAAATTGAAGACCCTCGGAGGCCCACTTGTCAGACATAACCGGACCTGCTTCTCCAACATGGTTAACCCCTAGGTTGTCACGTGTACTGCCAGACCGGAGCTACTACCCACAAGGGTGAAGCTCCGGGCTAGGTACCGAAACGGCACCTCCGGACTTAACCCCTGACCGAGAGAAGCTCCGGACCTGACACGTGCCAGGCCACCCCGGAGCTTCCCGCTTCCCACAAGCAAGCTCCGGAGCTGCCACGTGTCCAAACGTCGGAACTGGCCGCCTCAAACCTCCGGAAGACATTGTAACGACTCCGGATCTTCAAAGGATAGCCGCGGACTTCAAGGCCCGATTAATTGTCATTAATTCCATGTTAATGACACTTAATCGGACAATCTTAACACCTGTAACGGCACTGTCGGAGCCCGTTACAGGGTTATTAACAACAATTAATCGTGTATCAATACTAGTAACCGCCGGGGCCACATGTCGGGCCAGGCTAACTTGTAACGGTTTGTCCTTGTACTATAAAAGGACAGACCGACGATACACGGGGGGAGAAGGCTCTCGAACGCTCTCAGGCACACACGCATTGACGTGAGCTTTCATACATAAACTAATACAACATCACACACCCGTGGAGTAGGGTATTACGCTCAGGCGGCCCGAACCACGTAAACCACTGTGTCTCTCGTGTCCAATCGTGATTCACCTTCTTGAGTCTCCGCGCACCCACACCGAACTACAAACTCCTTCAACACTTTAGTAGTGTCAGGAGATCTGCCGACTCCAACAGTCGACAGTTGGCGCGCCAGGTAGGGGTGCCTGAGATTTTCAAGAATGGTGAATTCTGCGGCTGGATCATCCAACGGGCAACCTGCTGCTCAGGCTGTCGGGGGCAATCCCTCCAACATGCAGCCACCAGCAGGAGCCTCAGCACCAGCAGGAGTCACACTCCCACCACCACCATCTTCTCCGGCAAAACGTGCCGGGTAACATGATGGTGCGCTGGCGTCACATACTGCGCCGGCAAGTCATGACAACCCAGAACACGCGCTCCATGCAGCGCGTGCTCTTCTCCAGCGACCACCACCTCCGGATGCATCTCGAGATGCCATGGAGCAATGGAGGGCTGATGTTGAGCATTTGGTCGTAGCAGCGGCCGAACGCCTCAACAGCCAGGGTCCTCCTCCTTCAGGGCGAGCCCCGTCGCAGCGACGGACGTTGTCTGGAAGACTTGGCCCGCATGTCTCCAACAACCGAAGACGAGCTGCGTCACAGCAAGTGACGTCGTTGCCCTCTGGGGCACGACGCACCCATACGGTATCTCGACTTTCGACACATGACCTCCGGGCGGAGCTTGATCGCCGATACCGCCAACAGGATGGCCGTGTCCATATCGAGCGAGCTCGAGAAAGACGGGATGCTCAAGACCTTTCTACTCTGGAAGGAGTAGGAGGAGGCTGTTCCGCCCTAGCCATGCACCTGCGCATGGTTAGATGGCCACAGAAGTTCCGGCCACATTTGCCGGAAAAATTCGACGGGACTGTCAACCCCGTAGAATTTCTGCAGATATACCTCCACTGCAATCTTAGCAGCTGGAGGAAACGAGGCCGTAATGGCCAACTACTTTCCAGTGGCCTTAACTGGGACCGCCAGGTCCTGGTTTATGAGTCTTCCACCCAACTCTATCGACAGTTGGGAGGAGCTGTGCCGTCAGTTCACTGCCAACTTCGGGAGTTCATACACCCGACCGGGCATTGAACTAGACCTTTTTGCGGTCGTGCAAAAAGGAGGAGAATCTTTGCGGTCATTCATCCAGAGGTTCTCTCAGGTACGCAACACAATCCCTTCTATCTCAAGCGCTTCTGTCATTGTGGCATTCAGACAGGGTGTACGAGACAAGAAGATGTTGGAGAAGCTGGCGATCAAAGAGATCACCAGCGTCACGGAGCTCTTCAGCTTGGCAGACAAATGTGCCAGAGCTACGGAGGGCCGTGAAATGCACTCCAAACCAGCCTTGGAGGATCACAAAAAATCCTCCAAAGAAGAAGCCGCTACCTCCGGGAGTGGCAAGAAGAAAAAGAAGACCAACGGCAAGAAGAAGCCGTCGGCCGGCACATCCAACGTTGCAGCCACTGCAACTCCTGGTGGCCGGGGGCCACGCCCCTAGAAGCGACCTCGACCGTCTTCCGAAGACGGCGGCAAATCCAAAATGTGGTGCCCCATTCACAAAACGGGCAGCCACAGGCTGGAAGACTGCCGGGAGGTCCAAAACCTTGCCGAGCGCTACAACAAGCGCCGGGAAGGGTCTCCTTTCCGACAGAGGGAGGGAAAACAGAAGGTTGACGAAGCTCCGGATGAAGAGGAGTTAGGGTTTCAGAACCCCAAAAAGGTCCTGAAAGCCGTCTACACCTCCGTGGATGATGACTCCGACGTCTCCGACAACGAGCGTCGGAAAACCATGAACACCATCTTTGGTGGATCATGGGACATCACTTCTCGTCGTGTCATCAAGACTATGCGGCGGGATATGGCTGTTGTAGCTCCTACAGCTAGACCGGAGCCACATCGAAAGTGGATGGACACACCCATCACTTTTGATGCTTCGGACTGTCCTCAAAGCATGGTCGGAGCTAGCCAATTACCCTTGATGGTATCTCCCACCATCAACAACATCCAGCTCCATCATGTTATGGTGGATGGAGGTTCGGGGCTGAACCTTATAAGCTTTGAAGCTTTTACCAGACTTCAGCTTCGACCTTCGGATCTTCAGCCCTCTCGACCATTCTCCGGAGTAGGTCCGGGGGCCATTACCCCACTCGGAGCTATAATTCTCCCCGTTACCTTCGGGACACGGGAGAAGTACCGCACCGAGAAGTTGGTCTTCGACGTCGCTGAGATCAACTTACCATTTAACGCCATCTTGGGTAGACCTGCCCTATACAAATTTATGGCAGCTGCTCATTATGGATACTTGGTGTTGAAGATGCCAACACCAGCAGGCGTTCTCCGGATTCGTGGAGATCGCACCGCCGGAGTAACTGCTCTGGAGGAGCTCCATGCACTCACCACTGCGCAAGAGGAGGACTCCAGACAGGGGCAAGCTCCAAAACCTCCGAGCATTCGGCAACGAGGCTCAACCTCTGCTCCCCGTGTGCAGCCAAGCGGCAACACCGACATCCCCGTCAAAGTCGTCCAAATTGGTTCCGATGTCACTCAAACCACCCGCATATCGGGTGGGTTGAATGACAAATAGGAACTCGCGCTCATCACTTTCCTCCGGGCTAACGTTGACGTATTTGCTTGGCAACCGTCACAAATGCCTGGGATCCCCAGGGAAGTGATTGAGCACAATCTGAAGATTTACCCCGATGCTCGGCCTGTGCATCAGAAACCTCGGAAGCAATCTGTAGAGCGACAGAACTTCATCCGAAAAGAAGTGAAGAAGTTGCTCGAAGCCGGATTTATCCGAGAAGTCTTCCATCCAAAATGGCTGACGAACCCAGTCGTTGTGCCCAAGACCGGCGGGAAACTTCGGATGTGCATCGACTACACTACACTGAATAAGGCATGTCCAAAAGATCCATTCCCACTACCTAGAATAGATCAGATAGTGGATTCCACCTCCGGGTGCGAGTTACTGTGTTTTCTAGACGCATATTCTGGATATCATCAAATCAGGATGTCTAGGGAGGATGAAGAGCATACTTCATTCATCACAGTGGATGGATTGTATTGTTACACAGCCATGCCGTTTGGTCTCAAGAATGCAGCTTCAACTTTTGTACGAGCTATGTACAAAACTTTCGAAGAACTCATCAGAGACATAGTGGAAGTGTACGTCGATGACATCGTGGTCAAAGTCAAGAACAAGGAGTCCCTCTTGGACACCTTGCAGGCTGTCTTCGACAAGCTGCGGGCCACCCGCACGAAGCTAAACCCAGACAAGTGCGTCTTGGGGGTTAGTTCCGGAAAGCTTCTTGGTTTCCTGGTAAGTCACCGGGGCATAGAGGCTAATCCGGCGAAGATAAAAGCCATTGAAGACATGCGGCCACCAACCCGCATCAAAGACGTCCAAAAATTAACTGGATGTCTAGCAGCTCTCAACCGGTTCATTTTAAGACTGGCGGAAAGAGCACTTCCCTTCTTCAAGTTACTGAGGAAGTCCGGACCATTCCAATGGTCTGAAGAAGCAGAGAAGGCATTCCAGGAGCTGAAACAGTTCCTCACCACCCTACCAGTCCTGGTAGCTCCGAACCCTGGTGAGCCTTTGTTGCTTTACATTTCAGCTACTGACGAAGTCGTCAGTATGGTTCTGGTTGCGGAGAGACCGGAACTACCCAATACTCAGGAATCCAGACCCCTTCGGGAGGGTCTGGAGGTTCCTGAAAGCGGGTCTGGGTCCCAGCTCCCAGACTCAAACCCACAAGAAGCCACTTCAGAGGACCCGGACCCCTCTAAGAGGGTCCAGGTCATTTCTGAAGAAGCTCCGGGTTCCTCCACCCAGAACCCGGAGGTCCCCGAAGAGAGTCTGGACCCCTCCGAGAGGGTCCGGATCAATGAAGAGGAAGCTCCGGACCCCTCCGGGAGGGTCCGGACCATTCAACGCCCGATATACTTCATCAGTGAAGTGTTACATGATGCCAAGACTCGATACCTAGAGGTGCATAAACTGCTTTATGCAGTTCTTATTGCCTCAAGGAAGCTTCGACACTATTTCCAAGCTCACAAAGTCTCGGTGGTGACCTCATATCCACTTCGAGCGATTCTGCATAATCCCAATTCAACTGGGAATATTGCAAAGTGGGCAGCGGAATTGGCTGAATTCGATCTTGAATTCATTCCGAGACAAGCAATCAAGAGTCAAGCGTTGGCAGATTTCGTGGCAGAATGGACTCCCTCTCCATTAAACCCTGGGGGGCCCAACGAGCAGAAGACGGAACCTCAAGTTCCAACCTTCACTAAGCCTCATTGGACCCTTTACTTCGACGGCTCCATGCAGAAGCAGGGAGTCGGAGCTGGAATCCTTCTCCTCGCACCAACTGGGGAGAAGGTGAAATACATGGTACACCTTGACTTCAAGGCAACCAACAACATGGCGGAGTATGAAGCACTCATCTATGGATTAAAGGTGGCACTATCATACGGTGTCAAGCAATTGCTGGTCAAAGGAGATTCACAACTCGTCATCAAGCAGGTGAAGGGTGAATGCTCCTGCAATAATCTCCAGCTGGCTGCTTACCTCCTTGAAGTCCAGAGGCTTCAGAAGGACTTCGAAGTCCTAGACCTTCACCATGTTCAGCGTGCTCACAACGCTGAAGCTGACGAACTCTCGACCAAGGCGTCAACTGGAGCTCCGGCTCCTAATGGAACCTTTGTCCGGAGGTTGTCAAAACCCACTGTTCAGCCTGCCGAACTGAACGAAGGGGGCGAGATCAGCATCCCGAAGCTGACGGTCCCGATGGCCCTGTTACCATGGCAGCCATCAAGGGTCATAGGTGCTGCCGGAAGCTCCGAGCAACCCAACACGCAAGACTCAAATGCTCAAGTCAGTTCCGATGCATGGATCTCGGAGATCCGGAGCTACTTGAAAGACAACATCCTTCCTGACGATGATGTATCCGCTGATCGGGTAGTCAGATTGGCTAAAAGATACACGTTGGTAGAAGGGGATCTCTACCGGCGCGGTGCCAACGGCATCCTAATGCGGTGCATCACAAGGGAAGAAGGCTGCGAGATCCTCGCAGAAATCCATGGAGGCGAGTGTGGGAACCGCGCATCTTCCCGCACGCTGGTCGGAAAAGCCTTTCGGCACGGCTTCTACTGGCCTACAGCGCTCCAGGATGCCACTGAGCTGGTGAAGAAATGCAAAGCATGCCAATTTCATGCAAAGCAAATTCATACACCTGCTCAGTCCTTACAAATGATACCTCCCACATGGCCTTTCGCTGTGTGGGGGATGGACATCTTGGGACCCTTCCCTAGAGCCGTCGGAGGTTACAAGTTCCTGTACGTCGCCATCGACAAGTTCACCAAGTGGCCGGAAGCAACTCCCGTTGTGACGATCAACAAACAATCTGCAATCAATTTTCTACAATCCATCGTGAGCAGATTCGGAGTCCCAAATAAGATCATCACTGATAATGGGACTCAATTCACAAGCTCCGCATTTCAAGGATATTGCGAAGACCTCGGCATACAAGTTTGCTACGCTTCCGTAGCTCATCCTGCCAGCAATGGACAAGCCGAGAGAGCAAATGCAGAGATCCTTAAAGGACTCAAAACACGCACTTATGAGCGCTTGAAAAAGCACGGAGCCAATTGGATCGAAGAGCTTCCGCCCACTCTATGGGCCAACAGGACTTCTCCAAGTCGGGCAACCGGAGAAACACCCTTCTTTCTGGTGTACGGAGCTGAAGCGATCCTTCCTCCAGAAATCACCTTGGGTTCCCTCCGAGTCCGGACCTTCGACGAAGCCGCGCAGGACCAGCTCCGGCGCGAAGACCTAGACCTCCTCGAGGAGGGAAGGTGCCAAGCAGCTGTTCGGAATGCCCGATACCGCCAAGCTCTACGGCGCTATCACCAACGGCATGTACACAACCGACAGCTCGAGGAAGGCGATCTGGTGTTACGGAGAATACTATCCAGAGAAGGGCAAAACAAACTCTCCCCCGGCTGGGAAGGGCCCTTTCGAGTGATCAAAGTATCCCGTCCCGGAAGCGTTCGCTTGGCTACCGAGGATGGGACACCTCTCCCAAATCCTTGGAACATCGAGCACCTCCGTAAGTTCTACACTTAATTCCACGGAGGTGAGTCTTAAGTAACTTGAAATGTATGTTATAGAGTCATTGTACAGAGTCGGGTAGTTCCTCCGGGAGAGCAGCCGGACCTTTCCCGAAAGGTTTGAAAAGCTCATGCAACACTTGACACAGTCTCCGGACTAAAAGTGTGGCTAACTACCCTGGATCAAACGAGAAACCAAACACACTTAGCCTGGTTCCGTACCCTAAGAGTGTACTTGTTTCCCCTGTACCCCGGACCTATAATGAAAGACATCTTCATGTGAAATAGACTCCACGTGCATTCATTTTTGCATAGGCTCGACATTTTTATTTTTCTCTTTCTTGTCTATAACAGAAACGTGCAATTCTTAAGAAGTTCTAGTTTGACTGGTTTACATACGATTCGAGTTGAATTGTCAGATTTTTTGGATTTAAATATCGTCTGTGGCCAACTCGCCTGAAAGCCGCCAAGCCATTCTAGGGCCGGAGTGCGCTATCGACTTAGCCTGGTCAAGCACCCTAAGTACGCCACTCTACCTACATCCCGGGAGGCCAAAGTAAGGTGGGTCCATGGACAATTGGATCTAAAAGAAAAGACAATTCATCCAGTCGTATTAAAAATCGTGTTCAACTTAAAATTTTCTTGAGAACCGTAAGCCGCGACGAAGTTATAGACAAGGAACGAATTTTACTATTTTTCTTGGCTTAAGTGTGCAGGAAAAATGAACCCTACGTTGATGGAGAAAAACTGGAGCTAACCAAGCTCCGACTCCCACCAGGGCGTCAACCATCGGCGTTGACTAAAAGATGGTGAGAAGACCCCGTCACTGGAGTCTGTTGCCAACAAACCAAGTGTGGCAAAGGTCATTGCCGGAGCTGCTAAGCTCCGACACCTTGGAGTATTAACTACCGACGCTCAACGTGTTGATAGAGGCTATTGCCGGAGCTACTAAGCTCCAGCGATGGACAGTGCCGGAGCTTCTAAGCTCCGACAACTTCAGGGGACCTTCACTATCAAAAACTTCGGACCTAAATTCCACAAGTTCGAAACAAATTCGTCTTCAACAAAACTCAACATCCTTTTGGTACATGTCCACAATCAAATTGTGCACATCTACCAGGGGGCCAAGTGAAGATAAAGATGTTGAAGACAAAAAAAAAATGGAATTCGCAAAAAATTGGGGATTTCATTTCATTTGAAGACCGGAGATCACATCTGGAGACAAGGGATTACAAAATTGAGGAAGAAGAGAAGATACAAGTAAAGGCTAAAAGAGATGGTCCTAGACCCTATGGAAGAACTCGGCGACCTTCTGGGCGACCTCCGACACGCAGGCTCGGGTAGCTTCGCCTTCTCCTTCGACGGGGCCTTCAAGCACCGGGTCCAGATGAAATCGAGGGTTCCGGCTGGTGTAGCACGTCAACACATATTCTGTGACGTTCCTAGCCAGGGATTGCCCCTCGACCTCCAGCTGGTCCGCGATGACGTCGCCCACCTTGGAGAGCTTGCTGCCTGCGGCGCTCAACGCTTGCAACGCAAGGTCCGGCTCCGGCTCCGGATCATCCGGGTGCACGGGGCTGAAACCCATCAGCGTCAGCGCGTCGTCGGCCTTGCCCAGGAACTCCCAAATCTGCAGGGAGTCCGCCTTCCTCAAGTTCTTCATCTCTTCCTGGGATCTCCGGGCCGCCGTCAGCTCCGAATTCTCGCGGGCGAGGCGCTCAACTTCTTTGGCGTTTTGCTGGATCTTCGCAGCAACCCGCTTCTCAAGTCTTCCGAGCTCCTCCTCCCGGAGGTGGATCTTGTTCCGGCGGTCGACCAGGTCCTTCTCCCTAGCCTCCACTTTCTTCTCCCGGGCGACAAGGGCACACTCGTATTCGTAGAGTTCCTGCCCCCGCACCCAGGTCTTCTCCTCTTCCTCGAGGCAGCGCTCTTCCAATTTCTTAGTGCGCTCCTCGAGGCCCTTGTCCGCCAGAGCTGTTTTCTCGGCGAGCTCTTCTTCCCGTCGCAAGACGTCATCCCGTAGCTCTAGGAGTTTTTGCTCCTCGTCCTCGAGCCGTCTTTCCCTCCCTTCAAGTGCCTCTCGGCGCTTGATGAGTGCGGTGCTGATGGCCTCGAGCTGATCAAACCCAGCATTGGCCGCGTCGTTAGCAGCCTTAGCTTGGTCGTGGAACTCCCGGGATTGAGCATCGAGGGCGTGAGTCATGCTCTCCCCCTCGTCCAGCAGCTTATCCCAGAGCTCCAGGCGGATCTTCTCCCGCTTGATCCACTCCTTGTCATCCGCAAGCCTCGACTGTGCCAGCTTAGTCTCGAAGTGGAGCCGATTACGCCACCGCCTAAGGGTTTGGCGCTCCTCTTCAAGAGCCTTGCTGTCGTGGAAGAAGGCCAGTTGGACCTGACGTAGACTGGAGCAGGCGTTGTCGATGGACATCGACAGCGAGATGGGCTCCGGACTTGCTGGGATCTCTTCCGCTGGTTCCAGCGGGTCTTCACATACAAAAATTGGGTCCCACTCTACGAGAGTGGAACCCTGAGCTTCCAAAGTGCTAGGGCCTTCCTCCGGGATGACCTCAGTCTCCATCGAAGAAGGTCCCGCCGCCAAGTCTTCATTTTCCCCCCTCAGGCTGGGGGCCGGCGACTTCGTTCAGGCACTCTGGCTCTACCACAGGTACCATCGACGTCGTCACCTCCGGAGCAGGAGCCGCTACTGGCTCCGGCCGGGACACCTCTTCTGAGGGAGGTTCAGGCTCCCTCGCCTCTTTAGCCGCCGGCTCTGCGGCCGGTGCTCCAACAATCACCGGCTCTGCGGCCGGAGCTTCGGAAGTAACCGGCTCAACTGCCGGAACTACTTCGACTTCCGGCTCGCATGCCGGGGCTTCAGCCACCTCCGGCTCAATCGCCGGGGCTTCAGCACTTTCCGGCTCCGAAGCCGGGACTGCTACTTCCTCCGACTCAACAGCCGGAGCTTCTACTACTGCAGCACCAGGACCCGGAGCTTCCACTTCCGGGACGGGTGCCGCTGGCGCATCTTCATTCCCGTGGTCCGGCGCTACCACGGGAACTTCTGGAGACGAGTCGAGGTCCATGACCACGACAGCCGGCGCCGGAGCTGTCGCAACCTCCGCTTGGGGCGGCACCGGGACTGGAGCAGAAGCCCTCGCAGCCTCAGACACTGTGGCTGAGGATGGAGCTTCACTCCCCTTCTTGGGAACGCTGCAGATGAAGAACGAAGAAATTGAGCAAACAGATGCTACAATTAAAAAGTTAATCGAGGTAAAAAAGAAAAATTACCTTGGAAGGCTCCCGCACCAGCTTGCGTGGAACCTCTTTCCCGAACGATCCGGGCTGGTCACGATTGGCGTAGGAGCTCCGGGAGGACTCCCAAGACTTGCCACAGCCGCGGGCGTTTCCCGCGTCGGAGCTCTCCTTGATCGGGAGGAACTCCTGGACCTGGAGGCCCTCACCGCTCCAGATGCCGGAGTCGTGCGCCCGGAGCTAGCACCACAGGAGGGATCCACCACGGGGACAGTCGCACTCCGGGAGGATCCCACCGCCGGAACAGTAACGTTCGGAAGGACCCCACCACGGGGACAGTCGCCACGGCGGCGGAGGATCTTCCTTCCTGAGGAGGGGGAACCGGGGGGGAAGTGACAGGCCCGATGGACCTTCCGTCAGCATGTCGCAGCTTCCTCTTCCGGCTCTCCGGCTCCTCCGCCAGCTCCTTGCCCTTGCCGATGACCTCAGCTCTTGGCTGTGGGACAGGGGCGGAGCCGTCTTCGGACAACCCGGGGATTGCCAACCGGGTGGTTGATCTTCTCTCGACGACACCAAGGTCGTCAAGCGCGGGCATCGTCCGCCGGAGCTCCCTGCTGAACTCAACTTCCACGTTCAGAGGGAGGAAGGCCGGCGGCTGAGTCAAGTAATCTCCGTCAACGTCGATGCCGTGCTGGAATTTCTTGAGGTGAAACTCCAAGGTCTTCCCCACCATGCTGGACTTCAACCCGATCTCAACCCGGTCCTCGTCCATCACGCTGTTGAGGGCCTAGGCGAGCTTCTCCTCCTCTTCAGCGGCGCCCACCTGTTGGACAGGAAGTTGTAGAACACCGCCTGGGGAGTCAATCCTCCCTCCACACATTGGCGGATCCTGGTCAGGACAGGGTCGAAAGCTTCCGCCAACACCGGAACTTCGCTCCATACCGACGTGTCAATGCCGGGCAGACCGTCTGGCAACTCCAACCGCTCATGCTCCTCCACCCGGACGACTATCCAATCTTTCTTCCAGTCATCCCACTTCCCGGAAGGGAATGATCGGAGGTACTTGAATGGGCACTTCTTGCGCTTCACGAAGTAGTAGAAGCCAAGATACTCATCGCTTCGGCCGGTGGTTTGGACGGTGAAGAAGGTTCGGAAGAGCTTGATGCAGGGAGGGATGCCCACCCACATCTCGCAGAAGTGGACGAAGATAGACACAAGGAGAATGGAGTGAGGGCCAAGGTGGTACAGCTGCAGACCATAGAAGTCCAGCAGCATCAAGAAGAAAGAAGAAAACGGTGGGATCAGCCCCACCATGGCGTACGAGGAAAAGTACACCATCTCGCCAGCGTGCTCCTTTTCAAAGGGGAGCTCTCCGCCGGCGCGGACCGATCGGTTGAAGAAGTCCGAAGACCACCCCATGAGGGCCCGGACCTTCTTCAGATCGCTGTCAGTCTTCAAGCGACTCTCACGCAGACCCAACTCCATCGCAGCACAGCTAGGCAAGAGAAGAGGAGCAAAGTACGAGTTGGGATTTGAGCGCAAGAACAGATGGGAAGCGTAAAGAACTCCCAACGGTGCGCTTTCCTTCTTAAGTAAGCCCTCGCAACGCTTGGATGGAAACTGCAGGGGAGTCAAGGATACTACTCAAGAATTCAACCCTACCGATGACAAGAGGGCCCGGGACCACCCTGACGATCAAGTCGAGGCTCTTACCCAGGCGAACAGTTGTCATCACGAGGCGGGAAACCCAAAGGCGGCGACCTGACAAGGCGCGCGGAACCGATACGGTTTGCGTATCGGGAACCAGCGACCTTCAATTGCGAGAGATCCGCACGTCAAAGATCTTATCTGCCGCCTGAGGTGCGCCACGCGTCGGGATTTAACCGTAAACCCCAACGGCACCTCCGAAGACCCTTGAAGATCCAGTTCAAGAGTCGCGAGTATGGACCCACCTCCGACGGAATGACTTCACCCCGGTGACTTTCCCCGGAGGTAGGTCCAGGGGGCCACTGTCGGTACCTTAAAAACCATACACCCCCTGAGGTTACAAAGATCTCAAGGGAAGGACGTCTACTCAAATTGAAGACCCTCGGAGGCCCACTTGTCAGACATAACCGGACCTGCTTCTCCAACATGGTTAACCTCTAGGTTGCCACGTGTACTGCCAGACCGGAGCTACTACCCACAAGGGTGAAGCTCCGGGCTAGGTACCGAAACGGCACCTCCGGACTTAACCCCTGACCGAGAGAAGCTCCGGACCTGACACGTGCCAGGCCACCCCGGAGCTTCCCGCTTCCCACAAGCAAGCTCCGGAGCTGCCACATGTCCAAACGTCGGAACTGGCCGCCTCAAACCTCCGGAAGACATTGTAACGACTCCGGATCTTCAAAGGATAGCCGCGGACTTCAAGGCCCGATTAATTGTCATTAATTCCATGTTAATGACACTTAATCGGATAATCTTAACACCTGTAACGGCACTGTCGGAGCCCGTTACAGGGTTATTAACAACAATTAATCGTGTATCAATACTAGTAACCGCCGGGGCCACATGTCGGGCTAGGCTAACTTGTAACGGTTTGTCCTTGTACTATAAAAGGACAGACCGACGATACACGGGGGGAGAAGGCTCTCGAACGCTCTCAGGCACACACGCATTGACGTGAGCTTGCATACATAAACTAATACAACACCACACACCCGTGGAGTAGGGTATTACGCTCAGGCGGCCCGAACCACGTAAACCACTGTGTCTCTCGTGTCCAATCGTGATTCACCTTCTTGAGTCTCCGCGCACCCACACCGAACTACAAACTCCTTCAACACTTTAGTAGTGTCAGGAGATCTGCCGACTCCAACAGTCGACAGTATATCCCACTATCAATAACATCCAGCTCCATCATGTTATGGTGGACGGAGGTTCGGGGCTGAACCTCATAAGCTTTAAAGCTTTTACCAAGCTTCAGCTCCGACCTTCGGATCTTCAGCCCTCTCGACCTTTCTCCGGAGTAGGTCCGGAGGCCATTACCCCACTCGGAGCTATAACTCTCCCCGTTACCTTCGGGACACGGGAGAAATATCGCACCGAGAAGTTGGTCTTCGACATCGCTCAGATCAACTTACCATTCAACGCCATCTTGGGTAGACCTGCCCTATACAAATTTGTGGCAGCTGCTCATTATGGATACCTGGTGTTGAAGATGCCAACACCAGTAGGCGTTCTCCGGATCCGCGGAGATCGCACCGCCGGAGTAACTGCTCTGGATGAGCTCCATGCACTCACCACGGCGCAAGAGGAGGACTCCAGACAGGAGCAAGCTCCGAAACCCCCGAGCATTCGTCAACGAGGCTCAACCTCTGCACCCCGTGTGCAGCCAAGCGGCGACACCGACATTCCCGTCAAAGTCGTCCAAATTGATTCCGATGCCGCTCAAACCACCCGTATATCGGGAGGGTTGAACGACAAATAGGAACTCACGCTCATCACTTTCCTCCGGGCTAATGTTGACGTATTTGCTTGGCAACCGTCACAAATGCTTGGGATCCCCAGGGAAGTGATTGAGCACAATCTGAAGATTTACCCCAATGCTCGGCCTGTGCATCAGAAGCCCCGGAAGCAATCCGTAGTGCGGCAGAACTTCATCCGACAAGAAGTGAAGAAGTTGCTCGAAGCCGGATTCATCCGAGAAGTCTTCTATCCAAAATGGCTGGCGAACCCAGTCGTTGTTCCCAAGGCCGGCGGGAAGCTTCGGATGTGCATCGACTACACCACACTGAATAAGGCATGTCCAAAAGATCCATTCCCACTACCTAGAATAGATCAGATAGTGGATTCCACCTCCGGGTGCGAGTTACTGTGTTTCCTAGACGCATATTCTGGGTATCATCAAATCAGGATGTCTAGGGAGGATGAAGAGCATACTTCATTCATCACAGTAGATGGATTGTATTGTTACACAGCCATGCAATTTGGTCTCAAGAATGCAGCTTCAACTTTTGTACGAGCTATGGACAAAACTTTTGAAGAACTCATCAGAGACATAGTGGAAGTGTACATCGATGACATCGTGGTCAAGGTCAAGAACAAGGAGTCCCTCTTGGACACCTTGCAGGCTGTCTTCGACAAGCTGCGGGCCACCCGCACGAAGCTAAACCCAGACAAGTGTGTCTTCGGGGTTAGCTCCGGAAAACTTCTTGGTTTCCTGGTAAGTCACCGGGGCATAGAGGCTAATCCGGCGAAGATAAAAGCCATTGAAGACATGCGGCCACCAACCCGCATCAAAGACGTCCAAAAGTTAACTGGGTGTCTAGCAGCCCTCAGCCGGTTCATATCAAGACTGGCGGAACGGGCACTTCCCTTCTTCAAGTTGTTGAGGAAGTCCGGACCATTCCAATGGTCCGAAGAGGCAGAGAAGGCATTTCAGGAGCTGAAACAGTCCTCATCACCCTACCAATTCTGGTAGCTCCAAATCCTGGTGAGCCTTTGTTGCTTTACATTTCAGCTACTGACGAAGTTGTCAGTATGGTTCTGGTTGCGGAGAGACCAGAACTACCCCATACTCAGGAATCCAGACCCCTTCAGGAGGGTCCGGAGGTCCCTGAAAGTGAGTCTGGGTCCCAGTTCCCAGACTCAAATCCACAAGAAGTCACTTCAGAAGACCCAGACCCCTCTGAGAGGGTCCAGGTCATTTCTGAAGAAGCTCCGGGTTCCTCCAGCCAGAACCCGGAGGTCCCCGAAGAGAATCTGGACTACTCCGACAGGGTCCGGATCAATAGAGAGGAAGCTCTGGACCCCACCGGGAGGGTCTGGACCATTCAACACCCGGTATACTTCATCAGTGAAGTATTACATGATGTCAAGACTCGATAATTAGAGGTGCATAAGCTGCTTTATGCAGTTCTTATTGCCTCCAGGAAGCTCCGACATTACTTCCAAGCTCACAAAGTCTCGGTGGTGACCTCCTATCCACTTCGAGCGATCTTGCATAATCCCAATTCAACTGGGAATATTGCAAAGTGGGCAGCGGAATTGGCTGAGTTCGATCTCGAATTCATTTCGAGACAAGCAATCAAGAGTCAAGCGTTGGCAGATTTCGTGGCGGAATGGACTCCCTCTCCATCAAACCCTGGGGGCCCCAGCGAGCAGAAGACGGAGCATCAAGTTCCAACCTTCACCGAGCCTCACTGGACCCTTTACTTCGATGGCTCCATGCAGAAGCAGGGGGCCGGAGCTGGAATCCTTCTCCTTGCACCGACTGGGGAGAAGATAAAATACATGGTACACCTTGACTTCAAGGCAACCAACAACATGGCGGAGTATGAAGCACTCATCTACGGACTAAATGTGGCACTGTCATACGATGTCAAGCAACTGCTGGTCAAAGGAGATTCACAGCTCATCATCAAGCAGGTGAAGGGTGAATACTCCTGCAATAATCTCCAGCTAGCTGCTTACCTCCTTGAAGTCAAGAGGCTTCAGAAGGACTTTGAAGTCCTAGACCTCCACCATGTTCAGCGTGCCCACACCGTTGAAGCTGACGAACTCTCGACCAAAGCGTCAACCGGAGCTCCGGCTCCTGACGGAATCTTTGTCCGGAGGTTGTCAAAACCCACAGTTCAGCCTGCCGAACTGAACGAAGGGGGCGAGATCAGCATCCCGAAGCTGACGGTCCCGATGACCCTGTTACCATGGCAGCCATCAAGGGTCGTAGGTGCTGCCGGAAGCTCCGAGCAACCCAGCACGCAAGACTCAAATGCTCAAGTCAGTTCCGATGCATGGATCTCGGAGATCCGGAACTACTTGAAAGACAACATCCTTCCTGACGATGATGTATCCGCTGACCGGGTAGTCAGATTGGCTAAAAGATACACGCTGGTAAAAGGGGATCTCTACCGGCGCGGTGCCAACGACATCCTAATGCGGTGCATCACAAGGGAAGAAGGCTGCGAGCTCCTCGCAGAAATCCATGGAGGCGAGTGTGGGAACCACGCATCTTCCCGCACGCTAGTCGGAAAAGCCTTTCGGCATGGCTTCTACTGGCCTACAGCGCTCCAGGATGCCACTGAGCTGGTGAAGAAATGCGAAGCATGCCAATTTCATGCAAAGCAAATTCATACACCTGCTCAGCCCTTACAAATGATACCTCCTACATGGCCCTTCGCTGTGTGGGGGATGGACATCTTGGGACCCTTCCCAAGAGCCATCGGAGGTTACAAGTTCCTGTACGTCGCCATTGATAAGTTCACCAAGTGGCCGGAAGCAACTCCAGTTGTGACGATCAACAAGCAATCTGCTATCAACTTTCTGCAATCCATTGTAAGCAGATTCGGAGTCCCAAACAAGATCATCACTGATAATGGGACTCAATTCACAAGCTCCGCATTCCAAGGGTATTGCGAAGACCTCGGCATACAGGTTTGCTACGCTTTCGTAGCTCATCCCGCTAGCAATGGCCAAGCTGAGAGAGCAAATGCAGAAATCCTTAAAGGACTCAAAACGCGCACTTATGAGCGCTTGAAAAAACACGAAGCCAATTGGATCGAAGAGCTTCCGCCCACTCTATAGGCCAACAGGACTTCTCCAAACCGGTCAACCGGAGAAACACCCTTCTTTCTGGTGTACGGAGCTGAAGCAATCCTTCCTCCGGAAATCACCTTGGGTTCGCTCTGGGTTCGGACCTTCGACGAAGCCGCGCAGGACCAGCTCCGGCGCGAAGACCTAGACCTCCTCGAGGAGGGAAGGTGCCAAGCAGTTGTTCGGAATGCCCGATATCGCCAAGCTCTACGGCGTTATCACCAGCGGCATGTACACAACCGACAGCTCGAGGAAGGCGATCTGGTGCTACGGAGAATACTATCCAGAGAAGGGTTAAACAAACTCTCCCCCGGCTGGGAGGGGCCCTTTCGAGTGATCAAAGTATCCCGTCCCGGAAGTGTTCGCTTGGCTACCGAGGATGGGACACCTCTCCCAAATCCTCGGAACATCGAGCACCTCCGTAAGTTCTACACTTAATTCCACGGAGGTGAGTCTTAAGTAACTTGAAATGTATGTTATAGAGTCATTGTACAGAGTCGGGTAGTTCCTCCGGGAGAGCAGCCGGACCTTTCCCGAAAGGTTTGCAAAGCTCATGCAGCACTTGACACAGTCTCCGGACTAAAAGTGTGGCTAACTACCCTGGGTCAAACGAGAAACAAAACACACTTAGCCTGGTTCCGTACCCTAAGAGTGTACTTGTTTCCCCTGTACCCCGAACCTATAATGAAAGACATCTTCATGTGAAATAGACTCCACGTGCATTCATTTTGTGCAGGTTCCACATTTTTATTTTTCTCTTTCTTGTCTATAACAGAGACGTGCAATTCTTAAGAAATTTTAGTTTGACCGGTTTATATACGATTCGAGTTGAATTGTCAGATCTTTTGGATTTAAATATCGTTTATGGCCAACTCGCCTGAAAGCCGCCAAGCCAATCTAGGGCTGGAGTGCGCTATCGACTTAGCCTGGTCAAGCACCCTAAGTACGCCACTCTACCTACACCCCGGCAGGCCAAAGTAAGGCGGGTCCATGGACAATTGGATCTAAGAGAAAAGACAACGCATCCAGTTGTATTTAAAATCGCGTTCAACTTAAAATTTTCTTGAGAATCGTAAGCTGCGACGAAATTATAGACAAGGAACGAATTTTACTATTTTTCTTGGCTTAATTGTGCAGGAAAAATAAACTCTACGTTGATGGAGAAAAGTCGGAGCTAACCAAGCTCCGACTCCCCCAAGGGGGTCAACCGTCGGCGCTGAGTAAACGATGGTGAGAAGACCCCGTAAATGGAGTCTGTTGCCAACAAACCAAGTGTTGGCAAAGGTCATTGCCAGAGCTACTAAGCTCCGACACCTTGGAGTACTAACTATCGACGCTCTACGTATTGATAGAGGCTATTGCCGGAGCTACTAAGCTCCAGCGATGGACAGTGCCGGAGCTTCTAAGCTCCAACAACTTCAGGAGACCTTCACTATCAAAGACTTCAGACCTAAATTCTACAAGTTCGAAGCAAATTCGTCTTCAACAAAACTCAATATCCTTTTGGTACATGTTCACAATCAAATTGTGTACATCTACCAGGGGGCCAAGTGAAGATAAAGATGTTGAAGACAAAAAATGAAATTCGCAAAAATTTGGGGATTTCATTCATCTGGAGACAGGAGATTACATCTGGAGACAAGGGATTACAAAGTTGAGGAAGAAGAAGAGAAAATACAAGTGAGAGCTAAAGAGATGGTCCTAGACCCTATGGAAGAACTCGACGACCTTCTGGGCGACCTCCGATACGCTGGCTCGGGTAGCTTCGCCTTCTCCTTCGACGGGGCCTTCAAGCACCGGGTCCAGAGGAAATTGAGGGTTCCGGCTGGTGTAGCACGTCAGCACATATTCTGTGACGTTCCTCGCCAGGGATTGCCCCTCGACCTCCAGTTGGTCCATGATGACGTCGCCCACCTTGGAGAGCTTGCTGCCTGCTGCGCTCAACGCTTGCAGCGCAAGGTCCGGCTCCGGCTCCGGATCATCCGGGCGCACGGGGCTGAAACCCATCGGCGTAAGCGCATCATTGGCCTTGCCCAGGAACTCCCAAATCTGCAGGGAGTCCACCGTCCTCAGGCTCTTCACCTCTTCCAAAGATCTCTTGGCCGCCGTCAGTTCGGAATTCTCACGGGCGATGCGCTCAACTTCTTTGGCGTTTTGCTAAATCTTTGCAGCAACCCGCCTCTCAAGTCTTCCAAGCTCCTCCTCCCGGAGGTGGATCTTGTTCCGACGATCGACCATGTCCTTCTCCCTAGCCTCCACTTTCTTCTCTCAGGCAACAAGGGCACACTCGTATTCGTAGAGTTCCTGTCCTCGCACCCAGGTCTTCTCCTCTTCCTCGAGGCAGCGCTCTTCCAACTTCTTAGTGTGCTCCTCGAGGCCCTTGTCAGCTAGAGCTACTTTCTCGACGAGCTCCTCTTCCCTTCTCAGGACGTCATCCCGCAGCTCCAGGAGTTTTTGCTCTTCGTCCTCGAGCCGTCTCTCCCTCTCTTCAAGTGCCTCTCGGCGCTTGATGAGCGCGGCGTTGATGGCCTCAAGCTGCTCGAACCAAGCATTGGCCGCGTCATTGGCAGCCTTGGCCTGATCGTGGAACTCCCGGGATTGAGCGTCGAGGGCATGGGTCATGCTCTCCCTCTCATCCAGCAGCTTGTCCCAGTACTCCAGGCGGATCTTCTCCCGCTTGATCCACTCCTTGTCGTCCGCTAGCCTCGATTGCGCCTGCTTAGTCTCGAAGTGGAGCCGATTACGCCACCGCCTAAGGGTTTGGCACTCCTCTTCAAGAACCTTGCTGTCGTGGAAGAAGGCTAGTTGGACCTGACGCAGACTGGAGCAGGCGTTGTCGATAGACATCGACAGCGGGATGGGATCCGGACCTGCTGGGGTCTCCTCCGCTGGTTCCAGCGGGTCTTCACATACAAAAATTGAGTCCCACTCTACGAGAGCAGAACCCTGAGCTTCCAAGGTGCTAGGGCCGTCCTCCGGGATAGCCTCAGTCGCCATCGAAGAAGGCCCCGCCGCCAAGTCTTCATTCGCCCCCTCAGGCAGGGGGCCGGCGACTTCGCTTAGGCACTCTGGCTCGGCCACGGGTACCATCGACGTCGTCGCTTCCGGAGCAGGAGCTAATACTGGCTCCGACCGGGACACCTCTTCTGAATGAGGCTCAAGCTCCCTCGCCACTTCAACCGCCGGCTCTGTGACCGGCGCTCCAACAACAACCGGCTCAGCGACCGGTACTTCAGAGATAACCAGCTCAACTGCTGGAACTACCTCGACTTCCGGCTCGCATGCCGGAGCTTCAGTCACCTCCGGTTCAATCGCCGAGGCTTCGACAAGTTCCGGCTCCGAGGCCGGGACTACTACTTCTTCCGGCTCTACAGCCGAAGCTTCCACTACTGCAGCACCAGGACCCGGAGCTTCAACCTCCGAGACAAGTGCCGCTCACGTGTCTTCACTCCCGTGGTCCGGCGCTACCACGAGAAGTTCTGGGGACGAGTCGAGGTTCATGACCACGACAGCCGGCGCCGGAGCTGTCGCAGCCTCAGCCACCACCTGGGGCGGAACTGGGACAGGAGCAGAAGCTCCCACGGTCTCAGAAATCGTGGCCGAGGGTGGAGCTTCACTCCCCTTCTTGGGGACGCTGCAGAGGATGGATAAAGAAAATTAACAAACAATTGCTACAACTAAAAAGTTAACCAAGGTAAAAATCAGAAATTACCTTGGAAGGCTTCCGCACCAGCTTGCGCGGAACCTTTTTCCCGGACGTTCCGGGCTGGCCATGGTCGGCGTAGGAGCTCCGGGAAGCCCCCCAAAACTTGTCGCATCCACGGGCGTTTCCCGGGTCGAGGCTCTCCTCGATCGGGAGGAACCCCTGGACCTGGAGGCTCCCACCGCCCCAGGTGCCGGAGTCGTGCACCCGGAGCTAGCACCACCGGAGGGCTCCACCACGGGGACAGACGCGCTCCGGGAGGATCCCACTGCAGGAACAGTCTCGTTCCGAGAGGACTCCACCACGGGGACAGTCGCCACGGCGGCAGAAGATCTCCCCCCCTGGGAGAAGGAACCAAGGTGGAAGTAGCGAGCATGACGGATCTTCCGTCGGCATGTCGTAGCTTCCTCTTCCGACTCTTCGGCTCCTCCGCCAGCTCCTTGCCCTTGCCGATGACCTCAACCCTCGGCTGTGGAGCAGGGACCGAGCCATCTTCGGGCACCCCGGGGATTGCCACCCGGGTGGTTGGTCTTCTCTCGACGACACCAAGGTCGTCAAGCGCGGGCATCGTCCGCCGGAGCTCCCTGCTGAACTCCACTTCCACGTTCAGAGGGAGAAAGGCCGACGACGGAGTCAAGTAATCTCCGTCGACGTCGATGCCGTGCTGGAATTTCTTGAGGTGGAACTCCAAGGTCTTCCCCACCATGTTGGACTTCAACCCGGTCTCAACCTGGTCCTCGTCCATCACGCTGTTGAGGGCCCAGACGAGCTTCTCCCACCGCCTGGGGAGTCAATCCTCCCTCCACACATCGGCGGATCCTGGTCAGGACAGGGTCGAAAGCTTCCGCCAGCACCGGAACTTCACTCCATATCGACGTGTCGATGCCGGGCAGACCGTCTGACAGCTCCAACCGCTCATGCTCCTCCACCCTGACGACTAGCCAATCTTTCTTCCAGTCATCCCACTTCCCGGAAGGGAACGACCGGAGGTACTTGAATGGGAACTTCTTGCGCTTCACGAAGTAGTAGAAGCCAAGGTACTCATTGCTCCGGCCGGTGGTGTGAACGGTGAAGAAGGTCCGGAAGAGCTCGACGCAAGGGGGGATGCCCACCCACATCTCGCAGAAGTGGACAAAGATGGACACGAGGAGAATGGAGTGAGGGCCAAGGTGGTATAGCTGCAGACCATAGAAATCTAGCAGCATCAAGAAGAAATAAGAAAATGGTGGGATCAACCCCACCATGGCGTACGAAGAAAAGTACATCATCTCGCCAGCGCGCTCCTTCTCAAAGGGGAGCTCTCCTTGGCACGGACCAAGCGGCTGAAGAAGTCCGAGGACCACCCCATGAGGGCCCGGACCTTCTTCAAATCGTTGTCGGTCTTCAGGCGACTCTCGCGCAGACCCAACTCCATCGCGGCACAGCTAGGAAAGAGAAGAGGAGCAAAGCACGAGTCGGGAGTTTGAGCGCAAGATCATATGAGAGGCGTAAAGAACTCCCGACGGTGCACACTTTTCTTCTTAAGTAAGCCCTCGCAACGCTTGGATGGAAACTGCAGGGGAGTCGAAGATACTACTCAAGAATTCAACCCAGCCGATGACAAGAGGGCCCGGGACCACCCCGACGATCAAGTCGAGGCTCTTACCCAGGCGAACGGTTGTCATCACGAGGCGGGAAACCCAAAGGCGGCGGCCTGACAGGGCGCGCGGAACCGATACAGTTTTCGTATCGGGAACCGGCGACCTTCAATTACGTGAGATCCGCACGTCAAAGATCTCATCTGCCGCCTGAGGTGCGCCACGCGTCGGGATCTAACTGTAAAACCCTGCCAATGGCACCTCCAAAGACCCTTGAAGACCCAGTTCAAGAGTCGCAAGGATGGACCCACCTCCGACGGAACGACTTCACCCCAGTGACCTTCCTCGGAGGTAAGTCCAGGGGGTCACTATCGGTACCCTAAAAACCGTACACCCCCTGAGGTTACAAAGATTTCAAGGGAAGGCCGTCTACACGGATTGAAGACCCTCGGAGGCCCACTTGTCAGACATGACCGGACCTGCTTCTCCAACATGGTTAATCCCTAGGTCACCACGTGTACTGCCAAACCGGAGCTACCGCCCGCAAGGGGGAAGCTCCGGACCAAGTATCGAAATGGCACCTCCGGACTTAACCCCTGACCGAGAGAAGCTCCGGACCTGACACGTGTCAGATAGCTCCGGAGCTACCTGCTTCCCACAGCAAGTTCCGGAGCTACCACGTGTCCAAACGTCGGAGCTGGCAGCCTCTAACCTCCGGAAGACCTTGTAACGGCTCCGGATCTTCAAAGGAGAGCCAAGGACTTCAAGACCCGATTAAATGTCATTAATGCCATATTAATGACACTTAAACGGACGATCTTAACACCTGTAACGGCACTGTCGGAGCCCGTTACAGGATCATTAACAACAATTAATCGTGTATCAATACTAGTAACCGCCGGGGCCACATGTCGGGCCAGGCCAACTTGTAACGGCCTGTCCTTGTACTATAAAAGGACAGGCCGACGATACACACGGGAAGAGGCGGACACGGACGTGGAGATCATATGTGACAAACTAATACAACACCAACACACTCGTGGAGTAGGGTATTATGCTCAAGCGGCCCGAACCACGTAAATCCTAGTGTCTCCTGTGTTAAATCGCAATTCACCTTCTTGAGTCTCCGCGCGCCCACACCGAACCACAAACTCTTTCAACACTTTAGCAGTGTCAGGAGATCTGTCGACTCCAACAGTCGACAAATATTATGTCATGTAACATGACAATTCTGAACCTACCGGTGAGAAAACAATGTCAGTAACAAATTGTAGAAAAAAACACTGATTGCGAGATTTGGGAAATACACAAACAATAATGTTCGTCAACTTGCAAAATAGTCCATTTCATATATACCTATTTTCAAATGTGGGTAGGGCTATCTGCAGTGGCATACTGTAAAACATACTGAATATGTGTAAATTTAGAGTGGATATTGGAAAAGTAGAAAAAATAGTGTATAGAGTATGGTTTAGAAGAAGCGAGTGCGGATAGCCTAACGTACCTCTTTGTATACTTGTAGCATACAAGAGGGCAGTCTTACATGAACGATTGAGCTTTTGGTTTGAAAAAAAAACACTCTTTAGTTCTGCCAGAGATAATTGTCCACATGAACAGATTATAGTTGTACTTGATAGAGAGGTTTGAAAAAATCATTACTTACGTATAGCTAGCTAATCTCCCCGGCCATGTTTTCCTCAACAGGTTCAACCTAAAGGAAATAAGGACGTCATATCCTCTGTATTAGAGAAGAAAATGCATAGGAACTACAACCACTGCAAATGGTCTTTTTTCGACCATTGGATGAAAAATGGATGGAACACAGCCTACTGCTACAGTATCGATAAACAATACTACCTGATTGCTACAGTAACCGTACTTATTCACCCTCTCCCATTTTATTGTAGTACTCCCTCCATCCCAAGTGAACGTTACTTCTAGCAAACAAATTTCGTCCCGCCTCAACTATATTTGAAGGTCATGTCACTAGCATCCACTTGCATTCTCTTCATCACCAGTCATTACTCCACTCTCTCCATTCTCCCTTCCTCATCCATGAAGGGTGCGCTAGTCATTTTGCTTCTCCACTATTTTCTTGTTTGAATCCTAAAAATAAGGTTGAGCTGAGACAGAGGGAGTAATTGTTACAATGCTTTGTATTTTCTTCTCTACAACAGAGGATACGGATCCCGGGCACCTTCCCGGTTGGCTCGGTCGCGTGCACAAGTAGTTTCCCGTCCTGCCATAGCGGACACAAAAGACAAGTGATACGTTGTAAAACATACTAGAAAGAATACTGTAAATTTTACAGAGTGCACATACTAACAATATAGAGTACTCAAAATATAGTTTAGAGAATAAAATATGTTTTAGAGTACGATAGTATAAGGATCCTGCCAAGTTCTAGCTCCCCACCACGCGCTTCGTCCAATGAACCCGATTTTCCTCGTTCAAACCTCCTATGAACAAATACAACCGCACCAACTGACCAGCACCAGCAAACCCTATCCTCCCGGCTTCGAAAAAAAATCCCATCCTCCTCTGTCCCCTCGGACACAGTCACACAATCAGCCATCAAAATCCTGGCGCAAATTTCCCACCAGAACCCCGACTAGCAACCAAAAGCTGCCGCAAAGATCAAACCCCCAACAAATCCAAGCACCCACTGATTATTCGTCAGTTGATTTCTTTTCCACCAGTCCATCCAAATATTCGTCAGTTAATTTCTTTTCCCCGTCGCACGCAGCAAGTCAGCCATAACTTGAAGCAGAGCACAAGGATAATCACTTCTACTCTATCTACGACGAAAAAGAAACAAAAAGGATATCAGGAACCCCGAGCCCCCGAACCGAACCGAGAGGAGAAAAAAGGTTCCGTTTCATTACTGCCCGCCTGTACTAGCAGCTGCACACTTGCACAGAATGGCAGCAGCAGCGATCCGAACCCGATCCCCAACGCGTCGTCGCGTGGGTAATAATCATCCCGGTTGCTGTTCCTCCTGCTGCCCTGCTTTTGCTTTGCTTTGCTTCCATCCAAATCGCATTATCTCTTCCCATCCCTATCGGTTCTCTTCACCCCGTTCCGTGTTCGCTCCCCCGTCTCGACTCCGCTGCTATCCGGCGCAGCGGTGTGCAAGCTTTTCGGTTGCTGCTGGGATCATTATTCCTTCCCGTTCCTGGCACCTGCTATCATTTTTGGTGCGGTGGAAAAAATTGGCAGTTTCGTTTCTGCGCCCCTGGCTTCGGAGGTGCTGGATCTAGGTTTCGAGGCGTTCAACTGACGTCATGGACGCCGCCGGCGGTGGAGGTGGCGGGGACGGGGACGGCGCGGAGAAGGCGCCGGCAGTGGAGGGTCCCGCCGAGACCACGACGCCGCCGTCTCCCGCTCCCGCGGCGGGACCGAGTTCTGCGTCCGGGGCGGGCGCGGGGTCGTCGGGGTCGGGGGACAAGCCGGTGAAGCGCGTGATGAAGACGCCATACCAACTCGAGGTCCTCGAGAGTACTTATGCAGGTTCGTTTCCGTCCCCATGGATTTGGTGTTTCTGTGTGTTCGTTTCCTTCCGATTGAGTGCTTTTGTGTGCTCATTTCCGTACTTTTTTTTTTTCTGAATGCATCGTGGGTTTTCGATTGAGTGTTTCCGGGGGGTTTTTGGTTTGGTGCAGTGGAGCAGTACCCGTCTGAGGCTCTGCGGGCAGAGCTATCAACGATGATAGGACTGTCGGACAGACAGTTGCAAATGTGGTTCTGCCACCGCCGGCTCAAGGACCGCAAGCCACCGTCGAAGCGGCAACGGCGGGATGAAGAGGCCGCGCTGGCACCAGTTATGGCACCACCGCCGGTCCTGCCGCTACCGGCGATTCCACTAGCAAGCTGTGACCTTATGATGGGCATGGCTGTGCCCTATGATGAGCCATTGCACCCGACTTACCCGTGCAGGGGTGCCGGGCGTTTGTCAGCGGTGCCGCGAATATCCATGCCAGATATTGGGAGGAGGTATTACGAGCTGCCGCCAGTTTTGCTCCCGCCACCTGCGGCATCAATGCAGCTCACTCCATCTGAGCTCCGTCTCATTCATTCTGTGGAGTCGCAGCTTGGCGAGCCGTTGAGGGAGGAAGGCCCAGTTCTTGGCATTGAATTTGATCTGCTTCCACCTGGTGCCTTTGGTGCACCAATAGGTATGTATATTGAAATCCCTATGGCCTATTCTTTATATTCTGAGGTTTAAGCCTATGTATTGTATGCTCAAGGTGTCATGTTGGTTGAACTTTCAAACTGAGTGGAGACACTGAACCCTCTGTTTTAAATCAAATACGCTTCTGTGTTTTTTTTTCTAATGGTAAAGTTTTATTATTGTGTCTGCTCGGTCATCTGGTATTCCTGTAACTAGATAGAGGCAATATGGATGGAGAGGGGTGCATAATACAAGTATATGGTGCAGTGGGGGCAATGAAAGTTTGGTCAATGAAAAAAAAGAGACAAGGCATTCATTGGAATAGTAAAATTAGTGCTCGCTATTAAGATGAGAAGTAAACTAATTGTAGGAAAACCATTCGAGTTTTACTAGATAATAAAGCAATTAACCTTTTCGATCAATATGCAGTCATACTATCACTGGCAATAGCTCTTTTGTTTTTTATGAGTTATCTTACTTAGATTTCTTATTATGTTACCTGTCGTTCTAGGAATTGTCTTGGTTCTCTATCTGTGTGTGCCTCCTTCGATTGCCCTCTTGCTGCAGCACGCCGCATGTTACCTAAAGCCTCAGTTTAAGCAGTTTCTTTTGTAATACACATCCAGACATTACTTATTGGTAACCACTTTCCTTGTTTTCTCTTCTCAAGTTATTTGCTTTGCTTTATGCCGTATGGATCTTCTGTACTATTTTTCCTATGCCTAGTGCCTACTTTATTAGACGTGTCATAGGAGGAAATTTGGATGCTGCTACTAACAACATATACTGGCTACTGGGGCCTGTCAAGTGAAAATTGTGCTGATTGCTGCACCTTATGTCGAACTGGTTCATCTGGGCCTTAAGTGAAACTCACTTGCATGGCTCCCTGGTCTATTTCCATTGTATACCAGAAGGGAGGGGGAGATCAAATGAAGACTTTAGTGACTCCAAGAGCAAGTCGTGACTTCACAATCTAGGCAGCAGGTGCTGCTAATTTCTACTATAAAACATCAAGTTATACTGTTACATCATCTTGATTGCTGGACATCGTGACCATCTGGTCCATCTGGGCTTTTGGTGAGTCCCCACTTAGTAGGCCAGCAGAGAGCATTGTAGCATTGCGGCAACTTCCCTGGAAATATTACGCCACACAACCACCTATCCATCTATTTCCATAGCATACTAAGAGGGAGGGAGGGACCCTTCATAGTTGTCTCCACAAAGTTCCCCTCATCCATATTTATCTCATAATAATAGAGAGGAAGGTGCTAACAATAAGGTTAAAGCAACAACGTCGTGGCAGAGCGGGGCCTCGTTAGGGTGGGATCGCTCTCCCTCTTGAGTCATGGCTGACGTGGTATAACTTTTTCCCTGAGCCCTTACTTCCTCTTATCCCCTTATGATCTTTGGAAGATGGACACCACTTGGGAAGTCAAAGTAACATCATCGTGGCAGAGGCAGTCTGGCTAGGGTTTGCTTGGATCCTCATATGCTTTGTTCTAGATTCATGGTTTCCGGATCTGGTATAGTTTTTTTCTGTGAGCCCCCCCCCCCCCCCCCCCCCCCCCCCCCCAAGCCTACCACCACGCCGGACATATAGTAGTTTCACCAGCCAGGGCAAGTCCATGGCTTCAGTCGGTCCATACAATGTTTCTGGGGCATTAGACTCCCATCACCATTTATCCTGTGAACCCAACGCATCGTAAAGTTCAAGTGGAGCAGGTGTAGATGGCCTTGAGATAGCAAGGACAAATGTTTTCCAGTTTATGGCAGATTTGAAATAACCCTAATCCTACCCATTCAGATCCCATCTAACTTCCAAAGTGTGATTTTTCATGATGGCACCTAGAGCTTTGCATTAGAGTATGCCCCTCTGACAAATGACATGTGACTAATTTCATATTTTTTTGACTTGAAGTTCTTATATGTATTTCAAAAATTTATATTGCATTCTTACCAATATATCATCTAGTTATTGACATTCCATTTTACTGTGTACTTTGAGCAGTTCCAGAGCAACAAAAGCCACTTTTGCGATCTTATGATGCCAATATATTTTCTAGACACGACCCAAAGCTCTTAAAGGTATTCCTGTAGTAAATTGTAAAAGCAAGTTTTTATGTCTTATCAAAATGTATGCTGGGTTTTTGTAATGGCATGAGTCTTTTGATCTAGTCTGCGTTTTCTTTTTCAGTGGGATTGCTTTAGTATTTTGCTACAATGGTTTGAGCGGACGTCTGGTTTTTAGTTACCATACTGCCTCTTTGTAGCACCATGTTTGTGTGGTGCAGTCCTGCTGATGTACCTTTGGATGGATGTTCTTTTTTCCTATAGCCTTATTAACGGAAATAACTAGTTATTCTTACTAGTATTTCCACATGCACATGTAACCATTTCATGATGAATATTCATGCTGCAATCTGTTTCCCCATAATTGTTTTTTTGCAGCAGATTATGTTCTGCAAATTTGGAGTGAGACTATTTTCTGTCATATTTACCTTCTTAAGCCTGTTGGCTTACATATCTAATTTACCTCAACGTGCTTGGAACTAAGGCTTTGATGTTGTTGTTGTTGTTGTTGTAGTATTTACCTTCTTAAGCGTGTTTTGCTCCCTCTTAATTTCCCTAATTCTAACTTTGATCTTCTGTTTCTACCTTTTCACTTAGGCTTCAGCATTCTTACCTACAATGCAACCCCCATTTGTTCCGAATTCATTTGGCGGGAAGAGAAAATCGACAGTTGGTAATCCACCTATTGTTCAACCTCATTTGGGTTCACAGGCAGTCCATGAGTACCAATTTCTTCCTGAGCAACCGAGTGCTATGTATGAGAGGACAAGCCAATCCCACTACTATGACACTCCAGTGGAACTTTCAAATCTGAAGATATCTCCTCTAACCTCTGGATCACAGCTTCTCCATGGATCTGAGGAGGCGGCACTTTCTTATGCTTTTCAAGGTCAAACATCTGGTTCGGGCCTTTTACCTCAATCCGACATGTCTGACACGTTACCAGGAGTACAAGGAGATTACGAGATGACTCAATCCACTAGCAACCTTAATTCTGTTCCAGTTGAAGGGCAGTTTGGTACTTCTCAGGTTGCTGGATTTGAAAACTCACTTGTATCATCGGAAAAAAGGGTTTATCATGATGAAGAAACATCTAGAGTAGATAGAAAACGAAAAGTATGATATCCTCTTACTTCGTATATGCATCATGTGCATCAACCATGATATATACATATTATTTTATCTGGGATATTCTTCAGCATAATGAAGAAGCAAAGATTGCAAAGGAAGTTGAAGCTCACGAAAGACGAATCAGAAAGGAACTTGAGAAACAAGATATATTGAATAGAAAGGTATTGCTTACTCTCTGTTACAGTATATCAGTAGAAACCAGATGCCTTTGGTTTGGAAGTCATTTGTAATGTGTTGTCTGCAGAGAGAGGAGCAGAGGAGCAAGGAAATGGAGAGACTTGATCGTGAGAGAAGAAAAGAAGAGGAGAAATTGCTGCGTGAGAGGCAGAGAGAAGAAGAGAGGTACCATAGAGAGCAAAGGCGTGAGCACGAACGTCTGGAGAAATTTGTGCAGAAGCAATCTAGACGAGTTAGTTTTCTGATTTTTATTATGTAAAATATATATTATATTGCAGTGTAGGAAATAGTTTTTGCCTCTGTTTAGTGATATTTTCTGCTCGCTTACCTAACCGTGCAGGCAGAGAAACAAAGGCAGAAGGAGGAAATCCGAAAACAAAAAGAAGCTGCAAGACAAAAAGCTGCCAATGAAAGGGCTACAGCACGCAGAATTACACGGGAGTATATGGAGCTGATGGAAGATGAGCGCTTGGAACTCATGGAATTGGCAGCACAAAGCAAAGGGTTACCATCAATGCTTCATCTTGACAGCAACACGTTGCAGCAGCTTGATTCCCTTCGAGGTGTGTCAAACAAGTTTAGGTTCAAGCTTCTTAGTTATGATCCCTATCAGAAGTAACAGTTCACTTCAAATAAATTCCAGTTTCTCAGCATCCTTAATGCAGCATCATTCAGAAAAAAAGCATAATAAAGCGTCTAAAACCCACTTTTCATCAAATAATTTATTCGCTTCAGTCACACTGTTTTAAGTAAACAACAAGTTAAAATCCCATTTTGACATTCTTCACATCATTTTTTTCTCTGTAAAACCATTCCACACTCTGCCTAAAATTACTCGAGACACAATTTTTTTTCTCGAACATGCAGGAAAACTGTGTAATTTTTGTATTATAGGGAAAAAGAACAGTCCATACAAAAGTTATGAGTATATGACCACCTCATACTAAGACCAAGGTATGAGTGGTCATAAAAATACAGAAGCTAAAGCACCCGTAGAACACAAAAAAGGATGCCCTGGCATGTGCTGCTTAATCCAGGCTCTCAACCCGGCCTAGTCCTAGACCATGTAACCCTCTAGCTCCAGTGTGGGTCCAAAGTTGTGCCTCAGTTCTCAAAAATCTCAAGGCTGTCTGACTACTCAGAGAACCTTTAAAATCACAAGCATTCCCGAGTTTACAGAGTATCCAGGCGCCTAGAATGGTTAGAGTGTTCACCCCTTCTCTGTGCTCCTTCAAAACTTTTTTATTAGCAAGGTGCCACCATGAAGCAAGGTTTAAGCCTTATTATTAGTAATTCAAAGAATGAACTTACTCATTGACAGGCATTGTTGCTGAAGGCTCATTCACTCTGTGTGAAAATGGAGACCTATCTCCACAATTCTGTTTACATTGGTTTTGACAATTTTTTTTCTGGGTTCCCCTGTTCTAGGCTTGTTGAGTCAATTCCCTCCTCAAACAGTGAGGCTGAAGTTGCCATTTTCTGTAAAGCCTTGGGCCGGATCAGAGGATAATGTTGCAAAACTTTTGATGGTAATGATGTTTCTTTTTATATTCTTGATAGTTTGACATCTCTCAATGAATCCTGACCCTCGAGGCCTAAAGTTGGCTGCCTACTATATTCAAGTTTTATCTCAATCCATGGAAAGGCTGCATTATTTTCATTTGCACAATCATTTTTCAGGAGGTATTAGACTGCAAGTGTATGATGCTTTAATTTGATTGAGAAATGATATTTGCTTCTTCTTTTTTGTGGTTGTTGCTTATGCTTATCTAGTACTTATGGATCAAGTTGATGCTTATCTTTACTTCTGTATGTGTGTTGTTCATATAATTTCAACAGATACCATATTCCAGCAATGAATTTTCATATAACTTTGGTAATCAATCTTTATAGAGTCTAGAGTGTAGTATATGCTATTTTTGTAGTATGTGTATGTGTTGTAGATCGTGGTGGGGATAGTGTCACCGGGGCTGGGCTGGTCCCCAACTGGTGACTGAAGCTATGAACAACCCTCTTGAGAAATTCATTTATTCTTCGATATCTGAATTACAGCTTAGAGGGTTCCGTTTATAGGGTAAGGAATGCTCAGGAGGTTGTGATCAGCCAACAACCTTATCTAATTTGAACTGAATTAATTATCTAATCTGAACTGATCTAACAACTCTATCTTTATTCAACTGACTAATCTAATCCTCTAGATAGTTGGGTGCGCTGGCCTGCAGGCTAGGCCTGCGTCCCTGTGTGGACCCAATCCACAGCAATACCCTCTTCCTCAACGTCAGCTCGTTCTCGAGCTGAGTCTTCAGGTTGGGATAGGACCTGCCCAGTCTTGTGGCGCTGACGACGGTCTCGAGCAGGATGTTCCCCGTGGTGAGGAATGTGACCACAATTCCCGTCTGGATGTGGCAGTACTGGCACAAGGAAGTCGGGTGTTGGTGGGGGCCGCAATTTGGGGTGGTCGTCGATGATGACATAATTGGACAAGTCAACACAGAGCACGCGTCCAGCTGCGCAGTACACGCCTAGCGTAGCGGCCAGTGTTTTCAAGTCGGTAAGTCGAGTCGAGTCGACAAGGTACCGACTTGGTGACTAGTCGGTAAGTCAGTCGACTAGTCGTTGACTTGCCAAATATAGTGGCTGTTTTGCCTATATAGTGGCTCCATATAAACAATATAGTCAAACTAAAAAAAACAGCATCTAGTTCAAAGAAAAGAGCATGATTTACCTCATTTGTAGGCTGAAACTGAATCAAACTCAAATAACTAGCATCCAGGTCAAAGGAAGGGCATGTTTTACCTCATTTGAAGGATGAATCTGAACCAAATTCACTTCGGAAAGGCTGACTTCCAATTTCAGTTCCAGAGGCAGACATGGTGCTGAAAAGTGGGAGAGGGCGCTGGAGGAGGGAGGCGCTGGAGAGGGGAGCTGCCGGCGCAGGAGGGGGGGCTGCCGGCGCAGGAGGCGCTGGAGAGGGGGGGCTGCCGGCGCAGGAGGCGTTGGAGAGGGGGGGGGGGGGATGCTGACCGGCGGAGGAGGGGGGCTGCCGGCGCAGGAGGCGCTGGAGAGGGGGGGCTGCCGGCGCAGGAGGCGCTGGAGAGGGGGGGCTGCCGACGCAGGAGGGGGGCTGTCGGCGGAGGAGGGGGCGGCGGCCGGGTGCAGGAGAGGAGTCGGTGTCAGGCAGAGAGGAGAGGATTTTTAGGGTTCTATTCCTAATGTGCCTTAGGCTGTGGGCTGGTCTGGGCTGAGAAGGTCACAAGTCGCCCGACTTAAAGACATAAGTCGACGACTAGTCGACTGGAAAAGGCAAGTCGACGGCAAGTCGCCCGACTTGCCGTGAAAGTCGAGTCGGAGGCCTCAGTCGGCCTCCCGGGACCGACTGGACGACTAGTCGTCGACTAGTCGACGACTAGTCGACGACTTGAAAACAGGGGTAGCGGCCAGCTGGTCCAGCCCACTACGTATGCGCTACCAACAGATTTGAGCCAAGTGCTTGACGTCGAATATCGTCGGGCTGAACAGCGCGCGGTCCTGGACAGGAATGCCTCCATTGTGTCCGGCAACAGAAGGCCAACAAAGGCCAGCTCCGAGCGCAGGTGCTGGTCGAACATGCAGCCTACATGCAACCCTCTGTGTCCACGTCGTTCTGCTTCAGGATGTCGCCGAACTTGCTGACGGAGGCAGATGAGCCACCGAGCTTGGAGACGGCGCACAAGACGTTGGCGGATGCGCTGTTGGGGGCCTTGACGAAGCAAACAGACCTAGTGAGCGAGAGGATCGGAGAGAAGACCAGGTTGCTGGAGGTCATCGCTACAATTCCATCATCTAGGAGCGCCATTGATGTCTGCTTCCTCTGCTCGCTGCATCGAGTGCTGATCCCAGAGATTTTTGTGGTGGTCTGAGGTGGAGATCGCGGTTGCCGAATGTGGAGAGCATGGGGATCGATGATCGCGGCAGTAGGGTCATCTTCGAAACAGAGCCAACCGCGGGAGGCCTCGAGGGTTCTGCCGCACGACGGAGGTCGCAACAGTCGTGCTTTCCCGGGACGCTTCAGATCTGTGATGGAGGCCGATTGGTCTTGGGTCGAAAGATTGGCAGCAACAGTTGCAGTGCTAGGCGGCGTGGCCGCTTGCTTGAAGAAGGATAGCTCGGGCAGCGTTGAGAAAGCACCGATGACGAGGTTCAGAGGCGCCTCGAGGAAGCGGCTTTCGTTGTCCGCGCGCAGAACTGAATCCGCCATCCGTTGCTCCTGCTCATCAAGGAGCGCCACCATAGCAAAAAGTTGTTTCATCATGACATCCATCTTGGCGTACAATGTGGCGAGGGTGACAGGATCTTGTACATTGGCGGCCATTGGGGGCGATCTGCTGTGTGGTCTCTGATACCAACTGTTGTAGATCGTGGTGGGATATTGTCACCGGGCTGGTCCTCAGCCCGGTGATCGAAGGTAGGAACAACCCTCTTGGAAAATTCCTTTATTCTTCGGTGATCTGAATTACGGCACAGAGGGTTCCGTTTATAGGCTAAGGAACGCTTGGGAGCTCGTGATCAGCCAACAACCTTGGCCAACAACCTTATCTAATCTGACTGTATCTTTATTCAACTGACTAATCTAATCCTCTAGATAGTTGGGTGCAACTGGCCTGCAGGCTGGGCCTGCATCGCCCTGTGTGGACCCAGATCACAGCAATATGTTGTTCGTAAAACTTTCTACCGATACCTTATTCCACAAATGCATGTTCTCACAAGACATTACATTGGTAGCATGATACCCTTTTTTATTTTGGTATCTTTTGACTGATAATGTTCTATTGGTAAGGAATAAATTAATGGTGACCCAAGAGCGGTTCATTTTTATTTTCTAGATTGGTATAAATTTGTACCTTTCCTAGAATTTTATTTCAAGGCACCATTCGGGTATGTATATTTCAACTGATGAAATAAAAAATGTTATTTGAGTTATTATTGGTTTTTGCATTTGGCCATACTACCCAAACTTCAAGTACTTATTGCCCTTGTAATATGTATTTGTCAGTATTGGTAAAGGAAACTTTTGCTGACTGAACTGCAGGTGTGGAAGTTCTTCATTACCTTTACTGATGTTCTAGGGCTTTCTCCAGTTACACTTGACGAGTTTGTTCAGTCTGTTCATGATTATGTAAGTTCTGTTTCCCCTTTGGCATTTAGATGAGGGTTATAAGTTCAGGGTAAAAAAAAATGGTCATAAAAGTACTAGCCTGTAAGATTATGGTAGAAGTGAGAAGAAATATGGAAGGATATATTTATATAATTTTGTATTCATGCTTTATAATATTGATCAAATCCTGGTACAAACATGGACAACTGATTGAATGTTATTTCTTGATCTGGGAAATAAATGAATAACATTAAAAATAAGCAGGACTTCCTACAAGCTCTGCATTTTCGTGGTTAGTTCCTCCCATTGTTTGGATAGTGTTTCTTATGTATGATCTGATATGCTGATTGGCTTCTTTCCGGGGCTTATTCATCTGTACTTGTCATAAGAATTTTTTTATAGTTATATTGTATTATGTAACTGCTGACATGGCGGTAGTCGGTGAAGCGAGACTTGAAGGAGTGTGATATACATAGATATTTGACTCATGATAGGACTGCATGGAAATTAGCAATTCACGTGCAAGAATTGTAGTTTATGTGTATTTTGTTACTCTTATCTTCTTTCTTATTACTTCATTTTCTTTATGAGTATCCATTCTTTTGATAGGATTCAAGGTTGTTGGGGGAATTGCACGTTTCTCTTCTCAAATCCATCATAAAGGATATTGAAGATGTTGCCCGTACACCGTCAGCTGTGCTGGGTGTGAATCCAGGAGGTGGCCATCCACAAATTGTTGAAGGGGTGGGTGTATTGTGTGCCAATTTATGTTGTTTCTCGAAGCTTATAGTCTTTGTTGAGTAAAGTGCATGAATGGTCTCTGAACTTGTCTGGGTGTCATTTAGATCCATGAACTTTTAAAGTCATATTTGTGTCCATAACTTGTTAAAGTGTGTCTACTGTGTCATATGAATCCACAATACAGAAAATAACCTTATGACTATTGACATAACAGTTACTTGAGCTTTATTTTTCATATTTGTTCTATTCTAAAATCAACATCATTATCATAATTTATATTGGAGGCTAACAAAACTGATTTGGAGAAAGAATAAATATGAAAATAAAGCTCAAGTAACAGTTATGTTAATAGATATAGGGACATTTTCGGTATTTTGGATCCAAATGACACACTTTAACAAGTTTATGTATCCAAATATGCACTTTAAAAGGTCATAAACCTAGATGACACCTTAGACAAGTTCAAGGACCATTGATGCACTTTACTCTTTTTTTTTAAGACTGCATGTTTCGTTCTTCTATTTATACATTTGTGGACTTCCATCTTTCTTTACGACAGGCATATGCTTGGGGATTTAATATATGTAGCTGGCAGCGGCACCTTAATCTTCTTACATGGCCTGAAATATTACGTCAATTTGCTTTGTCTGCTGGTTTTGGACCTCAATTAAAGAAAAGGAATGTTGAGGAGGCTTATTATCGGAGTGATAATGAGGTATGTTTATTTTATACTACCTATCTGCCTCTGACGATCTCGTTCAAAAGCTTTGTGCATTTCAATGAAAGGTAGAAGAGTTTTGACAAGGCTTGTGCACAATATGATGCAGGGACATGATGGCAAAGATGTTATATCAACACTTCGAAGTGGTTCAGCAGCTGTGAATGCTGCTGCTTTGATGAAAGAAAGAGGCTACACTAATCGCCCTAGATCTCGGCACCGTCTTACTCCTGGGACTGTAAAGTTTGCTGCTTTTCATGTGCTATCACTTGAAGGAAACAAAGGTCTCACAATATTGGAAGTTGCTGAAAAAATCCAGGTACGTTTTCATACACATATCACATATGTAGCTATGTTTTCCTTTATTTTATTCCCCTTCTCTGATTATGGCTATTGTCCTGTCTGTTAAGAAATCTGGATTGAGAGACCTGACAACAAGCAAGACACCTGAGGCATCTATAGCCGCTGCCTTGTCTCGGGATACAAAACTTTTTGACAGAACTGCTCCTTCAACATATTGTGTGAAGTTGCCATATAGAAAAGACCCAGCTGATTCTGAGGCTGTGTTATCAACAGCACGTGAAAAAATTAGGGCCTTTCAGAATGTTCTCTCTGACTCTGAAGCTGAAAAGGAGGTGGACGATGCTGAGAGGGATGAGGATTCTGAACCTGATAATGACATTGATGTTGATGATGTGAATACTGTTGTAGTAGGTGGCAAGGATCCCCTTGTTGCAGTTAAGGCACAAGATGGTGTTCCAGCTACAGCTGAGGTTGATGGCATAAAGGCAGGGGAAGAAAGTGCGAGCAATGTATTGAATTCACCAAGCAGTTTTACTAAATCTGCAAAAGCTGCCCCCATCAGTACAGCTTGTACGTCAAGTGATTCTCCTCTTGGAGCTTCATCTAATTGTCATGACATAATTTCTGGTGATTCTGAAGATGCACAAATCGATGAAAGCAACCAAGTTGAACCTTGGTTACAGGCACTATCAGAGGGTGACTATTGTGATCTTAGTGTTGAAGAACGCCTTAATGCACTTGTTGCGCTTATCGGTGTTGCTACTGAAGGGAACTCTATCCGTGCTGTTCTGGAGGTGATGATTTTGCTTAAACCACCCATTTATTTGTTATTTCTAACTGAGAAACATCTGATGAAGTGTCTTGCAGGAACGACTGGAGTTAGCAAATGCTTTGAAGAAGCAAATATGGGCAGAGGCCCAACTTGATAAAAAACGTTCCAGAGGAGAATTTGCTAGCAGAATGCAATGTAATTCTTACATGAGTTTGAAGGCTGATATCAATCATGAGAACAACGCTGCAGAGAGTACTCCAACTCCATGTAGTGCTGACAAAGAGGGTGATGGAAATGTTGGGGCCATAGACAATTATGACATACGTGATCAAAATAGTCAGGGTAACACTGGCAGTATATCTTATGAAAGGAATGGTGTAGGCCAAGAAATCAGTGTAACCCCAGACACTTCAGCTATTCAGCATGCCTATGCTGACAAAACACGATCTCAGTTAAAATCATACATTGGCCACCGGGCAGAACAGCTATTTGTTTACAGATCCCTGCCCTTGGGTCAGGATCGGAGGCGGAATCGGTATTGGCAGTTTACAACTTCGGCATCACCAAATGACCCTGGTTCAGGAAGGATCTTCTTTGAATCCAAAGATGGTCAGTGGAGAGTTATTGACTCAGAGGAGGTAATTTCCTTGTGTGTCAATTAGAATATGTTCACTGCAGTGCACAACATGTGTGATAGTAAACCGTGATTCAGATGTTAATATGTCATTTCCTGGATAACTTGACTGTTATCATTTTTACCTGCATGTTGTCATTATTTCAAATGCCGTGCACTAGTCCACATGAAGATCTATGTGATGTTTACACATTGTAGCGGTAGAGTTCCATGATTAATATTTTTTGTAATTTTCAACGTTTATTTCGTCATTGGCAGTCTTCGGCACTGGTACATCCTTTTTTTTATTTCGTCTTTTACCAAGCATTATAGATCTATCAGTGGGCTCGTGTTGAAGAAGAAGAGGCCCATGGTTCAACAACTTTAATTTGCTGTTAATTCTATGTAATGTTTTGAACATGATTTTTTATGACAATGCAGGTCTTCAATTCTCTAGTATCTTCCCTCGATACACGCGGCAGCCGGGAGTCACAGCTGCAATCAATGTTGCAAATGATTGAGGCAACCTTTAAGGAAGCTGTTAAGAGGAGGAATGTAGCCATAGAACAATCTTATGGAAGGAATATAAAGAATGGAGCTACTGAAATGATAAGAGCGAATTTTCGTAGTGAGTTTGGAAGCCCAAGAAGCACTTTTGGTGTTGCATCTGATAGCACCACAGCATATTCTGATTCTTTCAAAATAGAGCTGGGACGTAATGATTTTGAGAAAATTTCTATTTCAAGAAGGGCAGATGGATTTTTAAAATGGATGTGGAGGGAATGCTATGATAAAGAGTTGACTTGTGCCACAAAGTATGGCAAAAAAAGATCCACTGTCTTGATACGTTCTTGTAGATTCTGCTATCATATTTACCTAGCTGAAGAAGGGCACTGTTTTTCATGCCATAAGACCTTCAGATCCATTCACACTTTTTCCGAGCACACAGCACAATGTGAAGAGAAGAGGAGAACTGATCCTAACTGGGAGATACAAGTTTCAGACTATTCTGTTCCAATAGGAGTGAGATTGCTCAAGCTTCATTTAGCTTCCATTGAGGTTAGGCCACACGTTTCCCATTTCCTAGTTCCTTTTCAGTAATCATTTATGATACCATTGATCTGTTTCTGCAACACATTAATTCTTTACTTACAGGCCTCAATACCACCAGAAGCACTTCAATCATTTTGGACTGATGTGTATCGGAAATCTTGGGGTGTGAAGTTGTACTCTACCAAATCTATCAGTGAAATATTCCAGGTAATGTACTTGTTTCTCCACTAGTCTATCATGCATTAAAAAAAATTAACAGAAAATCTGGTGACGTGCAATCAGGTTCATTTACTTATCAGACATATTAGTTTCAGTTTTGAACAATCGTGGGATTATAACTACTTTGTCATTTAAATTAATGATTGTCTGTAATTGTTGAGTTACTGAAATAGCTTACTCAGTATCCTTTTCTCAGGAGATTATTTGGGAACCTGGTTGTGGCCAGCACTTGCCATGACCAAGAGCATGGTAGCTTGAATATGTTTTTATCAAAAAAAAAACTTCACAAATTGTCAATCTTGCATGCAAAGATGTCTGGTTCACATACTTATTTATGGATTGCTACATACATATACCAAATGATATGACACATCTGAGGCTTTGTCATGTACTCCTTTTGCAGCATTTGACTCAGCTGGAATGTGCAGTAAGACGAGACTTCCTCTCTTCTGGTTTTGAAACAACTAGTGAGTGTCTAAATTCAAACTCACAGGACATTGCATCCCAGATTCCTGTAGGATTGGCCGAGTCTGGTACTGTTCTCCCATGGGTCCCTGACACTACTGCTGCTGTCATGCTCCGAATGTTAGACCTAGACGCAGCTATTTTGTACGTACAAAATCAAATGATGGAGAGAGATGGTGGAGATTTTACGGTAAGTTAAATTCTGGTATTACTAACATTTTTCTGTTTAGACTGAAGTAGTAATTACCTAGTAGGCTACTATCTTATAGTGTCACTGGATTGATGATCACATTTCCCAGATTTGTAATTCATGTTTCGGTTGTGATCTACTTCCTTATCGCTGTGGTGCTTTTGTACCAATAAATTATGTTATGTTGGCATATGTAGATTTTATCTGGACAATTTGATTGTTAATGTAAAATGCTATCATCAGTTCTTTGCTGATTATATAGTTATGTTCATCCATTCTGCAGAAACTTCCATCATGGTATACAGTTGCTAAGAGCACACAAGCAACCTCTCCACGTGAACCAACTGGCTTTGATCAGTGTGACGGAAGGTGGCATCCTAGTAGCAGCCTTAAGGGTCGTGGACAAGGAAGCAGAGGAGGTCGAAGGGGAGGCAGAGGTCGAAGTCGAGGTGGAAGGGTCTGTAGAGGTATTAGCAGCTCATCGTGGGTTGAATCTAAAGATGATAATGTTGCGTATGAGAAGGTGCCAAGGAAGAATGCACGTCGAGGGCGTACACGTGGTCGTGGTCGAGGGCGTCGAACTGTTAGGTCCCGACAGCCATCTGAAGGCAGAGCCAGATCGGTTCCGAAGGCAAATTTGTTGGGAAGCTTTAGCGTGCTTAGCAGCTCAAAGCCTGCCACTGCTAAGTCTCCACAAAGCTCTGGTGCTGAAGAGTGGGGCTTGGAAACCAGAATTCCGTATATTGGAGGTGATCAGAACAGTTCTGGATTTGATCAATCAGAAGATAATGAGGAAAACTGTCAACCCATGGACGAGGAATACGAAGAGCGAATTCCTGATTACTCCGCGGGCTATTCTTGTGTTTCCAGGCCCCATGGAATGATGCCCATGATGGATCATGAGACGGATGAAGATGCTGAAGGCGATGGAGATGATAATTATTATGTGGAGGAAGATGTTGCAGGCAATGCTGTTGATGATGTTGAGATCGAGATGGACGAGAATGCTGAAATTGGTGATGATGGAGATGGCGGTGATGGTGGGGATAGAGTGGAGATGGATGCAGACAATGATGGAGGTGCTACATCATATTCTTCTGATTACAGTGAATGATGGGGCCCGGTACAGGGGACTTTGCCCCCAATATCTTCCTGGGCACCCAGTTCAAGTATTACCAAATGACATTTACCTTGTAGGTGAAGAAGAAAAATGCTTAGATTCTTTCATTGGAAAAAAAATTGATGAGAAACAGAGGAAGTGATGTTGAGAGGGTGTGATTTGCAGTACCATGTGGTACTGCAGTTTCCTTTTTCTGATTTCTGGCAATGTACCAGGTTATGTCGTTCGGGCAATTCCCAGCTTATTTACATCTTTGTTTTGGTTAACTTTTTTTTGTTAACTTGGCCGTTGACATAGTAGTGATGACACGCATAGGCCCAGTCGTTGTTTTTGTGGTTTCGTTCTTGAGCTTAATCAATTCGACCTACTCCAGCCAATTTGCATCCGTGTGCCCTTATCGCTAACATAGCATCATATATATGCAGTTCAAGTTAAACTAACCAACGTCATATAGTGCACGCATCATGCCCTCAACCATGAATGATATAACATTTAGTAATCTAGTCATATCTGACTACCGTAAAAAATGCAACATTTAAACTTACGGTGAATGCTATTCTCAGTTAAATCAAGCATATGAATTGCATTTTTACTCATGGAGATGGAATCTTTTAACTGAGATTGAGATTAACATTTAGTTCTCTCATTAACATTTTATGTAAATTTTTATTTTAATGATGGGATCTATTTTTAGTAAGGCCTAAAACTTGTTAAGCTGGAAAAGTCGGGTATATGTTTGGATTTTTTTTCTTTGAAAAGATAATAGTTCCTTTTTAAAGCTGTCACAAACCCTGTGTATTCTGAATTTTGATGTATGAAAATGAACTCTTTTTTTTCATTGACCCAGCGATAGCGAAATTTTAATCTCTTGTTTAGGAGAACCTTAAGATGGCGTGACACACGTCTCAATATGACAGCAAAGAATGTTCCTTGACGGGATGCAAATGAAATGGTTAAGAGGAGCAAGGACGATTGGGCTTTCGATCCAAGAAATGGTCGTTCGATTAGTTTTTAAATATATTATATACTCGCGCACACCGCCTACGGAGAAATGGTGGAGGGGAACGCCGAGACAACACAGAACTGCACCGGGACAGAGAGCCTCTAGCTAGCAGGGTATGAGGTCGATGAAGAAGAGCACGATGGAGACCGGCAGCTTGACGAGGGTGACGGCCAGCTCGACCACCGGCACGCAGCACGAGAGGCACGGGCAGATGCAGCTCAGCGTTATCCTGCACGCACGCGGCAGAAACAATGCGTACGTCCATCAGGCAGGCGGCCGCACGCGGGTCTCCTGCTCATCAGGAGAAGGGAGAAAAGGAGAAAAGCGAGACGGACCCGATGAGCCAGAGGACGACGCCGGCGGCGGATAGGACGAGCGAGAGGAAGGCGAAGGGCAGGGAGAGCAGGAACCCCAGGGGCCTGCAGCCGCTGAACCGACCGCCGCCCATCCTTGACGATCGACGCAGCTAGCTGGTCGTCGATGCGCCGCGTCGCCTCCCTGCCGCCGGCCGCCTGACGATCGATAGGCCGGCGCGTGGCTGCGCACGCAGCATGCCGTACGTCTGCTCCTATTTATCCTGCTGCATGCTGCAGGCAGGCACCGCCCTGGCAACTAGCATGGTGGTTGCGCTAACTATATATAGAGCGGAGGATGTTAGCGGCTGTTTGTGGTGTGCAGAGTGGGCGGACGAGGTTTCAGGTTTTGTTTGTTGTTGGCGGGAAGTATCTGCTTCCACGAGGTGGATGTGGAGGTGCGCTTTGGCGGTGGATCCATGGAGGCCTAGCTAGCTCTGTACGGGTTTCGGTACTCTGTACGGGGCGGCGGCCTGAGGACTCGCGTCGGCGGGCAGCGCGGCAATGGCCTGCTGCAGGCTCCGTGCGGACGGCCGGGCGGGGCGGCGGGGCTGCGGCTGCCGGGATCCAAGCGAATCGGACGGAGAGGAAACCACTAGGACGCTAGAGTCTTCAGTAAGATGGAACTGTAGACAGCTAGAATAGGTTTCGTTTTCTTGTTCCTTTTGCGAACGAGCTAGTACTTTTTTATTATCAACCTCTCTCTCGGTGGTAAAATATCGAACGAATAAATCATGTATGGGATTTGTGACGACTCGCGCGGCAGGAGGACTCCTCACTTCGCCACGATCAGCTGGCATGGCAGACAGTACGGCGCCAGCGACCGGCCGGCGCGCTTCCGTTGAATTTCCCCCGTGCGCAGAGGGTCGCCGGATCTGGACCGCTCCCACATGTCCCCATCCATGATCGGTCGGTCCCTACTCTAGTGCGACGTGGACTGCATCCGTATCCGTTGTTCCACCACACACGCCGCACCCGATCCCGCGTCGTACTCGCTCGCTCGCTCTCCTACCGCCCGACCCCATCCCACGCGGTTTTCCTCTTATTTCTTTCCTTCCTTCACCCACACGTTGTGCCACACCCACGGGCGGCCAAGAACCGCGCGCACACTATTCCCCCAGACGACCCCCGCGCGCGGCCCCACGCGTCATTGGCCTCGGAGCGGCCAATAGTAGGGGCCGGCGGGGAGCGCGGGGTGGGGGTTCGCTGTCCTGTCGCTGGTGCCACTGCCACGCCAACGCTGACTGGGACGCGCGGCCAGTAAGTACTGCGTCGAAAAGAGGCCACGGAACGACGCCCCCATCTCTCTCATCACCCGCTTCCTCCCCTCTCCGATAAGAAAGAAGCTTCGTCGCCGTGTCGTCCCTCCTCCCGCTCCTCTTAATCCCGAGCGGAGATAAACAGCTCAGCGAGGTACGTACGTACGTGCAAAGGCAGGAAGGAAGCCGGCCGGCGACCTACGCGAGAAACTTTCTCTTCCTGTCCTGGCGAAGAAATTAGAGTCCAGACAGCCAGGCTCAGGGTCAAACTTACCCGTCTCGCTCGTCAGGCAAGCTCAGCTCACCTCCGTCCTCCGGTGGCTGCTGCTGTCGGAATCGAGCAGTGAAGGGCACACTCCAGCACCAAGAGGAGAGGGAGCTGCTAGACGGGTGAAGAAGGAAGGCGCCCAAGCAAAGGGTACGTAGGAGGAAAACCGAATCAGAGCCAGCCATGGACTCGCAGCACTGGATCTCGCGCCTCGCCGCCGCCAAGCGGTACTACGCGGCGCAGCTCGGCCACGTCGACGGTGAGGCCACCCCTCCTCCGCGGTCGCGTAAATAATAAAGCGATTTCTCGCCTCCTTGGTACAGTACTGATTTCTGTGTTCTTGTCGGGATTGGGCGCAGATATGCCCGGGATGGGGATGGAAGAGGTGGAGATGGAGATGGAGGACGACGACGGCGACATGGAGATGGAGATGGCGCTGGACCTCGGGGACCCGGCGTCGGCGTGGCCGGAGGTGGCCTGCCCCTACTGCTACAAGGACCACGACGTCGCGTCCCTCTGCGTCCACCTCGAGGAGGATCACCCCTACGAGCCCCATCCCGCGGTGAGTCTACTCCCCGCCTACCCATTATTAGCTAAAGGACTCCAATAGCGCTGGATGGAATGCTGTAGATCACGGAGGGGTTTGTTGACTCGACCAACGAGCTCAGGAGCTCTCTTTGTGAACTTTTTGTGGCAGTAAACTCGTTGGGTATCCTTTGGGTGATTTAGGAGTGTGGAAACCCCTGCCCTGACCCTGAGTGGTCATACGTTTTACACAAAATTACTGATTCCACGATGCCCCCTGTATTGTTCATCAAATTGGGCTGTGCATACAGCTGAAAGTCAAGCGAAAGCCTGAATGATCAAGAACACTTGAAAGCTTATGACAGGAGTTTCCATCTGTTTGAACACATATCTTATTTCATTGATTTGAGACTTGAGAGGCAAAAAACGTGAATAATTGACTAAGTTAATATGCCTGATTATATTGTCCAAAGAATTGAAAATGTATTGAAATGATATCGTCCTGTGACAAGGATCATTCTGTATCTCTTAACACATTCCACCTAAGGTTAAGTGATTCTATACTCTTTAGAATTTAACCACACACCTCTGGTACCCAAAGTAACCTTTTTTTTTCATCAATCTGCCTGAAACTCAAGTCGTGATTTGAACACCTTGTACTGCTTCTTTTGTGTGTGTGTTGTGTTGGACTGTTTCCAGAGATTGCTCTCTTCTCATTTTCCTTTTACCTCTATTTCAGCCCTGCCCCATTTGCTCGCAGAAGATTACAAGAGATATGCTTAACCATATCACCATGCAACATGGTTACTTGTTCAAGGTTCTCCACCCTCCTCCGTGTCTTCGGAATAACTCTCTTGTTCGAATATGGAAGTCTTCCTGACGCTCTTTTTTGTTGCCATTTACAGAACGGTCAAAGGTCCCGCAGATATATTATTCCTGATAGGCATGCAATTTCTTTACTGAGCCGAGATCTACGCGATACTCATTTACAGGCTCTTCTAGGGGGTCGTCATAGTCACAAATCAAGTAACACAGTGGCCACAAACATTTCTAGCGATCCTCTTCTTTCATCATTTGGGCTGGGCTTTGCAACATCAGATGCACCAGAACCGTCAAAACCACCGTCGTCTATTTCAGATGGTGCCTCAGTGCGTAAGGAGACACCGCCTCATCCTTGGGAATCAAGGTATATATCTTAGTCCTTGTACAACTTTAATAGTTTGCCTGATGGTTTGTCAATATATTTTTAGTCTAACGAAAAGTTACTAAAATTAAAATAGGTTGTGGCGTCGCCCAAATTTTGTAGCTGTATTATAAGCTAATTGCATGTCCTTTGAAAACAATATGTTCTCCTTTCTACTATTTTTCAATTTACATTGCATTTTTTAGGTCTGTCAGTGTGTGTGCCTTTGTTTCTTCATATAAGCTGTTGCCTAGGTGATGTTAGCAGGTGTGCTATGATCATTCATGTGCACAAACTTTTCCATTCAATTAATACAATCTTACACTGAAATGGAATTATTGACCTAGGAGTTAACTAGTATCCTCTGCACCTCTGCAATAAGTCCAACAAGAATCACAGGAGTACACTGACAGAACTCCTTTCACAAATAAAGGATATGCACATTTTCCAACCATTTGATGTAACTAGATATCATTGCATAGATGCTCTAGAATTGTACTTCTCATTTATGTTCACTGGCTAGTGATGTGCTTTCGAGTTTCATGGAGATGCTTATTATAATCCTTGTATATCAAATATCTGAACTTCAGCATTTGTTTTCTTTTGGATTGCAGTATCGATTCGTCTCTCACGAGTGAGGAAAGGGAACAAAAGCGGCGACAAGCCACTGAGAGAGCAACCTTTGTTCAAGGCCTGGTGCTCTCAACTCTGTTCGGGGACTGAATGTTGGAAGAAGGACCCTAGATTTGTGCTAGTTGTATGGTTGCCCCTGCCTGGTTCGCATAGATTGATAGCGCTCCACCTGGGTTGGTGGATGTGACTTTGATGGCAGGGTTGCATCTCTGGAAACCATAGTCCTTTTCTTCTTTGTTTCAGTAAAAAACGAAGTTGATCTGGCTGTTTAAACTAGCTGCTGTACCTTTACTGTTTTTATCAATTCACCAGTCAGCTTTTCCTTTACTATTAACTCATGGAACACTGTACCAAGACACATAATAGCTTTAACATCTTCTATACAGTACAATATAGAAATCACATTAGTGTACGAGTGCGAATGTCAGAAGTGCAAGACCTTGTAAACCACTTTGTATGGTCAGATACAATAGGGGAGGCACGGATAGTGCGGCTCTACCATGGTTGGTGGGTTTCCATGATCTGTGATATGGCTTCTATATTCATTGCTTGAACCACAGCTGATGCAGAATCCCACTCTGGATGACCCAGTTGGTGTGCATTCACCTCTTAAATATTCCGACCAGGAAACTGCTGCTCCAGCCTCCAAGGAACCTGTTCATTTGCCCCAACGTCACTTGATTCGTAAATCAAGTCAGCGCTGCTTATGCTATGCCCGGAACAAGTTTAAACGTGCTCGTTCCGGTCAACTTCTACAGCTTAAAATTTGAATCGTAGCTGCGAAGCTTAACACGCTGTTTTTTTACTTTTATTTTGCAAGGAAAGTCGGGCCTAAAATGCGTGGAGATAGCACGGCAACCAAGTGGCCAAGTGGATACCCAAAGAACAATATATATGGCTTCGGTTGTTAGTGCAAGAATGGTCGGTCCGAACCAAAAATCAAACATACATCAATTGTTCAAACCCTTTCCGGGTTACTTCTCGTGGTCACTGATGAAAGTTGAAACCAAACGGATGCAAACAGCATTTTTTTCTACAAATAACCATATGCAATCCTCATAAGCGTGCAAACCACAGTTTTTTCTCACGTAATAAGCAGGACACGATCATGATCCCGGATTAAAACAGGCAAACCCTAGAAAATAATTAACTGAAAATGTTAAGTTAGATTGAGAACAGTAAGCACAGACACGAATGATCCGGCATGGACTTCCGGAATAATTTAGTGTACAGAATTACGGTCTCCACACAATGTATTGATTTTGTGCAGGTGAGCGGAATAACCTATTCAATTTACAATAAAAAAGGCTGGCACAGGAAGAAAACCCGGTATAAATGGGTGCATTCAGGACGACGTTTGTACAACTTTCGCAAAAACCTAGTAAGCTAACAAAATCTGGAACTATAAATATGGGCCGAATAGGAATCTCGTTAGACTGATTGTATCATCTCTAATATAGCAATCCATTTGTACACCAATTCAGAAGAGACAAAAGGGGTTGCCTGTACATGGAACAAGCAGCCATCTATCTACTCTGATAAACCTGAAAACTTTGATAACCTGCAGAGGAATTTCAATGTTAGACAGGAATTTGAGCAGCTATACACGAACTTATGCGGCAATGTACAAATAACATACCATACACCACGGAGACAAGCTACTACTTCAGAATATCAAAGCAGCTCACTTGAGAAAATGGAAGGCAAATTTAACTGCGAGAACAAAAATGCAAGTGGAAATGCTCTTAATCTGCTGTTCACAGTGCGATAAAAAAAATAACTGAAGCAACTCCATGAAGGCAAATATATCTTATATTTTGGATAAACACATGGCATACAAACACATACAAATAGCACTGAAATCACAGAGATAGACATCAATGTGGAGGACTAGGCAGAGAAAAAGTGAAACACTATATCATAATCAAAATAGCTCAAGCCTCCATCTTAATATGACACATTTAATCACCCAAAATATACAGGTACAAACGTGAACAGTAAAATAATTTGGAAAAATGCATATTCAATAACAGAAAATGTGACCCAGCATTTCTTATAATAGACGAGTAATGATGTTACAATAGTCTACCTCAGCGGATATGTTTTTTCAGAGGGGGGGGAGGCAATAACAGAATCAGACAACATTGTCTTCACTTTCAGCAAAAAGTGGAGTAATTTTGTATATAAAAAGGCTTAACGATAATTCAAATCAATTCCGCGGTTAGGTATAACTACTCTTCCACCGTTTGACATTATACTCCTAACTGTATTGCCTATAGCTCACTGTTGTCAACAACAAACAGAAAAAGCAAGTTGACTAACATACCTCAAACTGCATGTGCCTTTTTCCCAGTAATGATCTGGGAAATGTGAAGTCCCCGGCTGAAGGCGTCATTGAATAAAATCCTTGTTTGCATCTCCTGGAGTCCAGGCAACCATGCCAAAACAGCCACAGGTGCCATAACAATTACTCCAAACAGTACATCATACAAACGGGCCACGGTAACTACAGTTTTCCAGACCATCTCAGACCTCCTGAGATATGGCTTGAATACCAGAGCAATAGATATGATTCCCCAGCCAGTTGGCAGAAAAGCTAAAAGACTGGTAAAGGTATCAACAAACTGGAAATTTGTGAACTCTAACAGCAGAACAATAGCAGCTACTGTGCCACCAACAATGATTGCCTGGACAAGACGATATCGTATGTGCTTTTTGGCTGAATATCTATCTCGAAAGTAAGCAACTGTCACAAGAGCCACAAAAGCCAGGAGTATGCATGCCCATGAAAGAAGATAGACAAGGATGCTTCTACTCTGACCCGCAATGTGAAGCCGATAAACAATTGCATACTGAAAGAAGAAAAATCGAAGGTCTAATATTATTTCCAAGATACTGCCCCACAGACCAGTTGTCCTGAGATGACCGGTTTCCTCTTCCCACCACTTTTCCCAGCTTTGTTCTGGCTTGACTGATATTCCACCCTGGAACCAAATCCAGTTTAGAAAATCCTCAAAATCATTGAAATTCTTAAGCCAATCAAAACCTGAAGGGTTAAAAATGAAGGGGGCAAGAATCCATGACAACACCAGAAACCAACTTGATATTGTCAGAAGAATATACACCAATGTATTCCCTGAGGCGCTGCCATAAGATGCATAAAGAGTCAATATCACACCAAGTTCTATTGCTTTGATGAAATGGCTGCGAGCATAGAGCCTATAGTTCTCAGCAAACTTCTTATGCTCCACAACGAAACCTCGGCCAGTAGCCCGATACTTCGCACCTCCATGAAGTATCGTCCTCCCATAATAATGTGTCTTAGTTCCCATTGAGAAGGTGTAGAAAACAGATGCAAACTGTAGTTGCATTTTCATGAAATCCCAGACAGCAGTGAGGAAACCATGCTCGAGTGAGTTTTCAATAATCATGGGTAAAGCTGTGAACAGGCCTAGCTGTATGACAAACTGCTGATTAAGGACAGCCCCCAGGGCTGCATTGTTAGTAGAGGAAGTGTTCTTGCTGATGTAGTCCTCAAGCCCACTGAGTGCAAGGTAAAAGCGCCCCCATACAAATGCATAGACAGTTAGCACAACCATCATAGTGTTGAAATAAAAGCCGATGGTTGTATAGAAGAAAGAGAGCATCCGAAAGAAATCCAGTCTGTGCCCCAGTCTGTAAACATCTCGGCTCAAAGTTTGCTCACCGTTGCCACTAGCAACCTTGGCTTCAAACATTGAAACCTGGTTGAGCCCCACATCCCTTCCTTTACCGACCTGAATATACTCATGGTGTGTAACATTGCCGCCACGGAGCGTACAGTTAAAACCAGCAAATATGTCCTCGCTAATGTTGATTACTTTTGATGCTTTGCTGATACCACCTCGGCCCATAAACCAGAGACGATCAAAAACATCCGGGTGGCCATAGTGCATTCTGACTTTAAGTGGATCAGCTAGGACACGCTGACCCAGAGTGACAAAACTTGTTTCTTGGGCAGACATGAACCAAGCTAGAGAAGAAACGGAACCGGTGAAGACATGTTCCCGAACCCCCAGAATCTTTGGCTTACGAATTCCATAATTACGTTTGAATTCTTCTAACAAGTTTCTCATCTTTAGAGCTTCTTCAAAGTAGTTGTCTTGGTTCATATCAATCGTCTGAACAGCATCACCCCTTGTGAAGATGAGTGCATGGTTCTGGTTTTCTGGCTTGCCTTCACCAAGCTTCAACTTTCCAGGCAATTTAACTCGGTAAATTTCTACCTCTTGCTGCAGCTGCTGATCATACTTCACCAGAACAGAGAAACACTCTGTTTCTTCACCATTGGATTGCTTTTCATCAACATATGCTACACGTAACGCTTCGTATTTCTTCATTAGCTCCAATATTTCAAAAGCGAGGGGGGAATTGTTAGCTTTCTGCTCACCATAGATCTGGCATGCAACTACATAAGTGTATTTCATGAGGACAGTTCCATATTCACTGCCTTTAAACAAGGCACTCACACTACTGCTTGCTCTGCTCAATGCATGTGAGGATGATGCCCTGCTGTAATGCCCTGACTCGCCAGCAACCCCATCATGCCTCGAGGACCCAATTCTTGAGGAACCCATAGTCGCAAGCTCCCTTGACCCAGTCCGTAAATCATGTTCAGAGGCGGAATCCAGAAAAGTCAGCATCTTGAGAGCTTCATAGTAGTACATCATCCCCCTCACCGTACGTGATAATGTCTGTCCTCTGTACGAGACCCAGTGCCTTAGATCTCTCAGCCTTTCCTTCTCACTGTACAGCTCTTTAATATCAGACATCCCCTCACGCTTCATTCGCTCTATAAAGTACTCCCACTCGTCTGGGTAAATCTGTTGCAGATAATATAAGATTGAAATGCCATCCTCGTTCTCCTTATAAAGTTGGTCCTTGCTGTATAACACTTCCTCATTATAATAAGGCGTCAAGACACTAAAGGACATCATCTTCTCCACCTGCATAGCCCGTGGTATGTTCATGAACAATGAATTGCTGAAGAAAGCGATCCTCCGACGAGCTTCAAGGTTTTTTGGTACATTGATCATAGAGTCCCTGGAGGTCAGGATGGTATGCATGCGCCTCACCTGCTTATAGAAGGTGGTGTTCTCCTCTTCAGGAAGAACAACCGCATCCACAAAGAGGAGGCTGGTGGGCCTTGACTGTGCAAGACCTTCATTCCTCAGTTGTTCCATGCTTCTTTTCTCAGCCTGGAAATCACGAATCACAACATCATAGAGAGTCTGCAAGGCATTGACTATCTTAGTAATATCTTTCTTGGGCTTAAGAATCAGGCTCAATAGAGCTACAAGCCTTTCATGGACATTTTCCAGCTCAGACATCTTATACTCAGCAGTGAACTTCTCCAGTTCCATGGACTCATCAAACTCACGGAACAACCGTGACACAATATCACGCTCCTCGGTCCTCTCCTTGATAATCTCAAGCAGCATGTATTTGGCACTATCATATACCTCAATCACTGCACAACGGCGATAATCATTCTTGCACACCTTCCTCCAGAGCCTACGATCCGGTCCTGGGACCTCCTTTGCCTGACCAAGTGCAAGAGACAGCTCATTACAGAGCAAGAAACAAGGCCAGCGGATAACACGCACGTTCCACAGCTCAGGCGGCAATTCAAGAAGCTCAACCTCACGATCACTAACAATGTCCTCCTCCCGGAACTTGTTTAGTATCTCATTCCAAACAAGTGCAAAACGCCGTGCTTCCACCTGATTTGACTCGATCTTCCGGAATGATCGACTGAAACCATACCTTAGCTGTAACCGCTGCCAGAAATTCCTAAGCCGGCTGGGCAGGAAGTTGCGTTCATTCACCTGCTGCTCCTCTGGCATGATGTTGAACGACATGGCACTTGCAAAGAACTGGAACCGAAGCCGGAGCTGTTTCATGTCCCGAATCTCCCCCAAGTGTGCAAATAGCCCCACAAATGCACCAGTAAGAGAAGAGAAGATAGCATACCAAATCTGGATATCCATGAGGTAGATCAAAACCACTGGTAGCCACAGCACAAACACTGCAAAGCGATTGCTTTGGCCGAAGAACTCGTGCCAAGCATATGTGGTTCCACTCAGCTTGTATATCTCTTTTGTGGGTTTTACAAGTGGCCTTATCTGGAGCCAGTAGCTGAAGGCAAACTTCACAGCGAGTAAAAGTATCCAGAAGACAGAGTACTTGACACTGTCAAAGGTACCTTCACGTAAGCCACGACCGACAAAGCTGCGGCTTTGGAACCACCAGGTGAGCGCATAACAGATCTTCCAATTGGTCTTCTCCAATGCATTCCGTACCCAGGGAACAATGAAGAGCACAATAGCAAGGACCTCGGGAAGTACAAACACTGCAGCTGCATAGAGAAATCTCGTGATCTTTGAATCAGCAGTTGACGTCCAGTTCCCGTTCCTCCTCTGGTTCCAGATCTCCTTGTATAGGACAGCAAACACAAGGACCCATCCGGCTGCAACAATGGCCTTGAGCACCATGCGCACCGCAAGCATGCGGCCATCCCTGAAGGCGCGGCGGAACTGTGTGCCAATGTCCAGCAGTGACTGGAGGAAGCGGAGCGCAGCCCAGGTGATGAAAACGGTGAGCAGGCGCACCTGTGTGTCCTTGGCCTTTGTGCCCCGGGACGAGCGTAGATCCTCCCATGGCCACATTGCGCCCTCCCATGCCATGATAGCCGCCGCTTGCAGGTAGAGCAGCAGCATGACCCACAACCTGTCGAAGCTCCGGTAAATGTTCCAGAATGAGCGGACCTCGACGAAGCCCGTCTTGCGCACGCGGCTGCGATCGGGCGGGGTGCGGAAGAACTGGCGCGATTGCTCCATGGGCCAGCCGAGACGGTCGAACACATCGCGACGCCAGAAGTACTCGTTGATGTCGTCGTAGTTCCTCCAGGCGGCGTGCGGCGCGGAGCCGCCGCGGCTTGACTCGACCTCGGTGCGGATGACGTCGTAGATGGGAGTGACGACGCGCGTGAGGAAGGCGTTCTCGCCGTGCACGGCGGGGTTGGCGGGGCGGCCCGTGGAGGTGTCGATGTAGCCCTCGAGGATGCGGTGCAGCTCGTGCGCCATGTGGTGGTAGATGTAGCAGAGGCACTCGGGCACGAAGCGGAGGTTGGCGGCCTCGCCCCAGACGAGGAGGTAGAGGCCGGCGAAGAGGAGGTCGGCGCGCGGCTCCGTCTCGGGGACGTAGACGTTGGGGGCGCGGCCGAGGAAGCCGCACCACGAGGTGTAGTTGCGGAGCAGCTTCCTCCTGATCTGGCGCGCGATGCGGGGGTCGAGCGAGTCGGAGAAGTCGGCGGAGGAGAGGCGCATCTGCGCGTTGGCGAGGAGGAGCACGAGGTGCTCCCGCTGGTTCCTGACGTTGTCGCGCTGGAAGCCGAAGAAGGCGCCGAGCCAGTCCATGAGGTCCTGGTCGGCGCGCCACTGCGAGTAGGGCGGCGGGCGGAGGCCCCCGACCGTCCGCAGCGCCGCGGCGGCCGCCCGCACCTCGGGGAACCGCAGCGACGGGTGGTCGGCGAGGAGGTCGTGGATGGGCAGGATGTTGTAGGGCTCGCCGCCCGGCGGGACGGCGGCGGCGGCCGGCCCGCGGCGCTGGGTGGCGCGCGGCGTGGTCATGCTGGCATTGGGGTGGGTGTAGTAGGGCTAGATCTGGAGGGCGAGTCGAATGGTGGACGGGTTGGTTTGAAAATTGAAATCGCCGGCGTGGGGGAGGGGAAGTGGGGAAGGGAAGGAAGACGGGCGGGGAGATGAGGAGGCGACTGCGCGAGCGGCGTGTGATGATATGAGGTGGGAAACGCCAAAACGGAACGGACTCGTGTGTCGTGGTGCATTGCGACCCTGGTTTTCGAGTGCATGGTTAGCTGCCTTCTGCACGAAGAATTGCCTGTTTGACCCGCGTGTAATTGCGTGGGATATACTTCGTGCGCTTATACGTATCCATTTACTGGTGTTGCCAATGCATTCCACGTTTGTTCGTTTCTCTATTTGCAGACTGTGCTACCAAATTTTAACCAAAGCATGCCATTTTTACTTTTACCTGAATAAAATGGCACAGCTTGGGTTAACAAAAGCAGCAGTAACAATGCATCATTAGATGCCTTATTAACCGTATTGAATAAATGCAAAGTCTTTGAGAGACATTAATGGATCCTTGCACGTCGGATGAGCTTCTCGCTGGAGTGGAGTATTTATTATTAATTTCAGTTGACTCGGTGTGTCTCCACTCATGCATGAAAATTTCGTCACAAGTGCCGTAATCATCAAGCAAAATTTTGGTGACTCCATCATGCTTCGTGTGCTCCGCGGCCTATGCTTCCACACTTGAATTTCTCTCACACTCCGCGTTGGCGATCAATAGAAAGGGACGCCGATCGTGTCGAGAGCAAGCAAACAACGGCGATGAGTTCGACACGCCCACCCTTTTTACCGCGAATACTTCGAAACGTGGAGGTCTGATGTGCAAAACACCCATGTGAGCTGGCCCGCCGGTGCGGCCAGGAAAGAGGGAAAAGGACTGCAAAAGCCGTCAGCGGACCGTTACACCCCCGGGTCCGGGCGCTCCTGGCTCCTGCAGTCCAAGGTCGACGACGCAGTCCACCACAGCGCAAGCGCCAAGCGGAGTCGCCGGAACCGGTTGGCTTCTTTAATGACTTTGTTAAACCTGCATCAGCGTGGGATGACAGCGATCGGTCTCATTAATCACCTGACACGTCGTCGGTTCGGAACCTTTCAAACGAGACTGCGGCTCGTACTAGCGTAGCAGAATTTTCAGTACTTCTTCCTCCTCGCCGTGACCCTCCATGCTGCAACTTCAGAGATGAGAAGCTTCCCCATCTCCTAGTAGTAGTAAAATGGGAGAAAAACAATTGAAGGAAGCATCTATCTCCTCTAGCCGTCCAGATCCCGATCCCCGGCAGCACGTGCACGGCCGGGCTGGCGCTGGGCCGGGGAGAGCCCAACATCACCATGTGAAAGCCGGTCGCCGGACCCGCCGCGCCGCGGTTTTGTCGAGCTGCGTGCGGAGTTGGGGTGGGGAAAGGATGGCAACCCGGCAGACCCGGAGCGTTGGTTATTTTGCTTGTTTCCTTGTGTGCTCGCGGCCACGCAACCGTGAGGATCTCCGTTCGCTTTCCTAAAGAATTCGCTCGCGCAAGCAGCGATCCATCCGTCGTTTTGCCGTGCTCTGGTTTAGCAACTCTAAACAAACACCGCTACTAATTCACCAGCGTTGGCAAAAAACACAGTTTTCTCACGTCAATTAGCTGAACGACCCCCATCTACCGTGACATAGATTTGTTTGCCCGGGCGGAGATGAATGAGCGCACTCGATTCGATGGTCAGACCCCGGTAGTCATTTTGGACGATTGTAGGTACTGTAACAGGAACGCGAAAGTACTGGCGCTTTTAGAGCTATAGTTTGCTTCGTTTCGGCATCAGGAGCATGCGGCCTTATAAAAGGGACTCATGTGCCCGTCCCGGATCCGATTTTCCAAACAAAAAAAAAAAAAGATGCACCGTTTCGAACAGATTGATGGACTTACTAGATCGCATTACTAGTAAAAGATCTAGCTCGGCACATCATATACCGTCGCTTTTCGGATCTGACGCTGACGCGATATGGTCCTAGTCTCCGAGACCAGACAGACCAACGTGTTCCCAGACAGAAATCTGGGTCCAAGTTTCCCATCCAAGGTTAACGCGTAGCTAGCTAGGCGAACTTCTCGATAATTTGATGGCCGCGCGGCGACCGAACAAAGTCTTCGTTCTCAACAAGATCCAACCGGTCGCACTCGGAGAAAGCGAGCACATAGCGTTGATGTGATGCGTACGTGCTGTGCTTAACGCGTTGCCTGGTCGGGCTGGCTGAGGTCCCAGGATGATCCAAGTCAAATGAGAACATAAATATATGTACTACCTAGAGTACGTAACAAAAAACTTGGGCGCTAAGATATAGCGACGTTGCCGCCGGGCGCAATTAGATGCAGCGAGAGCAACGTGACGCGGCATGTTGTTAGCTGTTGCTCACGGGGCTGACGGGCTGTACTGCTGCGCGTGCTTACTGTCAAAGTATGGCCAAGTCGCCCCTTCAATAATTGATCTGGCGCGCGGATTGGAATTGCGCCATCTCATTCGTTCATTTAGCTCATACTAGACGTGCCTACCGTGATACTCCCTCCTTTCTCAAAAGATTGTCACCTTCTAGTTCATTTTTGTACTAGAAGGTGACAATCTTTTGAGAAAGGAGGGAGTACTATACTGTATGTACTACTTACTACTCGAGAAGATTTTCCTTGGATGTCCGAGTATCAACGTCTCCTCGTGTTGGGCGCATAGAGTCTTAGGGATATATCTTTATTAACCTGAACGTATTTCATGCGATCCCGGATCCAAATCACCATCCATGGGCATTAGCAGAAGGCTTTGGTCAAAGGACAAAGGCTGGCGGCGGTGGGATAGTCCTTGGTCACTCCCGCGCTTTCAGTTCAGAGAGCTAGCTGGATTCGCCATGCCCCGTCGCAGTTTGCAAAAGCTGGTGGCGCTTTTGTGGGTGGGGTGTTGTTGCAACTCCAGTCCAGTGCGCGGGGTCTGGCCGGATCAGGAATTCAGGATATCCAGCAAAACATCATGCGCGGAAGGAGCCCGGACAAGTGGCCAGCATCATTGGGTGGGTTCGCACTTGCCGCCGCCGCCGTGCTTTTTTCACGCCGCGCTACTTCTGCGGCTCGGTACCGAGCAGAGCCCCCGACCCTGTTGTGTCCCGCCTTCCGCCTTCCGCCTTCCGCGGGCCGCTAACAAATCGTGAAGGGCTCCAACTCGTCACGGGCCAGTTCTACACAGAACCGCACAAGGCAAACAAAACCTTTGCCCCGGCCCGCCTCTCCATTGATCGAATCGAACCAACCAAAGCCGCCGCCGCCTCCCAACAAGCCCAATCCATGGCTTGCGAAGCGCCTCCTACCGCCCGGAGGAGGAAGGGCAGACGCGCCAAACCCTCTCACCCGCCGACCCAACCGTCCGCCGCCATGGAGGCCGAAACAGCCTCCGCTGCCGTCGTGGAGGCCGAGACGGCCGCCACGACCTTCGTCTACGACGCCCTCCCGGGCCTAACTCTGGCCTTCTCGCCGGAGGAGGAGGAGCACCTCGAAGACGCCCTACCGGCCTCGCGGCGGGAGGACGATGGCGACGGGACCGCGACCTACGCCGTCTTCCGCAACGAGATAACGGCGGCTGGGGACCCGCTCAAGGACATCCCCGCCGCGGACTTCTTCTCGCTGGACGTCTCCGCCTCCGGCGAGGCCGAGCCGGGTTCCCCGCAGACGCCGGCGACTGCCTCGGCGGTGGCGGCAACGCCCTCGAGCTCCCGCGCCGCGGAGGAGCAGCCGGCGCAGGGTTCCGAGCGCGCGTGGTTCAGGGGAGGGAGGCGGTTCAGGAGCCCCATGCTGCAGCTACATAAGGGTGAAAATTTCATTGGTTCCACATTTTTTTTTTGCAGTGCATCTGTTGCGTGCTTCGCTTACTTGTGCAGTGTTATACGAACAGTCCATGGCCTCATGAGGTTAAATGAAGTGACTGATTAGCTTCCAGACTGAAGTTTTGAAATTCTATTTTGCAACTTTTAGCATGGTTTAGCTATGGAACTGCATACTTAGTTTGCCACGCGAAGAACTTCATACCTTTGAGAGTTTTTGGGAATAGTTTGATTTTTTTTTGTGTGTTTTGACATGTTAAAGTTACTGTCTCAGCTAAGAGAATGGAATGTGCCTACCCAACGTGCTTGGGACAAAGGCTTTGTTCTTGTTGCCAGAGAATTAACGGTCACACATTTTAATATACTGAATGAATCAAATAGTTGCTTGAGAATGCATGTTAGGATTGAAGACCTTCAAAACCATACCAAGGATCAGAAACTTGTAATTTCCACATGATACCAGCATGAGGTATTGGTGTGGTGCTGTCAATGAGTATGTATTGTAATGCCATCCTTATCATTATCATACTAATAGAAATGATGATTTTGGTCTAGTGTGTTTGATGGTGAAAGATTGATGTCGTGCTTTTGGTTGCACCGGGGTTTATTTTTGGTGGAAAATGTTTGATGCAAATAAAAATAGTTAAGCTTTGTTTTATATTTAGCTTGCGATCATTGAAACCTGATTGCTGAGTATGTTATTTACTTATTTGAGATGGATAATCTAACTTGTGCTGTGCTAAAATATCATATTTGCTGCAGAGATTCTTGACTTTTGTGATTTTATCTCGCCCTCCGCTGAAGAGCAATCTTCGCGCTCAGCTGCTGTGCAAGCTGTCTCTGATGTTGTCAAACATATATGGCCTCAGTGCAAGGTATCATAACTCTCCCTCCCTCGCTGTGACTTCTATAGTTTGTATCAGATAATTGTGAATCATTTGATGATTCCTAGTTTTGCATGGCAGGTTGAAGTCTTTGGGTCTTTTAGAACAGGGCTCTATCTACCCACGAGTGACATTGATGTAAGCATTTTCCTTTCCTTCTCGTTTCTGAGTTTTCTGCCTTTGCACTTCACTTGAGCATAATGCTTACTTTGTTAGATATTATTATTCTTGCTGAGTTTTCTGCCTGTACACTTCACTGGGGCATAGTGTTTACTTTGTTAGGCATTATTATTCTCTATCCTACTATGGAAAAGAGCTGAAAACTAGGCTATGCCCCTATAGCTGTACTACGTATTGCTATCAGATTTAAAGCGACAGTGGACACTAGTATCTGATCATAAAGAAGAATATGTATGGTTACAATAGAGGAGGAATATGTAGCAACATAATGAAGTAAAGGTGAATGTCTAGCTTATACTTTGTGTTTTTCAGTTACAGAAAAGCAACCAAACTGTCAGATAGGCAGATTGAAAAGTGATACTTCATACATGGTTACATGCTAAAAATATTAGGCATTGATTCCCTAGGTCATCACGACAGTGCCATATTTCTATGGAGATATCTTCTCCTTTGTATTGAGCTGGTTAATTTGATATCATATAGGTATGCTTTTCTATGTTCTCTCATGATAACAAAAGGTAATTGCTAATGTTACTTCAGATACTTGATATAATATTGCACTTCCAATCATTCACCTGGAACCCCAATCAAAACCTGAAAACATAATGATTGTGTATCTTGTCTTCATGAATTACTACTCACATTATTCTGCTTGAGTTGACATTTTGTTTGCTGTTCCAGGTGGTAATATTTGAGTCCAGAGTTAAGACTCCTCAAGTTGGCCTATATGCTCTCGCAAAAGCTTTGTCTCAGCGAGGCGTTGCTAAAAAGATACAGGTCCTAGCTCTTGCCCCTTTTTTGGCATAATATGCAAGATTATCTGATCTCTCTTTTTCTTGTCTGTAACTGCTCATACTAAAGTTTCTTGTAGAGGAGAAAAAACTATGTTTTGTCGCAGAGAACACACACACACACACACACTATGTTTTACCCAAAGAAGCAACACAGCTGTTATCCAGTTGTAGAGATCAATCAACGTGATAATTTGTTCCCTTGGTAGATACCATGTGCTTCTGTTTGGAAGCTTTGACAACTCAATGCTGCATTTGCCACTTTTTCAACCAATAAGTACTTAGTGGTTTACTCAGTCTTGTTGATGGAAAATTGTTTTATTCTTATATGGAAGGTAATAGCAAAGGCTCGTGTGCCGATTGTGAAGTTTGTGGAAAGGAAAAGTGGAATAGCTTTTGACATCAGGTTAAATTTTGTTTCCTCACTTTTGATGTATTTTCCGTTTGTGCTAGTACTTTGTGTAGTTATATCCCTTTTTGTTACAGCTTCGATGTGGATGGTGGGCCACAAGCAGCTGACTTCATCAAGGTACTTGGCTCAAACGGTAGTTACTCCATTGCAGAAGGAAACATATACTTGGTTAAATCTAATCTGTGGCAGATGATCCTATGTACTTTGGGTCACCTTGTTTTCCATTGAACTCCAGAATAATGTTTTTTTTTTACTGTAGGATGCCGTGAAGAAGTTGCCTGCTTTAAGACATTTATGTATGATTCTGAAGGTTTTTCTGCATCAAAGAGAGCTTAATGAGGTACAATTTTCAACTGAAAAATTGGTGGCATTTTGCTCCCTCCAAAATTAAGCAGCCCTGGGTTGTCTCAGGTTCCTGATGACCATTATACTCTTTTCGGTAGGTCTATACAGGTGGAATTGGGTCATATGCTCTTCTCACAATGCTGATCACACATCTGCAGGTAAAATGAGATCATTTTTATCTTATGCTGCATGGATCTAATCTTTCTGTATTTGAGAGTAATAAATCTATAATCTATTACAAAATGTTTGAAATCTATATTTTTTGTGATGAGTTTGTAATCTATAATTAATAAGGTGTTTCCGGTAATTCAGTTCCCCTAAATGATGAGGTATTCTACTAGCACAAAGATTGTTTATCTTTAAACACTTAACACAACTATTTCAATTGCATTAAGCGTGGCATCATCGTTTAATTATTGAAAGAATACAAGTTCTTCGTGAACCTGAGGGTTTGTTCTTTGACTTCTTTCTAAAAAGTTACATACTACTAACTTTTTTCTGTCTGTTAGTTGGTCTGGGGAGGGAAAGATATTCTGGGGTATCGTCACTCCAAGGAGCACAATCTTGGAATTCTTTTGGTAAGTAATACTTCTAATTATATCATGGCATTTGATGGTAAAGAAATATGGAATGACACCCATTTTTATATGTGATTTATTTTTGAACTTTTTGTGTCAGATAAAGTTTTTTGATTTTTATGGCCGCAAGTTGAACCATTGGGATGTTGGAATATCATGCAACTCTGCGAGGACTTTTTTCTTGAAGAGCGAAAAGGAGTAAGTTAATAATTTGCTCGCTGATCTTATACCAGATTTCACCACTGACCGCTTTAACCGACATTAACTTATTGATCAATGGTTCATTTGAACTGGAATAGCTTTGCATGTTACCTCCCTTTGGATGATGCTATCTATGCAGCTAGCAGCATACCTCATTTTCTTAAAATTTCAATTTTTGTTTTAAAAATGTTCTCTATTTGTCATTTATAGACTAGCAGAAGAAGCTGATAGGTTAATTCCGTTAAGGACGGAAAAACTTATTAAGTTGTTGGAAAATTGTTTTAGTTTCTCCTAACCATGATGTTTACACTTAAACACCATCCCTTTTTTGTTCAATTCTGCTGTTCACTGATCCTACGTCTAACATCTTTCTGTAGCTTTATGAATCTTGATCGGCCACATATTTTAGCCATTCAGGATCCCATGGTAAGATCTTTGTCTAATCTCTGCACCTAGAATCTTGAGCAATCTAAGTAGCAGTGGATTTATAGAAGTTTAAATTGTGGTGGACAGTTGCCACATAATGACATTGGGAAGAATTCCTTTAACTACTTCAAGGTAATTTCTCTGTCAAATCTTTACCCGTCTGCGCACCGTTTCGCCCATGCTATGGATGTGATACCTGGAATTATTTGATTAACTTACTGTTTCATAATGCTTACACTTTCTCATGAATATCCATTAATGGTTGAATGGTAACACTCAGATGTTTTTATGGTTGTTCTCCATGTCAATTTTCTATGGAATGATTCATTCCTGATGTTATTCACAGTCAAGTGCTTCTATGGATGGTCTAGTTGCTCTTCAGAAGCATCCCATATAGCAATTTTCTGTGGATGATTCTTTCCTGATGTTATTCCGGTCAAGGGTGGTTTGGTTTTTGCTCACTATCTGATATCTTCAGTTCTGGTCTTTCCAGAATATGGATTGAAGCATCATAGTATTTAAGATTCCAAACTCTAGTTGCAAAAAACCATCTGGGCTTCTCATAGGGCTATTGTCACTATCAGTTTTGAACAAATATGAGATTAATTTTGGAATACCTTCTCATGGCCCCACGGGCGAAGGTTCCTTTAAGCAAACACTAGGTTAGGTTACAGTTGCAGGACTAATTCACAGGCACCCAGTTCCAATATCCATAGGCTGCATCCCCTTCCCTGACCTAATGCTTCAGGTTGTTTACAATATTAGTCATCTTCCGAGGAATATGCTATATACAACTTTATATTAGTTGACCTGAAATGTATTTCCATTTGGGCTCTGGCTATATTTCTATTTTACTTCACTTCTGATGAAGATTAATTCATGCGTCAGGTTAAATCAGCATTTTCGAAGGCGTACTCTGTTTTGACTGACGCAAACTTGATTAGCAGTTTGGGACCTAACAGGAGCATTCTAGGCACCATTGTCAGACCGGATTCGGTTCTTCTTGACCGGAAAGGCTGGAACACTGAATCCATGATAAGTGACATGTTAACGGAACCCTGGGAACCGGTAACTCGGCAGTTTGACAGTGAGAATGATGCGGTTTATAATTGGCATGTAATAGATGATGAACCATTGCCCAGAAATCGTCGATCCACATCTGAGGACACTAGCTCATCACCATTGCAAAGAAAGAAGTCGAAATCAAATCGGAAATCAAGAAAGAAGGCGAGGGATGATGCACCAGGCAGTACTCATGTTGAAAATGGGTTTAGAGAGGATACAGTGCACAAGCGTGCTAAAGGGTCGGTACAACAAGGTGAAAGATTGCATCATAGCACAGGAAGCAGGAAAAGGAGAAAGGGATCTAGGGAGTATGACAGGTTTACTAATACACTCCCGCAATACACACACGTAAGTAAGTGGTGACTTGGGCCGTTACAAACAAGCCTCGTTCCAGCGATTTAACAAAATTTGACATGGAGAAGAGCATCATTGAATAGTTTGCTGCCCAATGGCAGTGTTACCAACAACTTTATCAAATCCCCACTGTATTATTTATGTCTGTTTGATCGCAATCCTTTACGTGAGAGGTGAAGCTATTCTTCGCTCTATTATATGGGTTGCAGCAGTTTTGCAAATGGCACTTTAGGTATCTGGTTGTTGTGACTAAAGTTCAGACTTTGAACTGATCATTGATTTAAATTCTTAATTTATTTTGTATGACACCTTGATTGTTGGTTTCAGTCAAAATTTTATGTTTGAAAGCGAGGACCCTGTTATACATAGCGTAGGGGGGCAGGAAGACGTGGCTCGCCCAGACGCCCGCCCCCAACGGCTCATCTTCAGTGCTTCTGCTTGCCGCAGCACCCCCTCCACTCGTTGAGCGTCGTCTTCGACATTGGTGAGCTCTCACTCGCCGGATCATCGCAAGATTGAAGACAAGGCGGGTGGTTGAACATCGCGATTCTAGTCGTCTGGGTGACATATTCACATATATCACTCCCGTGAAACTGATGCATTCTGAGAGCAATGCTACACACACTACAATCACTTGGAAACTATCAAATTACCTTGTCTTCAGTTGAAATTTCATCTTTGTTTTTCCATGAATAGAAAAACGCAGATTTATAGTGCAGTCACAGAGCTTAGAAACATTCAGCAACATGTGAGGTTTGCAAATAATAACTTCGTATTACAGCTATAATTCTAACTGGGCGTTCTAAACATCATTATTGAAAAAAAAAATAGAACTTGGTTTACGCATTGAACATTGTCCAGTTGTTAAATAATGTAGAACATGCTAAAAAGAGTAATCGAATATGAGAAGGGTACTCCCTCCTTCTCAAATTAATTGTCGTTTTGGACAAGATTTTTGGTTCAAAATAAACTAGATTTTTTATCCAAAACGACAATTAATTTGGGAAGGAAGGAGTAATTTCTAAAACTGCAACCACCATCAGTGGTTACAAAAATGATGTAAGCTCGTCATATACTCATATCTAAGAGGCATATAAGTCATTTTTTTTCAAGGGAAAGAAAAGGCATATAAGTTCACCACTGGTTACATGGAGATATGTCCATTAAAAGTGAGGACATATGCCGACAATGATTACCCAACTAACCTAGGTTTCTTATTTCAGATCGACCCTTAAGCTGATAAGAGGTCGAAGGTTCTGATCTGATCTTCTGGCTAATTGTTGTAAAAAAAAACAGGTTGATAAGCTTCAAACTAACAGTACATATGGTAATATGCTGTGGAAGCAACGTAATTTCCCAATACGACTGCACATCGTCCACTATGCTGCCCAGTCGCGTGGGGATGTCACGTTGCTACCAGCATTGAGCTTACCAACCATGGCACTGGAGTCTATTTGTTGGGCTGCAGTCATCACCGTGATAGCCTCCCCTCGATCCCGTGGATACCCTACAACGCTGTCTGTTTCAACCATATTTCCAAATGGATGATTGTGCACGACCTGCGATCCCAATTGATGAAACGCCATCGGAGTAGCTGGAGGCTGAGGCACAACAGCAACAACATCTGCAGGGCAGTTAGATGGGTTCTTGTACGTGGGGCTGTAGGTCTGGCCGTTTCCTTGAACAGCGTAAGATGCAACCCTGCAGTGACTGGGTTTGCTTTGTTGAGGTGGATAGGGACCCTGGCTGTGTGCCTGTGGCTGTTGTTGATGGATATTATGGTCTGCCACTGGAAGCAAAATCGTGTTGGGTTGGCCATAAAATGAATGGACAACTTCATGGCGCATCTGCTGAGGAGAAGAGTATGAAGGCTGTAGAGCCACACTTCTTGAAATTGGTTCAATAGTGTTAGGATTGGCAGGCTTCTGAGAAGTGTACGCAGGATACAGGGGTGTGCCTTGTGGAGCACTCTGAGACTGAGGAGATGGTGATTGTTGTTCAGCTATATGTCTTGGAACTTGCTGAACAATGTATTGCTGAGGTTGCACCATGGGCTGCCATGTATGTGAATCAACCTGTTGGGCCGGCGGCATTTGTAGCCGGTGATTCTGAGCTTGAGGGTACAACTCTGTTGGTTGACTAGACATCTGAGGTAGCTCAACCGCAACTCTGGCTTCAGGATTATGAAGAAGTGGCTGCACAGCTTGAACAAAAGAGTCTACCGGTTTGTTCTCAGTGCACTTAGCATGATCCTGGCTTTGCACATAGTACACAGGAGCTTGGCTCAACTGCTGCTGATCATGCTGCACCACCTGAACTACAGATTCCTCTCGTCTGCTCTCTGAGGCCTTGACATGATCCTCCTGGGTTCGCGTATAGTACACAGGAGCCTGGTTCACCTGCTGCTGATCATGCTGTGTGCCCAAAGACACGGGCACCAGGTGCTGCAGAACATACCCATCGCTGCTACTCGGGACCTGTATAGCATGAGACTGCATCCCGTTAATTTGGTGCAGCGGCAAGAGAGTAACCTCACGTTTCGCCACGTGTGTGCCTTGATCATTTTCCCTTGCCCCATGCACCGAAGAAGCAGCCGTTGCTTCACTCCTTTGCGCAGAGATCTCATGCTGCGGTATCTGAAGTTTGGCTAGTTCTTTAGAAGCTTCAGCCAAATCTTGCCTATCCTGAAGACTCTGCACGGCTTTCTGGACCTGTCAGACAAAATGCAGATCTAGCTATCACAGATACTCTTGGTGTAGCTTGTGATGCCTCTTCAAGCATCCACAGCAAAAGTGAATTGAAGAAAAAAAATCGAAATACTGCGGTTACATCTTTCAAGCATCATAATTAATAACACATCAAACATAAAATTATTGCCTGGCTGCTACGCGTGTCATTACTATGCATCATTATTTAGTGTAGTAAAATAGTGTAGTAACTATACTACTCAAATGAAGCTAATCAGTGTACCATACTAGTAGAATGGATCCAAGGCATTTTGCAGAGCAGGGGGGACTGACTGACCTGTCTGAGATTGTTGTCGATGCAGCGGAAGTTGACGGCGGCCTCGGTGTGGTAGTCCATGACGTCGCTGCGCAGCTCCCCGATGGACCTCTCGAGCTTGTAGCAGTAGAGCTCGAGCTGCGAGAGCCTGCCCCCGATGGCGTCGAGCGAGTGCGTGAGCCCCTCGGCCTGCCTCCGCATGCACTCCTCCACGGCCGCCACGACGGCGTCGACCTTTTTCGGGTAGAAGCTCTCCGGCGGCTGGGTCGGGCTGTAGACGAGCGTCCGCACCGCCATCCCGTCGTCGACCTGCACGCCCTCCTCGCGGCGGCGCGGCTGGTCGAAGGAGTAGCGGGCGTCCGGCGGGTGCAGCGCGAAGGAGCCGGAGACGGGGGCGGCGGGGCGCGCGGGGGCCGCCATGATTGCCGAGGATGGTGGAGGCTAGGTAGGGGTTTTGGAGGGGACCCGGCCCGGCCCGGCTGTGCCGCCGGTGAACTTCCGGGGCGGGAGGAAGGAACGGGGAAAGAGTCCAGCGGCCGGGAGGGAGGGGGAGCAGAGTAGAACACAGAGACGAGCAAGCTAGCAGAGTGGTGAGAGCCAGACAAAAATAAAAGGGAAAGAGAGGAAAGCAGAGAGAGGGAGGGAGGGAGGAGTTCGAGGCGTGGTGGTGAGGAATAAAAACGGCCGGGGGCAGAGAGCCTACAGCAAGTGGGGACTGAGAAAGCGTTCGTGGACTTGGGGGCGGCGCGGAACGCGAAGCCATGGGCCACGAGGGGGATGAGATCTGGTTGGTGGTGCGGCCGGCCGTACCCGTACGTGTGGGATTCAGCGGCATTGGCTCGGGTATGGTTGGGACTTGGGAGCAGCGTCGCCGTGCAGCCTCGTGACCCATGTGCTCGATTAAGGAGCAACGGATCAGGCCGGACAGACAGCACCTGCGGTCGTCTGTCTGTGGATAGGGCCGCGCGCGGCAGGTTGCTGCCGGGGCTCACCAGTCGGACGGAGTTGGAAGGTACTAGTGCCATGCTCTCGACGACGTCGTGCCGAGCTCCTTCTCCGATCGATAGTGCTATGGCCTCGCCGTTCGCACTGTTCACATCTCCCGACTCCCGTGGCACATCACGTAAAGGCAAACCAAATGCAAGTTTTCCAGTACTAGTAATTTTATTAGCACCAGACTTAGCTAAGGACGCTAGCAATTTCATGAAGTTCTAATTTCCAGTACTAGCAATAGGACGCATCGCTCCGGGAACGAAATCCTCTGCAGTAACTACTCCCTCCGGTGTACAAAATATTGTCGTTCTACACTAGAGCCAAGAGTGTACAAAAAATTGTCGTTTTACACTGCATGTCATGGAAAATGGTGTAAAAAATGGGGTAGCGTGTACCTAGGAATCGAACCTGCATCAGATTGGCTGGAAAAACGTGAAGAAGATCACTCAGACCACTAAGGAGAGTTGTATTGTAAAAGAAAGAAATGTATTTAATGTTTCCTTGATATGCGAGAACATGTCCAAAACGACAATTTTTTGTAGACCGGAGGGAGTACACTACAGTTACATATCAAGTCACGGATGCTGAGGTAGCTGAAAAGGCTCGACAGAAAGGCACAGACTGCACCAAAAACTCATTAAGCTGTTCGAGTTGGCACAAGCTACCAAAGAAGCTCCTATCGAGTTAGTACAAGTAGTGCGTTTCGACCCTCTACCAGCACGTAAAACTGACATGACACAGTTAGTTAGCATTAGTAATCGGTAACCAACAAAACCGCTCGACAGTTGGTCCGTTGTATACTCTGTACTTGCGTTGTCCCACCAACTGCCTAATGGCCACCGAGACCACCCAACCCATACGTTGTTTGACGCAGAAAGAGGATACATCTGACGTCTTCGATTGGATAGAATTAAGAGCAGTGGCGGGCAGATTCCTTGCTTTGCTCGTACTTCAACATTTTCGAGCTAGGCTGCCAACTTGTCAATAAAAGAGCGGGTCTGAATCTGAATGTGGCTTTGACATTGTGTCAGTCATCACGTTTCAATTCACTCGATCGGACCGCCAAAGGAAAATAAGCTCCAGCCATGTGTATTACTAGTATTTTTTTTGTGTGTCAACAAGAGTGTTCTTGACACGCAAGCTCTGACGGTTCTCAGCCGGTGGAACTGTGAGGGTTAATAAGAAACAGTGAAGCAGCCTGCCCGTGCAGCTAGCTTGCTTCACTGTTTTTCTAACTTGTTACTTATTTCATCTCACAATACTCTCTCTGTTTTATTTTAATTGTTGTTAAGACAACCTTCAATAGTTCATTTCTAGTTCATTTGGTTGTCTGAAACGACAATTATTTCAGAACGGAGGGAGTACTTGTTACTCTTTACTAAAAAATAAATAGAGAGTGACAAATATTTTGAGATGAAAGTATTATAACTGAAGCCATAATGCTGCACCCGAGGCGATAAGGGTGATTCGCCCGCAGCGATCGAGCAAGTACATGAATGACACCAAAATCTCATTCATATTCGATCTCAACTCTCAATTAAAGTTTTGGCAAATTAAAACACTGAACAAATAAAACCACTTAACAATCTCCGAAAGTCAGCTTGACTTTCAGTTATTCTACAATATCTTTTGCAACGAAAATTACGTAAAGGCTCGGGTTTGGACTTTGGATTTGGACAGCTCTTTCAAATAGGATCACGAGATCCGGACGACATGGAAGAATAATCCTCCGACGCAGGGACGATCAGTGGTGCTGAGGGTCCGGCCCTCCGGGGCTCAGCCTCTCGGAGGCGGCCACGCTTCCGGCTTCCCCGCCGGCCTCGTCGTCTCCCCGCGCCGGCATCCGCATTTGCAGACGCCCCGTCGCCACCAAGGGCGCCACGGTGGTATCCAGACGCCCCGTCGCCACCAAGGGCGCCACGGTATGCAGCCGCCGCGCCGCGTCTGCGCCGGAAGCCCAGATGGACACGGCGGCCAGCAGAAGTAGCGCGCACATCGCCGCTGCGCGCACGGGCACGACGCCGAGGCGCTTATTTGCTGCCATTTCAGTCCCGAGTGACGATGATCGTCTCGGCTAGCTAGCTAGCTAACGTAACAAGTTACCAAGCTCGTTCCAAGCAGACACCTGCTTAGCCTCGCCTAGTATCCGACGTGTACTTGCGCACGAGTGTGTGCGTGTGTGTGTGTTTGGTGTGCACGTCGACCGGAGCTGGAGCGGCATTATATAGGCCGGCGCCATGGTCGGCTGGCCGGCCGTTGATTTGCTGCATGACACGGACCAACCGACGATGCCAAGTTGCTCTAGTGTTTGCGCCATGGTTGGTGTTGAAGCCTCCGTGTTCGTGCGGATCTGCGCATCGCACACTTCGCTGATTCCTAATAGGCCTTCGCCGTGCTGGAAAGAGTTTCGTTTCATTGATTGATACCATAGTGCAAATTAAGAACATCAGAGGGAAGGGAAGGCCATACATGACTTGTCGTGCTGTTTTTCCGATTATAACTTTCTATCCTTTAAGGAGTTAAAGAACACAAGTTGGATTGTCTCGATGTGGGCAATAGATGACGCCGGATATGATACAGTTTAATTAACGTGCAGAGTTAACTTGCTAGTCAGCTTTAAGGCGAATCCTAGGCGGGGAGATTAATTTAAGTAGCAAGTGGGATTTCGCATGGTACTGGTACCAAACCGGGAGTACTAGGTCCACTCGGAATCCGAATTGTACACTCTGGTACGTCAAGTTTAATGGGGTACGGAGAACATGGTAAGGTCCTGTTTGGAACATGAAGAAATCCTTATGTTTATGTGTTATAAAGATAGAGATAATCAAGCTACGTCGATGTGACCATGTCGCTTCACCCGGCCTCTCTGGGCTGCACTGAACCAATTCTACCCCCTCCATAGTGCTATTAAAGGGTGGATGAAATATGATGCATGCAAAGTCAGGCAGTTTAAATCTACCAGATCTGAGTGGCAAAAGAAGTTCGGAAGCTTCCTCAGAGATGATTATATATGCACCACTACTTGATAATCAATTGAGTAGTCAACCGGTAATACTGGAGTGTACTATTACGGATGTTTTCTTTTCTGTTTGTTTGCTCCTAGCTCAACGCTGTACCACTAATCTTTCTTATGCTATAAATATAAGCCGAAAAAACCGGAGCTTTCGAAAAATAAAGGTGCTAACTGAAACAAACTCAATAACCGATCCAGAAAATTATTGTGCTTATAGTCATAGTTCCTTCTTATCTTACAAATGGGGCTGAAGCACCCAAGAGCTCATTAATATCAAACAAATGATAATGTACATCATACAGGATAAGTACAGTGACTACATGGATACTACAGGGCAATTCAGAATTGATCTATCAGCCAATGGCGAAGTTCCATAAAGAAGTCTTACACCACACGCCTGTATAGAAGTGAATGCTAAATATGCTTAGAGAACAGGTATATGAGATGAGCACTAAAGAAGATACACACTAACACTAGCTCATACAGCTCACCTTTAGCTAATAACATGGCTTCCATAATCATGGTTGAATTTTTCATATCTATGTGCATGAAGATGAGCAGATGGCCGTGTATTCCTCAAAGCAAGTTCAATATCTTCTGCCGTCACTGGGCCGACTTCAGGCAACTCTGCAACATTTGGTTTCCTTAGAAGGATTGCTAAGTTGTACACTAACTATATACTAATAGAGTACCCTCCGTTCCTTTTTATTTGGCCTTGGTTAGTTCATTTGAACTAACCAGTGTCAAATCAAAAGAAACAAAGAGAGTAGTAGTTTACTTATAATTTGCAAGTTTAATTAACTCGCATTGAAGGGCACTACTTCTCTCAATCATAACTGTGTTACTGTTTGTTTTCCTAATGTACATCACTTTTACAGACAGTGGGTTCAACCGATATATGTTGGGAAGAGTCACTTGTTCTTGTTCATACATGCACAAAAAATATCGTAAATCACTAGTTATGGATAGATCACATACCATCCTCAGGGACTTCTTCATGCCTGCCTTCCAGAACTGCCATTAGCCGTCTTAGTGGCTGCATTGCTGCCTCCTTGCACACAAGCCGGATATCAGATCCAGAATATCCTTCAGTTTTCTCTACAAGGACATCATAGGGAATCTCCATTCCAGGAGTAGATGACAGGAGCTCTTCAAACATAGCTTGTCTAGCATCTGGCTCTGGTAACGGAACAAGGATCTGATGGAACAAGTAAAGGAAACAAAATTCTACAGGCAAAGAACTAAGTATTCAGCATCACTACTAACTTTTTCATAGTATCCAATTGCTAACAGGGTCTCTTAGGGCACATTATTCACAATGGAACTTCAGAGACATTGATAGTCGATCCTAAATCAGTCAATGTGGTCGTGCAGGCGAAATTAGAGATCAGCTGAGATCTTGCTTAGAAAGGATACTCTCTTCTCAAGTCGACGCAGCATTGCTGCATCCAATTCCCATGGTAAATTTGTTGCAGCAAGAACAAAAACAAGATCATCTGTCTTTGTCAACCCATCCATCTGCAGCAATGAATAGTTATGAAATAATCAATATGGAAGCTCAAAACCCCATTCTTGAAAATTACCAATAATTTATCATCAGTTCATATAAATTAACATAACCAGCCAAGGATATGTCAAAATGTCAACTACAGAAGCTGATTGAACTTGATGGGTTCGAAATATAATGACATTTATCCAGATGTATAGCTTTAACAAAGTTATGATGTGGAAGACGGACAAGGTTACCTGTATTAAAAGCTCGGTTTTCAATCTCCGACTGGCTTCATGTTCACTGCGAGCTTCACCACGCTGACTAATAATGGCATCGATCTCATCAAGAAAAATGGTAGATGGTGCATGATGCCTTGCGAGCTCAAATAATACTTTAACTAATTTTTCAGAGTCACCTGCATCATTCTAACTATTAGAAAAGGCAAAAGTTTATGTATGTGGAAGCAGACAAGAATCCAAGAAATTTTAAGACTGAATTGAATGCTACATTTCCACTCTAGAAAGATTCATTCATCTGGTGTTTCCCTGTAACAAGAAGTGTAATGTCTCAAAGTTCTAGGTTGTCTTTTCATCAGTGTTGATGGATGGAAATTGCATAAAGTGATATTCCACAACTTGTTTAAATCTGGGAGGACCCAAATAATTCGAATTCTGTTTTCTGTAACATGAGGATGGACACCTATTGCCCTGTGCTCTGCCATGGGAAAGCAATGCTTGGCTTAGCTGGATGCAGACACAGCAGAGATCTGGATTTGGGAGAGGTTGGTTTATCAAACAGATGAATACGTACGGGGCCAAATTTGACCCAGAATTAGGAGACAGGATACAGTCAAGTCTGTGATGTGAAACCTTGTAATGAAGGTTATGTTATGGACTGTAAGATCAACTTTAATGCAATAATTACAGCTAGGTGACATTTGTATAAGAATATAGGATAACAAAGCCGCATCAACTGATACACACTCCAACATGGACTACAATTGCAAGTAAGGTGATTTGTTTAAGGAAATATGTTAGCAGAGCCGTATCAACGGATATACATTACCACCATAGACCACAAGAATCAGTGCATGACTCTGTCCAAACTAAATGCAATGAAACAAGAAAAACACAATTACGTACCTCGCCATTTGCTCACAATTGAGGATGCTGATATATTGAAAAATGTTGTTTTGCATTCAGTAGCCACAGCTTTTGCTAGCATAGTCTAAAAATAAATCAAGATTGTAATAGTTGCATTTGATGATGATAAGAAAATTAAGAGGGGGTATAGTATCACAGTTGGGAAATGAAACACCAACAATACTATAGTGAAAAGAACAACACTGGCAAAACAGTATACAAGCAATTAATGTTCATGAGTGGCATTTTTCCCTTTTTATGACTAGGTATACTGAAGAAAAACCACCACACTGCCTAAAAAAACCATGGAAAGGAACAGAACAAGCACAAGTTTTCTAAGGTAATAAGTTTAGTTGTCAACATATTTGATCACAGAAGGATGAGCTTGTTAGTTGACGACATTTAGGACAACATTTCTAGTTAATTTTTAAGCTAAGAAATCTGTCCTAACATCATCATTTACAACCTGACGTCGTATTTAACAATCAAAGGATTAGCTAATTACAGTCATAACTTGAGAATGCTTAGTTACGTAAGTACGTAACATTATCATGTAAGAAACTTCGACTTATTACTCAACAACTACAGTCCCATGATGACAGGGAGTCCTTTTTCAGATAAACAAAAAGGAGAAAATTAGCTCGAGGTCAATGCAGCCTCCAAAGGAACTCTTGATCAAAATACCACTAAACACTACTTGTTTAGCAGTTAAACAAATATATAAAAGCATCTAGATTAGCTCATACAGATGGAAAGAAAAAAAGGAAAATGTAAATATGAAGTGCACACCTTTCCTGTTCCTGGTGGACCAAAAAGTAATATACCTTTCCAAGGTGATAACAGACCTGTGAAGTACCTAGAATTAAACACAAGTTAGAACACCAACAAGAAGTGTTTCACTAGCTTCAGTATACGAGATAATAACACAAAAAGCACTGTCACAGTGTTTCATTATCCCCTTCGATGTAAAAGAACCATGTTTTTCAAGACGATAAAAGAATCCTTTCAGAAAGCAGTTAGAGTGGAGTTTATTGTTGGGTTGTGTTAGCAATTACTTCAAAAGGAAATGAAGGTATGCTTCAAATCATCTTTATTTTCTACTAATTGGCAGTAAAGCAATTGAACCTATATCTGGTACTCCATCCGTCCCCAAATATTTGTCACCGGTTGAACTAACCGGTGACAAATATTTGGGGACAGAGGGCGTACTTTGTTTGACTCCGTTGACTTTATAAGTCAGTAGAAATTTCATTGCAATGTAAAATGATGTGAACCAAAAGATTCATGAAACATACGCCTAAGATACACATATCATAAATCTATAGAACTAATGGGTGAGAGATATGTAAAGCAACAAAGTATCTTTATAAGTGTTCAATTAGTATGTTTGTTTAAGTTTGCTGCATGTTATATAAAGAAAAAATAATCGAGCATATAAAACACTTATATAATTGAGCAAGCAAGCCTACTTTGGATATTTAATCGGCATGACAACTGCTTCTTTGAGGAGACGCTTCGCAGTCTCCAAACCTTTTATGCTTTCCCATTTGACATCTGGACTACCACGAATTATGTCCCTGTAGCATAGGACAAGGAGTCAATGCTGTGGGAACAAACAATCCAACATATATTATGGTACCACATAAACAATCTATGGCATACTTTACCTCAGCAATGTTTCGGCTAAGTTGCGCATTTCTGCAGATTCAAAAGATGGAAGTAGGGGTTTCTGTCTGCAGTTTTTTCACAACAATAGGGTATCATTGTAATCTCCAAAGGAAAACGACATGCACGAAAAGCAAAAGGCACGTGCATGGAAAGTTTTGTTTCCACACAAAACAGTACAATAATGCATAATAAAAAGGGCAGCTTGGTGGTCGTAGCTCCCGCTTGGCAGGGTCTGGGGAAGAGTCCGACCATGCATAGTAAGTAACAAAAAATCAGCCTGAAAAAATTTACTTGCAGGTGGTAAATAAAGTAGATACTATTTTGGAATAAACAAACATCTTCCAACTAAGCTGCAACAATTTCCAAATGATAATTTATCAAATAGTAACACAAATAAAAGGAACAGAGCATTGGTCCTTTTGGCAGCTTAAACTCCAAAATCAGGAAGAAGGTTCCATCAACAGCACCAAATCCAGAATCGTGCAATTGTTGACATGCAAGCTACGAGGGAAATAATGTTCAACATGCGAGGCATAGAACAATAAGCACCCCCCCCCCCTAGTACAAACTCGTGAATTTCCAGAATTCAGTCAGCTGACGTGTAGTACAGGGTTTCAACCTCTTCTTAGCTGACATCCAAATCAAATAGATACTACATTGTCAGGTAAATATCACCATTGTTTATTATTAATTGATGAATAAAGTAACAGGCGGAAACTAGAGATAATTATTGCGTCATTTCAGTATTTCACTAGCTTAGATGAATAATAGAAAATTGTAGCCAAACTCGTCAGCCAAGTAGGCAGCAAGTCTTACGGCGGCCCATCCTCCATGGCCCCGTTGCGCACCTCCACCTTCCGCTCCTGCCAACCGAAAACAGGGAAGCACCCAAAAAAAAATCAGCGAAATTCTCCACAGCGAGCAGGCAACACAGCCCATCACCAAACCAAAAGAGGCAGACAGCTCAGCAATGCATCCCGGGGACAAGAGAAGCCGACGCACGCACCGTCCGCTCGAACTGCTCGAAGACGGCGAGGTCAGCGCCGCCGTTGGCGCGGGCCGGCGGGCTTGCGGGGGTCCGGCCAGATCCGCGCGGCTGGTCGTCGTCGCCGGTGGGCTCGCGGCGGATGCCGAGGCCCGCCTCGTAGTAGACCTCGAAGTCCTGCGCGCCGATGGAGACACGGGATCTCAGCTCGGTGATAATAGACATAGTGATGATTATAGACAGAGGGAAAGGGGAGGGGAGGGGCGCGCGCGCGGAGGTCAGCGGGGTCACCTCGAAGGTCCAACGGGTGACGGCGGGCTCGTCGCCGGCCATCGCCACGCCGATCGGGCTCGCGCGACGGTGCTGCGCAAGCGTGCTTCGCCCGCCGCGCCGGCCGCACGCACGCACGCGCGACGCGATGCGAGCAAGCTGTGTCCCTGTTACGTCCCCGTGGCCGGCGGTCGTCGAGGCGCCGGCGTGAGCACGCAACGGGCGGCGCGGGGCGCTCGCCGGGAACGACGACGAGGGAACACAGGTAAGATGGTTTTCCTTCTCTCTATTTTTCATCCCATTCTCCAGTTCGTGTCTGCTTTACATAGGGGGTGTCCGACAGGTGGGCCCCACACCACAGCCGACCCCACCTGTCAGAGCACCTCGAAACGCCACGCCACGCCACCACGCGTCACCACACACGCCCCACACCGACACGGTAATACTCTCGAGCCTTCGAGCGACTCGGCCCTCCCGTCCATTCCTCTCCCTGCGTCGCCTTCGTCTAGGTCTCCGCCGCTGTCTTTGCTCCTCCGTGCTCCGCCGCTATCCCCGCTGGATCCGCCGCCGTAACATCTTCCCCCCCTCGAAACTCGGCTTGTCCCCAAGTCGCGACCTCCGGAAACTTCTTGATGAGCACAAACCAGTCCTCCCAGCTTGCTGTTTCCTCCGGTAAGGACCATAGCACCTTCACCTGCGGTACCCCCTTGTTCCCTCTCTTCACCAGCCTCCTCTCAGTAATCATCTTGGGTTTCAGGTCGCCGGCGGAAAAATCAAGGATTTGTGGCAGATCTGAGAAGACCGGAGAAAAGTTAGGGTTGAAGGGCTTCAGTTGCGATGTGTGAAACACTGGGTGCACCAGCGCTCCGGCAGGCAACTCCAGACGGTAAGCCTCCCGGCCAATCCTCTCTAGGACCTTAAAGGGCCCGTAGAACTTGTAGGCAAGCTTGGGGTAGGGTCGATTTACCACGGAGGATTGAGCGTATGGCTGTAGCTTCAGTAGGACCAGCTCACCCACCATAAAAACTCGATCTTTGCGTTTTCTATCTGCTTGTTGCTTCATTCGGTTCTGGGCTGCCGCTAGTTTTTCCTTGAGCATCTCCAGATGTGTTGATCTTTCTGACAAATACTCCTGGATGCTCTTGTCTTCTGTCTGAGGAATCTCTGGAGCCAGAAGAGGATTTGGGGCGTACCCGTACAGGGCCTGGAAAGGTGAACATCCCAACGCGGAGTGATGACTGGTGTTATACCAGTATTCAGCCAAAGGCAGCCAAGATTTCCATTTGGTGGGGACTTCATGCACAGCACACCTGAGGTAAGCTTCCAAGCATTGATTCACCCTTTCTGTTTGCCCATCAGTTTGTGGGTGGTAGGCCGTGCTCATCAGTAGTTTGATATTCATACTAGTGAAGATATGCTTCCACACTGCACTAGAGAAAATTCTGTCTCTGTCAGTGATCATTGTTTTGGGGAGCCCATGTAGTTTAATCACCTGGTCCAATAGTGCAGTAGCCACCTGAACAGCTGTGTAAGGATGTTTCAGTGGTATAAAGTGACTGTACTTCGACATTCTGTCCACCACCACTAGTATGGTGTTATAACCCTCTGACCTAGGTAGGCCCTCCACGAAGTCCATGGTGATATCCTGCCATGGAGCCTTGGGAATCTCCAGAGGTTGCAGCAGCCCTGCTGGCATAGTCCTCTCACTCTTAGCCTGCTGACACACCTGGCACTGCTTGACCCACTCTTCCACTTCTCCTTTCATACCTTTCCATGTAAACATCTTCTTAATCCTCTGATAGGTTCCATGAATGCCTGAATGTCCCCCTACTGCACTGCTGTGACAGGCTGATATCAGTTTAGCTCTCAAGGCAGAATTCTCTCCCACCCAGATTCTTCCTTCCTTTCTTATCACTCCATTGACTACTGAGAAACCTTGTTCATTTGGGCTAACCACCAACAACTCAGCCAACAAATTCTGGGCATCCAAGTCTGTTACATAGGAATTCTTGACCTCCTGTATCCATAGTGGAGTGATTTCCTGGACCACTGCTACTTCCATCACCTGCTCCACTCTTGACAAAGCATCAGCAACCACATTTTCTCTTCCTTTCTTATAGACAATCTTGAAGTCCAACCCCATGAGCTTTGTCATAGCCTTCCTCTGAAGGTCAGACTGGAGCACCTGATCATCTAAGAAGGTCAGGCTCTTGTGATCAGTTCTGATTTCAAAAGAGGTCCTCTCCAAATATTGCCTCCACTTGCCCACAGCCAATATGAGGGCCAGGAATTCCTTCTCATAGATTGACCAGTGCCTATGCTGTTCTGCTATGGCTTTGCTTAGAAAAGCCACTGGCCTCCCCTTCTGCATTAACACTGCCCCCACCCCTTTCTCACAGGCATCTGTCTCCACTACAAAGGGCTCATTGAAATCTGGTAGGGCTAGGACAGGGGTGTTACTCATAGCTTCTTTCAGCTGTTCAAAAGCTTGCTGGGCCTCTGGGGTCCATTCAAATATCTTGTGCTTTAATAAGTTGTTCAGGGGTTTGGCAATCACCCCATATCCCTTAACAAACCTCCTGTAGTATCCAGTGAGACCCAGAAAAGCCCTTAAGTGAGTGAATGAGCTAGGTACTGGCCAGTCCTTCATGACCTGTATCTTCTGTTCCTCAGTCCTCACTCCCTGATCTGAGATAATATGTCCTAGATAACTCAGCTCCCTTTGTGCAAAACTGCATTTGGACTCCTTGAGGAAGAACTGATTCTCTCTCAGTATTTCCAGTACCAACCTCAGGTGCTGAAGGTGTCTTTCCCAAGTAGGACTGTACACCAGGATATCGTCAATAAACACCAACACAAATTTTCTTAGGTATGGTCCCAGAATGGAGTTCATGGCGCACTGAAAGGAAGCTGGCGCGTTAGTTAGCCCAAAAGGCATCACCCTGAATTGATAATGCCCACAGTGTGTTTTAAAAGTAGTCTTATACTCCTCCCCTTCCTTCATCCTCAACTGATGGTACCCGGCTGTCAGGTCCAAACTGGTAAAGAACTGCGCCCCAGCCAATTCATCCAGAATCTCTTCCACCATGGGCATCGGAAATCTGTTCTTAATTGTGAGGTCATTGAGCTTTCTGTAATCAATACAAAATCTCCAGCTGCCGTCCTTCTTTCTGACTAGCAGCACTGGGGACGCAAATGGGCTAACACTGTGCTCGATCAACCCTTTCTCCAACAGCTCCGCCACCTGACGCTCAATCTCAGTTTTGTGCAGTGGAGAATACCTATAGGGTCTGGCATTCACCGGAATGGCCCCGGGTACCAAGGGAATGGCGTGATCAAAAGGCCGAGTGGGTGGAAGTCCGGCTGGACTACTGAACACCTCCTTGAACTCCTGTAGTAATTTCTCCAGACCCTCCCGGTCCACCCCTCTTCCTCTCTCCGTTCTCTCTTCCCTAACTACCTCCACTACTACCATACTCCACACATCATTACCCTTCACCATTTTGCCCAGCTGAGTTATCGTGATCCCGGCTAGACCAGTCTTCCCTTCCTCCTGATCTCCTTTTAACTTCACCACTCTCCCTGCCGTTACGAACTGCAAGGTTTTCTTCTTCCAGTCACAGTGCATGGGGCTATACTGAGCCAACCAGTCATATCCCAACAACACATCATAAGCTCCCAACCCCAGAACCCTCATATCTCCTGTGAATGTATGTCCTCCACTCCACCATTCAAAACCCTTTACCACCCTGTCACTGCTCAACATATCCCCTGAAGCCACCCTCACCTCCAAGGGTTCACACTTCTGAGTTGGCAACCCCAACCTTTCCACAAACTCTGCATTTACGAAGGATAGAGAGCTGCCCGAATCCACCAACATCACACACACCTTGTTCTGCACCATCACTCTAAGTCTCATGCTGCCGGGCCCCTGAGTGCCAGCCAGAGCGTGTGTTGAGACCTGACAACACTCCGCCGCCTCTTCATCTTCTCTCTCCAACTGCAGCAACACCCCTTCTGATAGCTCGACCTCCCCCTCTTTTAGCTCCAGCACATTGGCCTGAGCTCCTCTGCGTTTGGCACACTTTTGCACATGCCCAGGCTCAAACTTCTCCCCACAATCATAGCACAACCCGTTGAGTCTTCTAAAATCTCTCAGCTGTCTCTCCCTGGACAAGTCACGATAGGCTCCCCCCATCCTCCCTTCCTGTTTACCCCATCCTTCAGCTCTAACTGCTCCTCCCCCTCTATTAGCCTTCATTCTCCCCTTCTCTTGAATGTCACGCTGCATCGTCGCCAGTGTGATAGCCCGGTTCATGGTGCGGGGTAGCTGAAACTGCACTGCCCCCTGCAGTTCCATTTTCAGCCCTTTGATGAATTGGGCCACATAGAACACCTCATCCAGATCAGGGTTATGCATCGAGGTGGTGTACCTGGCCTCCTCAAACTCGGTGATGTAATCCTCCAACACTGCTGTCTGCCTCAGGTTGATCAGGTGATGCATAGCCTGCGGGTATTCATACTCCCCGAACTTTTCCTTCACTGCGTTCACAAACTCCTCCCACGAACGCAACCCTACCGTCATCTTGTGTATCTGCAACCACTTGGCAGCTTTCCCTTCCATATGCATACTAGCCGCCCTGACCCAAATAGATTCAGGCACGTGGAAGATGGAGAAATAATCTTCACACTTGTCAATCCAGATGGTAGGACTCTCTCCAGAAAACTTCGGAAAATTGAGCTTCAGGAATGAGCGATCCCCCCGATCTCCACTTCCAACTCCACGAGCTCCCGAATTCCCTTCTCCAACCTCTCCCCTCCAGGACTCCATCCTCATCTCCCCATCATTCCTCCGTCGAGGGTCCACCGACAGTGCTGCGATCTTCCTCTCCGCCTCTCCCAACTGCTGGGCCAGCCGATCTCTCTCTCCCGCCGCCTGTTCCACCATAGACGTGGTTAAACTCTGCTGACCTCTCAATTCCTTCTGTCCCTGCGCCAACTCCTCCAGCATGCTAAACACCCGACTCCACCGATCCCCGTCCACCTTCGCTTCTTCCGCCATCGCCTGTAGGACGAATCGGGTCTGCACCGACGGCTTTGCAACTGGCGCCGTGATGCCACACCCCGACGATCGCCCGAATCCAAATCACCGACCTCCCCACCTCGAAACACCTCAAAAGCGGAAAAGAGAAGGCGAAGGCTCTGATACCAGCTGTTACGTCCCCGTGGCCGGCGGTCGTCGAGGCGCCGGCGTGAGCACGCAACGGGCGGCGCGGGGCGCTCGCCGGGAACGACGACGAGGGAACACAGGTAAGATGGTTTTCCTTCTCTCTATTTTTCATCCCATTCTCCAGTTCGTGTCTGCTTTACATAGGGGGTGTCCGACAGGTGGGCCCCACACCACAGCCGACCCCACCTGTCAGAGCACCTCGAAACGCCACGCCACGCCACCACGCGTCACCACACACGCCCCACACCGACACGGTAATACTCTCGAGCCTTCGAGCGACTCGGCCCTCCCGTCCATTCCTCTCCCTGCGTCGCCTTCGTCTAGGTCTCCGCCGCTGTCTTTGCTCCTCCGTGCTCCGCCGCTATCCCCGCTGGATCCGCCGCCGTAACAGTCCCGAAGCAGCGGGGAGAGGGGGGCGAGCCGGGAATAAACGTGGCGATGGAATATTGGAATCTGCGCCGCGCTGCGCTGCGCTGGTTACTCCTCTCTCGCCGGGCGAACGGGGGGGCGCATCTGCGGCGCTCGGTTCCACCGGGGCTCCGATCGCTTCCACTGGCAGCTGGGACCAGTTGGTTGGGGTCCACCTATCAGTGAAATTTAGCAGGCTTTCTGTGGCAAGAGTGAGCGTGGGTAGGTAAGACGGCTCACTTTTCACAGCAGGCGGTCCAAGTTAATTCTGCTGTCGCTTTTTCAACGTGGCGTCAAATCGGCCGTGACGGCTCAGCGTTTGAGCAAACATTTCTGTTCCCTGCATCACACGTACATACAGAGTTGGTCCCGGGCCATGAACTGGCAACGAAAGTGATAAGCGCCGTGTGCAACAGTTCGAAGCCCCGTCACGTAGCCAAGCGGAGAACTAGCTACATCGGCTCATTAAGGCTCGGTTGGGTCATCTAGATAACTAGCTACTTCGGCTTGGCTTGTTAAGCCTAACGAGCGAAAAAAAAAGGAAATACTTAGCTTGGTTCGTTTGGAAAATTCAAGCTGGCTCAGCGTGAGCCTCGCATAATTCAATTTTAGTGACAAGAACATTAGTTAAGTTAAGCACCTTGATAATATTAAACACATTCCTGTTTTCCAGAGCCTCCGCTTGGTTTGTTTGAATGATCGAGCTGAACTAAGCCGAGCTTTCTATCAAATCATCTGCGACAAGATACCTGCCATCAATCATTAAGCCACATTAGGCCTCTGACCCCTGACTTAGCAGAGCGGCCGGCGGAAGCGCTGCGAGAAACGCGTCCGGTTCTTTCTTTTCAGGCCTCCGGCAGGCAGCGTCGCCGTCGCACGGCCCGTTACTTCTCGCGACAAATCATCCCCGCAACGAAAAACCATGCTAAATCACGCGCCTGTTGAAATAACAATCCGACCCTGACGCCTTCATTTGCTTGGGCACGGACCGCTCATCCAAGCACAGAAAAGATAGAGGCCCGCGACCGCTAGTGATCCGATGCTGCGTGACATGCGCAGACAAGATTACATGACACAGACAGGACAAATGTCAAGTCATATATGCAGGTGGAAGAAACAAATCGCGTTTGACATTTGGCCCATAAGGAGGGGTAAACAATAACAAAAGGATTTAAGGGCCTGTTTGGATGATGGCTAACTTGCTTAAGCCTAAGTTTAGCCACTTGCCACATTTGTGGCGCGCCTAAGCTAACTAATGTTAGTATGTGTTTGGATTGTTACCATAACCTAATCTTAGGCACGCCTAAAAAAGAGTAGCATGTGTTTGTTTTGTTACCATGACTAAACTTAGACAAATAGCTAAGCTTAGGCGGTTGATTTGAACGCCACAGTTGAGACAATTTTTTGTTAGGCAATGGAAGCAAAAGTTGCCTAACTTCTGTGGCACGCCTAACCTTAGTCAACAATCAAACACTCGCCTAAAACAGTGTGGCATGCCTAACATTAGGCTTAGGCAAGTTAGGCATTGAACCAAACAGCCCCTAAGTGAGCTGATCACTCCCAGTCCCAGGATAGCCACCTTTGGAGCGATCCAAACAGACAGGGTAATGTACTATCCAAGCTAAAGAGATGCATATGCGGCAAAGATTTAAAAGGAAAAATAAACACATCCGGTCGCAGTGATAAACAAATGTAACCCCAGGAAACATTGCCATTTATCCACCAAAAACGTAAAACTGAATACAAAAGTAACTCCACGCACCACACATTAGGTTTACTGTTAAATATTACACGATTCTCTTTAAAATCTTGATCCTACAGAAACAGTCTAGAACAATATAAAATAACCGAGCATTTTGGTGCCAAATGAGATTTCCAGAAAGGGGACAACATTATTATTGAACAAATTAGTTTCTATATCTAACCACAGAGAACCTACACAGATAGTTGCCTAAAAAGTGCTACAAATCATGAACATTGTTCAAGATACAAACTACTGCAATAAAATCATATCATTAGAACATTTCAAAAATGTTACCTAACCCAGCAAAGCGCAAGCTGATTCAAAACTTTAGTTTCGTCATTACGGTTTCACAGTTTGCAAGCAAACAACAAAGTGTTAAAAAGGAGCGGTCACTAACAGATTCAGATTCAATAATGTGAACACTTGTGAAGTTCTCCTACATGAAGTAATAATATATGTTTCAGTAGCAACAAGTTCTACCACTGAGCACTGATTAGTCACAAGGTACCCAAGGTGAAGGGTGTACAACCAAATAATTCGAGTGGTAGGCATTTAGAGACTTCCTTCCATTGCAAATATCTCCAATCTGTTCTTATAAAGCAAATGGTAATAGATAAGGAATGAAGTATGGTGGATTACTACATCAAGAACAGCACTTGATTGTCATGCCCCACTTGCATACAGGCGAGTCCACTCCTTTGCTGCAAATGACACAAGATATATCTTCTTATCAGGGAGGCAAACAAACAGCAAGATGCACCACTGGCTGATTGTCAACTTCAATTTACCTGTTTCAACAGCTTCTGCTTCATTGGTTTTCCAGTGTTTAGCAACGTTCTCAGAGAGAGGGTCATCTGGATTAGGTGCGCTCAGGAGAGCCTGGATACTGAAAGCCAGGACATTGTAAAGAAAGAACAGCATGTTAATGAGGTATAAAAGGCAGAGCAACCTAACAGTATCCATACTTCCATTTTTGGTCTAGCAAAACAAAAAAGTAGATACAATACATTCACAGTATGTAAATTTGTGCTTCTTTCATTTTAAAATTGTTGTTGTTAGGATTTAGGACAACAATTTAAGTTCAAATTTGAACTAGATTTGCTGTCCTAATGACATCAATTTAAGAACAGAGGCGGTAATAAATATAGAATTGAGTTTTTTTTTGCAAAAATATAGGTACAACAATAGCTCAAAGAGAGGGACCTCAAAAGAACTGTTCGAATCTGAAGAGCTGGACTCCATTTGTCCTTCAGAATGTCGAGGCATATCCTACCAAGCTGAAAAAGGAAAGCCCTATACTTACTGATCCATTCATGTAAACAAAACTGACACTACGCAAGAATATGCATGCCTACCTTGTCAATGTTGGGGTGGTAAATTTTGGTCAGAAACCTAACCTGCATCAGCATACAAGCAACAAAAAGTGTTCATGGAGTTACTGAGGTCAGAAAAACAGGAATGGTATTTTTTTTTCAGTATTTTCAACACTTGATTGAACACTAAAAGGAACCAGACAATAGTTTGTATTAGCAATAGATGAAATTGATAATCCAAATACATTCAATAAATCAATAAGAATGTTATGATCTGAAGTGAGTCACAGATGAATGCCAATCTAAGGGAGAACTTGAACCTTCTAGCAGCATTTAAAAGAAAAAAGGCATACAGACAATGATAGCATATATGCTCAGAATATCAGATTAGGAGTTGCCACCTAAAGGGTAGATCCTTAACTTTTCTATAATATGCTAGTTAATGGAGTGTGGAGTCAATAATAAGCTATTGTTATAACACCTAATCATCTTCAATCTCCTTGCAAGACATGTTAAATCATGCATGTTTGCGTTGTTCAGACACAAAGAAATCTTAAATATCACAAGACCTCATATGAATGTCAGTCTTCAAATAACTAAGCAGAGAAAAAAAGAAGTCATTCATTCATTCTGGAAAAGAGGAAATGTTACTCACAGTTCTGAATATGCAAAGGCCAAATTAGCTTAGATTTAAAGAATACGCAATTTTCCATGTCAAGATAGTACCTTTGGTGCAGCCATAGGATATTCCTCAGGTAAAAAGAGTTCAAGCTTAAAAACTCCACCTAACCCACACAGATGCAAGAGAAACAATATCAGGAAAGGAAACCCATCAAGTATAAAGTAAGATGCTAAACTTAGGCCAGATGCTCTTCCAGTTATAAATATCTCCAATACAAGTATTGTCACAATTAATATAAAACACATGAATAGGCTTTGCTAAACACAATACACAACACGCAGCTACAGGCCATTATCTGGCATTTAAGGATGGAAACCATGTACCCATTTCTCCCAGTAACATACAAGTGTATCCACCAACAGAGTGATGTAACCATTTCTCCCAGTTGCACATAATTACAGATAGAGTGATGCACCCATTTCCAGTTTCATATAAGTACATCTACGGATATCGTGATGTGACTATGACCAGTGTTGTGAAATGGCACCTGGACGCCCAGGCGCCCGGCCAGGCGGGCGGCGGCGGAGGCGACGGCGAGCAGAGGCGGAGGGCAAAGGTCGCGGGCGGCATCGGAGCGGAACCAGCCGGGCAGAGGCGGAATAATCGGGGCTGGCAGGCTGGCTGGACCAGTCGGCCCAATAAATGTGAACTGTCAAATCTCATCCGACGGTTCACATTTTAGATCGGGGTATATAAAACTCCACCCCTCGTCCTAAACCCTATTCATTTTCTCCCTCTCTCTCTCCTCAACCGCACGGCAGCGGCGGTGGAGGAGGATGGCGGTAGCAGAGAATGGTGGACAGTGTTGTGAATTGGCGCCTGGACGCCTAAGCGCCCGCCGGCCGCCTCGACGCCTAGGCGCCTAGGCGGGCGCCTAGGCGAACACCAGGCGAGGATGGGAGAGGGCCAGAGGCGCAGCAGGACGGGGTGGTGAAGCAGAGGCGAGGCGCGCCGCCGGGGTGTTGGGGATGAGGGAGGCGCTGGCTGGGGGCGAGGGAGGCGCCAGCTGGGGGTGAGGGAGGCGCCGGCGCCGGTGCAGGCACCAGATGGGAACCGAGGATTCGAGGGAGCGGTGACGGCGGCGGTGATTCAGAGTTGCGCTTGCCTGGTGTGAAGCCATTGAGGGGGCGTAGGGTGTTTTCAGGCCCAATAGGCCCATGAGTTTATAATTAGGGTTTCTCTTCCCAAACATATACAGACATCTCTTCAGAGTTCACCCGATCTGTTTGACTCGACCGCAGCTTCGTCTTCCCCAGCGCAGCCGCCGTCTCCCTGTACCATCGCAGGCAGCCACCGTCTCCCAGTCCCGGCGCAGCCACGACACCATCGCTCTCCTCCCACCTCCGTCCCCTTGGCTTCTCTCACCCGCCTCTGCTCCGGACTCGCCCGGCGCGGCTGGCGCTCTGGTCGTCCGCCTGGGCTCGCCGCCTAGGCGCCGTGGCGACGCCTCGCCGTTCCAGGCGGGCGCCATGCCCGGTCCAGGCGAGGCGAGGACCCATGGCGTCCGCAGGACACCGACTGGACGACTAGGCGCCGCCTAGGCGTCGCCTAGGCGACGCCTCAAAAACACTGATGGTGGAGGACAGCGGCCGCGGAGAATGGTGGAGGCGGCAGCGGAGGACGGTGACGGCAGCGGCGGAGGAGGGCGGCAGACAGCAGCTGTTCCAGGTGAGGCGGCCAGCCATGGTATCCAGGCCGGAGTGCCTGGACGCCTAGGCGATGCCTCGAAAACACTGACTATGACAGCATCTACTGATAGAGACATAGGATTGTTTTACATTAAACACAAAACACTGCAGAAGAAGAGTTTAGTTAAGATGATATGTTATGCAAAGCAAATCAGAGGAGAATGGATGAAAACAGCATCTACTTATAAGAGTCATGTGGTCAGAAAAAGGACAGTGTTTATATATGTGAATAAATAGGACATCAAAATTGGTGCTTGTTTCCCGGGCTATACGCATAAGACACAAGCAGACAAGCCAGCGGTAACTAGAACATAAAACACTAACATAATAAACATTACTAAACTGCATGCCCTTCGAGACTGGCAACTACTGCTGTGCAATCTAGCATCTGGTGCAATCATGCCTCTCAACTCTTGGATTCTCATCCTATGGTACCTGTACTTTTACACATAAACCCCTCTAGGCTGGTGGAGGGATTTATGTGTAACATTGCAGTTACCCTATAATGAGAATCCAAAGGCTGCGAGCGCATGATTGCAGGATTGCACCAAATGCAAGATTGCACAACAGTCGTTGCATTCAAGACTACTGCATACTAAAAAGGGAAAAATATTTGTATGCTCACACATCAATCGCGTTCCAGCCCCAAAAGCCAAAACAGACAGTGCAGAGTCACCAGCAGTCCAGCACTATCACGCAATGCAAGCCTACATACCGAACAATCATTCAGAATTCCCCCATTCTGATGGCATTTTTCGAACAGAATCATTTCAACTCCGTGTTCATCATCCAGAAACGTCCCCAGATCATCACACCATAACGATTAACGAGTAGCACCGCATGCGTCTAGCACATCGGAATTCTGAGCTAAAATCCGTACCTTCATATGGAGACTGCGCCGGCCCAAGGATCATGACGTTGAAGTAGCGCATGTTCTCCTCCGACGGCGATGCGCTAATCCCCGGCGCTGCAAGCGTGAAAAAAACAAACCAAACCATTGAAACGGCGGAAACAAAAAAAAAACACCCCCTGAAACGAACCGGAAAACCATGCCAAAATCAATCATAAACCGCAACGCAGAGAGCACGCTCACCTGGCTCGCTGAGCAGCCGCTGCGTCTCCTGCACAGATCCAGCCACAGAAAACCGAGAAAGGTTAGAGACAGAAATGACCCTAATCGGAGCGGGGGCGGGAGATCTGCGCGGGGTTGATTAGATTGGGCGCACGCACCTTGATGATACGTCGCGGGAGGTTGCTGTTGGCCATCGGATCGGGGCCGGGGCGCGGGCTTCCTCCCTCGCGAAGTGGCGGCGCTCGCCGGAGGTGTCTCGGGGATGGCACGGCGCGGGTAAGACGGGGAGGAGGATGTGGAGCCCAGAGCCGTCGAGGCGATCACGCGCTGGCGGCTTCGCACATGTATATACTAACCAGTGCAGTGAGCTTTTAGTAGTGTTTTTTTTCTTTCTTATCCGTCCCGTCATTGGGATATTTAACGGTTACGATTAGTTTGACATAGAAAGAATGGGGTGCGAGTTCAGAGTTCTTTTAAGCCTCTCTATCGGTTTAGTTTTAGTATCTATACATTTGTGTACACACTCGCTCATACCAATCAGGTACTCCCTCCGTCTCGGAAAGCTTGTCGCTTTGTAGTTCAAAAATGAACTATAAAGCGACAAACTTTTCGGGACGGAGGGAGTACATATATCCACGCACGTCCAACTCTACAATTACGAACCGTTTTTATTATCGTGTTCTTCAATAATCAACGGATTACACCAGAGTCTGATGCATAAACGGGAACATTGTACATTTATTGTACCTCAATGTGTGAGAGACAATTGAAATATTACTCTGAAAATAAATCGACACATTGAATTCAGGAGGAATCGAACCCGAGCAGACTATTCTCACCACCGAGGCGGTAGCCACCCGACCATTTGCCGTTTCTCAAATTCATAGGGTTTTGTGCTACCTTAAAAGATATTCAGATACTTAGATTTAGAGTAAAAGTCGTACATACTAAACCTTGAACTTATGTGCAATGTGTTAATCTTTATCGTTTGTGTTATTAAGATAGGTGTTATGATGTTTTGATGGAATGAAATTGCTAATAATGAAAAAAATCATAGTTCCTCATTTGAGACAAATTAAAACACTATAAATAATTCCATTTTAGGATTACCTGATTCATGAGTTATTTCAGTGATACTCTCTCTCCTTCCCACAATAATTATCGTTTTGGACAAGTTTTTGTTCATTTTGAATTAGAAACCTTGTCCAAAACCATAATTATTATAAAAAGCAAGGAGTATTATGTTGATATATCACAGTTACATTACTCTACGTTATTTTCAAGATGCGGACTGATTGTCATGATTTAATATTTCTTCTCTAAGTCCCCATAGTACAACTTGCTTTGCACTTCTTTTAGTTTTCTGCTCGTTCTTATGTGACGTTCGATCATGCAACTACATATAAGAGCAAAACTCGAAAATCACATATAATACTTTTGTAGAACTACATAATAAAATTACATGATTGTTTTGTGGAATTTACCCCACATATAAATCTTAGCGCAAAGGTTGAAAAACACTTGAAGGAATTGAGCTATATAATTCCTGATGATAACAGATCTAATGTGTAAACTCCTCTAACATTTGTATCGTCTCATCTAATATGGGTTTGCGTTCCTGAATTACCTGTGATTTTGTGAGTTTTTGCATTTGTATCATCTCGCCGTTCCTAAAACATACAATAGCAGAACTTGAGAGAAGGCCTCAAGGGTCCAGAGAAACATGAGGGCCCGGCCCATCGGAGATAGACCATGTCTAAATTAACCAATGGTTCGATCTAGTAATCGATCCAATGCACTGTCAGCTGGTACTGTTGGCCACATTTACGACGAGTACAACTCGCTCCGGGCTGTCGATTTGCTGTGGGAGCACGAGACGGTGCCGTCCCCTTCGCGAGGCGACGAGGACCCTCTCTTCGTTCATTTAATACAGCACACGTCAGACACACACACTACTGCTGAGGTGGATGTTCGCAGACGGCCCGTAATTGTTGGCGTTGTGGGGATCTCACGAGCAAAGTGCGCTACCCGTCCTTCCCTCACTTTTTGGGTGAGGGGGCGGAGGCGGACGGTGTCCAAACGAGAGACAGTGACCGAAAGCCTGTCCGCACTGCATCTGTTTGGTCCCGGGGTGTTCCTCGAAAAAATCAATCAACTCGTCCTGGTCAGCTCCATAGAATGGATTTGCGCTTTCCGCGTAAAGACCTACTCAGCGGCCAAGGCTCTGAATTCCATTCCAAGCCAACGTTTCCAGGGATGCCGGTTTAGTTAGTTTATTAGGACGACGGCAGCTTACGTACGTGGGAAGAGTAGGATTGATTAGTCGTGCCCGTTTTCTGATGGAGCAAGCTATCAGCTAGCAACAAGCTAGACCAGTCGATTCCTGGTTCACAGCTGTTCGGTTCGTTTTTTTTTTTCTGTTTCCAATGGAATTCCATGGATATGGTAGAAGGAGTTTGGCAAAGTGATGATACATGTCGTCCTCTCCACGGAATATTTTTCATTTTCTTGCAAAACGAGCTGATTTCATGTAACCATATATGGATCCAAATATACCTAAAATGTTTTTTTTTTAAATGCGTTTGGGATCTGACAACAGTACATGACCTAACGACGAGACAAGGCTCACCACACGAGACCAGCTCGGGCCTTAATCCACAACAATAAAGCGGCATCTATGAAAGTCAACCGATCGTATACGTATAGAATAACAAAAGCGAAATTGCAAGGTCAACATGGCCGAAAAGGCAGGCAAGGCTGTCACCCCACTGGTTCCGGCCGGACGTACACGGGTGCGGCCAAATCTGTAGGCCACATGACCGGCACGTTTCTCAGCGCTTCCACATGATTATTTTTCCTTTAAGGAAAACAAATGAGACGGGGAGATAAAGCGAGAGAGGCCACGTCCAAGCATGATGTGTCTTCTGTCCATGCCTTATTAGTAGCGGCGAGCCGGCGAGCAGTCACACGCAGAGAGAGAGAGAAGTCAGTGATGTTGAGCAAAAAAGTGGAAGCGAGGAGAGACGCGATGCCCATGCCCATCTCCACCACCCCTTTCGCTTTATCCCGTGTATAAAAGCCGCGGCGGCGTCCCCTCCACCCGCCCCGCCCGGCTAGCTCCATGGACACCGACGCTGCCGGGTTCAAGCTCTTCGGCAAGGTCATCCTGCAGCCACCAGACGCCGCCCATCAACGCGCCGCCGCGGAGGAGAGCACCCGTACGCTGCCGCCGGTGACTCCAGCTCCGACCCCGACTCCTCTCCCGCCGGCGGCGGCGACGACGACCCCGGGCGCGGCCGAGCCGCTGCCGTGCCCGCGGTGCGGGAGCAGGGAGACCAAGTTTTGCTACTTCAACAACTACAACGTGCGCCAGCCGCGCCACCTCTGCCGCGCCTGCCGCCGCTACTGGACGGCCGGCGGCGCGCTCCGCTGCGTCGCCTCCGCCTCCCCGTCCCGTCGCAAGCCGCGCCCCAGCGCCGCCCGATCGGCCGTCGCAGCCGCAGCCTCCATCCCCGCATCCGTGGCGTCCTCCGCCTCCGCCGCTGTGGAGGGGGGCGGGGAGCGTTGACTCGCGGTAGGCGACGCGGGGGTAGCCAGGGCTCCCGCGACGGCCGGTCTGCGGTTCACGTGCGCCACGCTGGCAGCCTTTTCTCACCTAGCCCCCTCTTTTTGTTTTGCTAGGCTTGATTTTTCATACCATTTTATGATTCTTTTGGTGGCCAAAAAAGAATAGTACGGCCAGCAGCGAGAGACCATAAGTTTGGTGTAGGCAATTAAGGTGAATTATGAATGTACTAATAATGTACTGCTGCTGCTGCTGTTATGTGGCAATATGGTGAATTGGTTGGTGGCTCAAAAGGGATTATTTAAAAGTTGGCAGAATCAATCAACCATAGTTGTCTGAAATCGTTTTTCCTATCCTCTTTTCAGTAATTACAAGTACAGGGAAGCATTCAATGGATCATGTGGAATCTGTGACAAATCAGATTGCTGTAGATCTGCAGCTTCAACGGGGCAGCATGAGTACGTAGGTAGGGGCCATTTTATCAAAGACCTTTTGGCACAAATGATTGAGTAACAAAGTGTTCAATTGTTCTGCTACTCATCTGTTTCAATTTATGTATCACTTTTACAAAACAAGAAAAGGGATAGAGATATATTAAGAATAGATAAAGTTGTATTTGAAAGTGAGAATGATAAATAGCGATAAATTTTTTGAGACGGTGAGAGTATATATTAAAAGGCTGTGGTATTTGCATTCAGCCACGGTCCGGTACTCGTTATACATACTGTAAATAGTGAATTACAATTCAGTGCTCGTTGTGGCAAAAGTTCTGGGTGCCAATTTGTACATTGACGATCTGTGTACTACTGAATGAATGTGGCAACATCACCTTCTGACCAACTCCTCCATAATATATTCGAGGGAAACGTTGTTAATCACTAAAGCTTTTCTGATGGCATCCTCAATGAGGATCTCATCTACTTGGGTGACAGCGCCAGGTCAGATTCTATTGAACCGGCCTGTAAAATAAAAGCCTTCGTAGCAGGAAAACAGAAAGCGTACTACCTTTTCATTTTTAAAGGCGTAAAAATCAAGCATACCTACAGCAATGCTGCTTCAAGGACGACATGAGCATAAATCTTTATTGTGCTTCGGTGATCAGAATCACATGCATCAGCATCAAGTATTCCTTCCGTCTCTAAAAATTTGTCGATTTATAGTTTAAAAATGAACTATAAAACGACAAAGAAGAAGTACCATTTAAGCAATATAAAACAACTATCCACAGCAAAAAATAGGGCAACTGAATAGAGTAGGTGTCTGCTCCTTCAAGTCTACGGCCATGCAGTTTCTCGAGCGCTACGAGGAAATGGTTACGAACATCCTTAATGGTCAGAATCACATGCATTGTCTGCAAGCCAGCTAATCTCATTTTTTTTTAAATACAGTTGACATGAACATATGCTATCGTGCTGAATGAAAGGATAATATCTGGTACCTTAGTATCTGGATGACCAATCTTCCCTCCGGCTAAGAAACTTTGTTTTCTATTCGCCAGAAGTCCCGAACACTGTTCAAAGTTCTACGCTTCCCAGCTACAGGCATAGAATCCTGAATTGCCTCAGCAAACGTAGCAATCTTGTTGGTGAAAAACCCAACAAGCATGGGTATCAACTCCAGGCGTGCATGAAGCCATAATCTGGAACTAATATCCTGAACCACAATAAAAAGAGTAGAAACTAATGTAAGAAAAGAAAATTGTTCACTAAATCTGGATATTTTATTAGCCAAAGTTACTACTCACTCCTTCCCATAATATTTGTCGTTTAGGACAAGAATTCTAGTTCATTTTGAACTAAAATTCTTGTCCTAAACGACAAATAATATGAGAAGGAGGGAGTAGTAAGGCCCCCTTTGATAGAGCTTCACGGAGCTGATTCTCAAGGAGAATCAAGGAAGCTGTACCAAACACTGTTTTTCAGAAGAAGTGATTCTCGTCTGATTCTGAAAAGTGATTCTCTGAAATGAACTAAGGGTCTGGGAGCTGAAAAAAGTAGCTTCTCCTGATTCTGGGAAGCAATTCTCTGTCCCGATTCTGAGAGTTTATTTTAGGGAACAATAGAGAATCACTTTCAGTCACATAATTGCTTCATCAGAGAATCAGAAGTGAATTCAGAGAAAGGGGGCCTAAGTATTTAGCTGCTTACTGATTCCATCTATTACATGGCATCACGAGTACCACTGGAATAAGCAATCACATGGCCGCGTAGCAGCGCTCTTGCAACCAATGGCAATCATTTTTTCTCCCGTCTTTCCGATTAAGTCCCTAAACAACGTCAGGCACTAACCTAAAATAATCTAAACAAAATAATCTCAACACGAGCAGTGTTTTACCTCCATGCAAAAAAGGGTTGATAGAAGCCTTATATATCACAGCAAAACAGGGGTTGGATAGCTCAAACAAAAACTGACGCAGTGATCACTAGTGACTGAACTAGGAAGTCCTGAGATAAATCTCTATAATTGTCTGAACTAGGAAGTCCTATATATAAAATGAAACTAGAAACGTCATTCAGCACAGAATAGCTATGAAAACAATGGCCTGCCCACTGATTTTCTGCGTGGAGCGAGTAAAATTTTCGAAATAGTAGCAGCGTGTTTCTGGCCGACTTTTCTTGCAGCCATCTATGCTGTGGCAGGTACTCCCAACTTTTCGAAGAGTGACAGTGAAGCTAGGAAATCAAATTGACTGCAGCTGACAGGTGGAACCAGATAACACGTCCCTGTTTGACACAATTTCTGCTGCCGCTTCTTCATAAAAATAAGTTAAAATTGTGTTAAACAGGAAAATTATGTAACAACTTACTTCTCAGAATGAATAATGTGTCAAACAGGGTCGTAGAGCCTCATTTGTAAAATCTTCGCTGTGGCATGGGATGCGGGAATTGCTAAATCCAGCTAAAAATGGGCCTGTCATTCGTCCATTACGAGTGCAGGTGTGCTGTCTACTCAAAGCAGCCGTACGGCAATCAGTGACAAGGGCTAGAACCATGTCACTGGACGACTTCAAATTTAAATCGGAGCGAGGCATTCAAATTCTTGGTAAGACAACAAAAACTTAAGAAATGAACTGATGAATTCGAAACTTTTTGTTAACAGGTCTATCACAGCTGCCAAATAAATCAAAACAGGAAGTATACTGTTTACTTTTACTCTTTTAGTTTTCGAAAGAAAGAACTCGTTGGGCTTGGCTGGAAACAGGCCTCGCCATCTGCGATTCCTTATATTCAGCACTGCCTTCCCCCACTGAATTCATGTCTTCTATGTACCAAACTATTAATAAAAATGAACCTAGATAGATCTCCACAATGAGCAACATCATCCCGTTAGCTTGGCTTCTAATAATCTGAAAAAAGGAAACAAAAACTAATTAGATGTCAGCACACAATAGCGCAAGAAAAAACTGATGCCCGGAAAGACATAGCTCTCATTATGACATGAGAAACTCCAACCACATGTAAGATTCAGTGTAGTAAAATTTGAACACCATAATACTGCATTAGCTAAATTTTCTGAAGAAACCTCATGAGACTAATTGGTGCAACCAACTGAAGATCACTTGACTCCTGGTGCTAAGTGCTAACAGACCGAATCATAAGAAAAGAAATCTAGAAAAATGATACCATCATCTATGGAACAACAGACATTAAATGCAAGAAATAAAACAACATTGGGGTGGAGAAGCATCAGTTATTACAATGATACGAAGCTAGATGAAAATCAATACAAAGCGAACCATCAATTGGTACGCCAAGGGTTAAGCTTAAAAGGATAACATGATCAGAGCAATCAAAACGGTAGGGAATATTAAACAATCTGATTGCTCAAAAGAAACAGTGTTTGTTGAAATCAGAACCAACGGTGTAGCCTATGCACAAAACAGCAGATCACTTAACTTGATGATACTCCCTCCAAATATATATGCTTAACATTAGGACTACTACTTTAGTTCTAAACTAAAGTATATCCTGAAGTTAACACTGCTGATAAGTTGACAAATATGATACGATCAAGAGAGAAGAAGCAATTAACACCGAAGTGCAATAAAACCGAGCAAAACAGCATCGAAAGCAAATAAAGACATCAAAACAAATTACGCCAAATCTAAGTTGATTAGTTGAATTTAAACATCATATTTGCCTTCATCACTTGTGTATATTCCTTTTATCAGCAAGTATAAATCTACAGGAGGACCATTATAAAATAAAAATAAACAAAATTAACGATATGGAAGTCATGAATTACTTGCAAGGTATAAGCCACACATAGAATTCCAATGCATACAAGATCAAGAAAAGACCACCATTCTTATAATATCATACAAAACCAGTAGTGATTTCAATACATCACAAGTTCAATAAAATACATAATCCAAAAGAACATCTTCTAACGCATCCAGTTATGGCCAAACCGAGAAGATAACATGATTTGCTTCCAAACCAAAAACAAAACCCTAGCACAAGGAATCATCACTGATAAACTCCTCATTATCATCACAAAAGATTTGAATGTTCCCAAATTGTAACAGAATAGACCAAAACAAGAAACACAAAAATTAAAAACTCCTTTGCCATGTATTCCAAATACATGATGTCATTGATTCAAAACTTATCATCTGGAGTGTCTACAGATGTCAAGAGCTGGGGGCTAAGAATTTTCACAACATAAACTACACACCGTTAGAGTATGTTAACAACTAACATGCCTTGCCAACTAGTGGCATCATCATAAATGATCAAGTAATTATCTACCGTTATGTAAAGTTGCAAAACAATCATTTTCAAGTGCTTTAATGAACATAGATAGTCAATTGTGAATTCAAAGTACACTGAAAAATATTAGTCCTAAACAGTAAGTCCCCAGCTTCATCTAGAAATAAAGGACTATAAATTGCAAGGCTTATAGATATTAAACAAGTGCTCGACATTCTCTGCGGTTCATATTAAACAGGTAAACTGCAATAATCAAGCACACAAACAATCCACTACGAAACTATCACAATAACCAACTGATTGCATCCTAATCTAGGAGGCTCAATCCTTCTTTACCTAAAACTCTTCTTCGAATCAAAGGTAAGAAGGAGCACTGAGGAACGGCAGTGCAGCTAGAGACATGAGCATATCTGAGGAAGCATCGCCCTTCCTGGCTTGTTTGGCCCTTGCAAGCTGCAGCTGCATGTCCATGAAAGCCTGCATACGCTTCATCTCCATATCCTTTTGAAACTTGATCCGCTGCCTCTCCATCTCCTCCGCATGCCTCTGCTTCGCAGTCTCCAAGCGCTCATACATCTCGGCAAATGTCTCGATTGCCCTTGCAAGCTCCCCGAACCCTCCACTCCCGCTCGTCTTCCTCTTGCTGCCAATAGCTGGAGCAGCTGTGGCAGCACCGCCGCCAGAGCGAGATGACACAGAGCGCGACAGTGACTGCTGCGAGGCGTCGTCGTCATCGTCATAGTCATTGTTTTTGTAGCCATCGTAGGAGTCGGAATCTGCGGCGGCCGCAGCAGCAGCAGCCGCGGCTGCATTATGGAGGAGGTTAGCCGAGGGCAGGTTGGATCCCCGGCCGAAATTGGGCAGGGGAAGCGCCATGGGCGGCGGGGACGGGGAGCGCGAGGGCGAGTGGCGTCTCCTGAGCATGGGCAGCGCGCGTGGCGGGGACGGCCTCTTGCCGGTGGCGGCGCCGGACGCGGAGAGCGTGGGGCCGACGAGGAGGTCGAGCTGGCCGTAGAAGGGCCAGGGCGAGGCCCCTCCCCGCGCGCGCTCGGCCTTGTACTTCTTCTTGAGCGTGTCGACGCGGTTCTTGCACTGGATGTCGGTGCGCGGCGGGCGGCGGCGCGCGGAGGCCCCCGGGCGCGTGTTGACGGAGTCGGCGACCTCCCGCCACTGCGGCTGGCGGAGGCTCCCGCGGTTGAGCTCGAGGTAGCGGGACCCCCAGGCGTCGACGAGCGCCGCCGTCTCGCCCTCGCTCCAGCAGTCCTCCCGGTACGGCAGGTTCGGGTTCGGCGGCGGCAGCTTCCCGTCCATCGCTTCTCCTCCTAGATCTCTCCGCCTCACGTAGTAGATGACCTAGTCTCTCGTTTCCGCGTGGAGATGGACGGACAGGCAGAGTCGTGGGGCGGCGAGCGAGAGGTGGGGGTGAGGAATAAAAGAAGGGAAGGGAGAGCGGACGGACGGGCGGCGAGGGGAGAGGAGGAAGGACGCCGCGCCGGCCCGTGGGCCGTGACGATCGCGGGGCGGCACGTGGAGGAGCGCCCCGGATGCATGGGGCGCGTCCGATGGGCGAGCGGCCGCCGTTGGATTGGTCCGTCGGTGGTGCGTTTGACCGGGACGCCTCCTCGAGCCGGCGGGGGATTAACCAGCGGAGTTGGATTAGGAGTCGGAGCCGTCGACGTGGTTCAGTTGGCAGGCCGGCCGGCCGGCACGGCGCGGGATGGGTGGGTGGGTGGGCGCGTGGTGCGGGCCGGGGAAGGTATCACGCCGTGCCGAAGCAGGACTCGTGAATCACGACCTCGTGGGGTCGGTTGCCTCGGCTGCCGCCGTTCGGTCGGCGTGCGTTTGCGCCGAAAGGGACGGGCGCCGCTGCTTTGTTTCTGGCGATCTTTTTGGTGCGCGGAGCGAGTTTCCCGGGGAGCGCGTCACACGGCGGCGGCTGCTCGCTGTCGTTGACCACGGGAGTTCAAAGACTGGCGCTGATTGACCGGACCGGGACAGGAAATTCAGAAAGGAATCCAATCACCGGGCCGACTTGAACTTGAACCGCCGGAAAGTTCCAAGCAAGAATGTCATCAATCAGGGGTAGAGGTAGTAATATATAGGACGATTTGGTTTAATAGGGCGGGCATAAAAGTTATGGGCATTTCGATTTCACCGACGCCGAACGCCGGCGAAAACAAAGACCGTCGTGTGCCCTAAACTATTCATGATTTCATTATGCGAATATGCGATTCTATCTAACACCTTCGTTAGTGGGTAGACGTGATAAGTTGATCAGATGTCATACGACTCAGCCCATTGGTCGCATCGAAAAGAAGATAGATATTCACCTGTGGTCATTTTCAGCAGAGCACTCGGCTTGCATCCTCCGAAACAACGATCCAAGGACAAGCAGCGCCTGGCCTGCGACGCAAGGCACTTTTTTTCTTGGCCTGCCGTGTTCTTCTATAGACGGAGAATATTTTTTTACATTTTGAGAGAAAAGGTTGCCGTTACGCAGCAGCAATACAAGACTTGGATACGTGTAACCTCGGCGGTACGCGGAATCAACAAGCTATTTTTTACAGGTTTTATACAAGAACGTTGCCAGGAACCAAGCTACTTAAGCAGAGCTGCTTTCATTTTAGCTGACAGCATATTCGCAGTCCAGCAAGCGGGTTAGGATTTCCTGGCAGCTCGGCCGATTTTCAGGCTCTGCCCAGCAATCTGCAGCAAGCACAAACAAAAACAATAGTTGATGAGCTATAATTGAAGAGCATGAAAGAAGCTAATCAACTCAACATGAGTAGAGAATCTGGTTAATCTCTCTTTTTTTTGGCTGAGGGCAGACTTTTAATTAATCCATCTCCATAGACATCACTGAAAGAACTCAACCTGTCTCCAGATTAGTAAACAACGTTACCTGCGATTAACTTGCCAAGAGGTCCATCAGGAATATCCAGCCGTGACCCTTCATTAGCAACCGTGTACACCACCTACAATCGCAGTCCAATTTGTATCAGCTAAAAGCTTCACCCACTACCATTTGTAGCAGCAAGCGCATCAAGGAACTGGAATGCATCACGTGTATTCGATAAGTAGCTTGAGGTGTTGAGCTGCCACAGAGGACTAATAACCAATTCAGGCAGCAATCAGAAAGCACCGTATGCTTCAGACAATACACATTTGGGAAACGAATTTATGCTGCAACTGTTCCAGCAAGGAAGTGAACATGCTTACTTGAACTGGGGAAATGCCTTCCCATGGGCGACCCAATGTGCACAGCTCCCACATTATAACACCAAGGCTGAATATATCACACTTTTCTGTGAAAGGTTCGTTCCTTATAAGCTCAGGGGCCATCCATTCCGGAGTGCCAGCGGAGGAGCTATCAGTCATCGGACTTTCAATCATCACACGAGAAAGACCAAAGTCACATATCTTGACGGTCCAATGCTTGTTCACCAGGCAGTTTGCACTTTTCAGATCCCTGTGAACTATTTTCATGCGGTGTATGCACATCAAACCCCTTTTCAAGAAACAGGATAATTTCTTTCAGATAAGCAATTAATGATAAAGGACTGTGAATGAGAGTTTTATCAGATAGTATCCTACAAAGATCCAAAATGTTGAAAATAGCAGACAGAAATATATAAAATAAACATTATTTCATAACAAAAGAAAATCAAACCTGCATATATCCCGTATAATTTTCAACCTCCTACGCCAACTGAGCTTCTTTTTCTGGCCACTCATATGGATGAGATAGTACAGTGATCCCATTTCCATATATTCGGTTACCATTGATAAGTGTGGAGGCGTAATACATGCACCAAGAAACAATATAACTACAGAACAGAATAAAAAATTGGTTAGAAAATCATATTTCATGTAGATGTATGGTAGTTGATATCAAGTACTGTAATTGCAGTTGGGACACTGCTGATCACATCAGTCGACATGAATTACTACCATTTGGATGTCGAAGCCGGCTGAAAGGAAAGAATGACATCAATAAAGTTAGTGTAAATCTAATGAGAAAAGCTGATAATATTAAAAAAAAAAGCAAACTTCTGGTACCTCAGGATGTATATCTCATTGCAAAAATCTTCCATGTTTTCAGTTGTCAGATCCTGTTCTAGAAACAATTTGATGGCAACATCAGTTCCATTCCATATACCACGGAAAACCTCTCCAAAAAATCCTGTAAGTGTTTCAAAAAGGGTTAGTACCTTAGGCTGTAATCAGGATTCAGGACCCAAAAAATGGAAGCAGAAGGATGCAGTATGAAAAAATAGCCAAATAATGCAGTGCACATTTCTCCCTGTTAGTAGCTGGATTTTTACTCTCATTGAAGAGAGGATGACACTAGAGAGTTGGGGCAATTTTTCTTGTCTATTCCTCACACAATGCCATGCCAACCCAAGGGGTTGAGGCTACATATTTATAGCAGCCCAAGGGCAGCCAACCAGCCAAGCATATGCCTTCTTGCTAGTCCAAGATGCCATGCAAGGTGCTGTCCTAAAGATGCTAACAACCGTCCTAAAAGCAGTCAAGATGCTGCTGTCCTAACTGCTGTCCTAAAAGCAGTCAAGATGTTGTCCTCTAGTCTAAGATGAGTACAATAAGGACCAAAGACCAAAGGACTAAGGTACAACAAACTAAGGACAAGGGTACAAGGGACTAGGGGACCAAAGACCAAAGGACTACAAGACTTATTCCATCATTCTCCCCCTAAGTCTTGTACGTCGTCTTCTGGGAGGGTTGGACCATCCCGATCCTGGAGCAAAGTTCAATGAACTTGAGCCTCCCATGGGGCTTGGTGAGCAGATCCGCAGGCTTGCGCCCATACCAAGCCTCGTACGGCGTCCTGCCGTGGAGGGCCTTGGTGGGCGAACGGTTGAGGATGTAAACGGCGGTCACCACCGCCTCTCCCCAAAAGATAGCCGGCATTCCCCTCTGCTTGAGGAGGGCCCGAGTCATCCCCACAACCGTCTGGTTGCGCCGCTCGACGACGCCGTTCTGCTGCGGGCTGTAGGGCGCGGAGTAGTGGCGCTGAACACCCTCATCCGCGCAATACGACGCGAATTCAGCCGCCGTGAATTCGCCGCCGTTGTCAGTGCGCAGCACGCGCAGCTTGCGGCCGCACTCCGCCTCCGCAGTGGCCTGCGCACGCCTGATGGCATTCGCAGCCTCTCCCTTGCTGCCAAGGACCACCACCCACATGTAGCGGGAGAGGTCGTCGACGAGCAGCAGGAAGTAGCGTCGTCCTCCTGGTGTAGCCGGTGTCACCGGGCCACACAAGTCCCCGTGAACGAGCTCGAGCCGCTCCTTGGCTCGAAAGCTCGACTGCTGGGGAAAAGGAAGCCGCCTCTGCTTCGTCACCACGCAGACGTCGCAGAGCTGCTCCACGTGGTCAAGGCATGGCATGCCTCGCACCATCTCCTTGGCACTGAGCTGCTTCAGGGCCTCGAAGTGAAGGTGCCCAAAGCGCTCGTGCCACTGCCATGCCTCGTCCTCCCGACGAGTGGCAAGACAGACAGGTTGTGCTACCTGCACGTGAAGGACATAGAGTCGATTGGTGCCTCTAGTTACCTTGGCAAGAAGGCGACAATGGCGATCCCAAATCCTCATGACTCCGTCCTTGATCTACACGCGCGAACCACTCTCATCCAGCTGTCCCAAGCTGATGATGGAGTTTCGCAACGCGGGGATGTAGTAGACTCCGACGAGCAGCTTGTGCTCACCGGACTTAGCGCTGAGGAGGACGGAGCCAACACCCTTGATCTCCACGCCGGAGGCGTCACCAAACGTGACGGAGCCTCGGACATTGGGATCAAGCTCGGCGAAGAACTCCCGTCGACCGGTCATGTGATGGGTGGCGCCGGTGTCGAGGCACCACCCGTCAGTCTTGTCGTTGCTGGAGCCGTCGCCGAGGAGAGCGTGTGCTCTCGGCTCATCAAGATGAAAGAGAGCCGTTGCGGTCGATGCCGCTAGAGATGGCTTGATGCTTCCATGTGCCATGAGCAAAGCTGGCTCCTCCTCCACCTGGGCGACGTGGGCCTCCTCCTCCACTTGTGCGACGTGGGCCTGACCACGTCGTGGCTGTCGACACTCCCTGGCCCAATGACCAAGCTTGCCACAGTTGTGGCAGGTGTCGTCTCGTGCCGGCTTGTGGTTGCCGGCGGCACCGCCCTGGGCACCTCCGCGGGCACTTCCTTGCGCCCCGGCCTGGGCGCCTCCGCGCCCCTTGCGCGGCTTGCCGCGCTTGCGGCCGCCTGTCGAGAAAGAGGACTCCCCCTTCTTCCGGTCACCCTGGCTAGCCTCCCACTGCTCGCGAGTGAGATGAAGCTTCCCGCCAATAGTGATAGGCCCCGAGAGAGGCTGTGGTTCGTCGCTGTCGACGACCTTGAGGCGACCTATCGCCTCTTCGATCGACATCGTGGAGAGGTCCAACAGAGACTCGATCGAGCGAGCGATCTGCTTGTATTTCTCGGGGATGCAACGGAAGAGCTTCTCGACAGCTCTCTCCTCGTCGTAGGTGTCGTCGCCGAACTGCTCCAACTTCTGCAACAAAGTGTTGAGACGGAGAGCAAAGTCATCGACGTCCTCACCTGGCTTAAAGGCCAGGTTCTCCCACTCCTTGCGAAGCGCCTGCAGTGTGGTCTTGCGGGCGCGGTCGCTGCCGATGCGTGCCGCAGCGATGGCGTCCCAAGCCTCCTTAGCAGTCCGCTTCTTGGAAAGCGAGAACTGCATCTCGGGCGGGACTGCAGCAATGAGGGCATCCAGCGCCCGTCGATCCTCGTAGTAGTCGACGTCGCCGTACCGAACTGCTTCCCACATGTGTCGCACCTGGAGCCGCACCCTCATCACCGCGGCCCACTCCACGTAGTTGGTCTTGGTGAGGGTAGGCCACCCACCGCCGGGACCGACATCCCTGACAATGGCCTGGACCCCATGGTGTCCATGGTACCGATCTGGGGAGGGAGAACCGCGCTGCCTGTAACGGCCGCGTTCTCCGTCGACTGCGCTGCCGCCGCCGGGAGCGCCACCGGCACGTCCGCGCCGGCCTGGGCTGCGGCTATCGCGCCCATGGGGACGCGCGGCTACTCGATGCATCTCCTGTGCTCGCGCCACTTCCCTTGCCAACTTGAGCTCATCGTCGACGCCGCCGTCGACAGAGCCGCTGGAGCTACTGCCGCGCAGAGCCTCCAGCTCTGCTACCGCTGCACGCGCTACAGCCGCCGCCGCCGCTGCTTCCACTTCCGCCCTCGCTGCTGCCAGTTCCGCCGCCGCCAACTTTGCCGCTAGTGCCGCCGTCGCCGCAGCCTCTGCCGCCGCTCGCTCGCGCTCCTCCGCCGCGGCGACCTCCGTCTGCCGCGCGCTCGAGGCGACCGAACGCTGAGACTGTTCGTCGGACATCGCGCACTAGTGGGGAGCTGGTGTGTGGGGAAGTGGGATGAGCTGAGGCAGCCGGTGTTCCTGCTACCGGTTGCGGACAGGGAGAGGCGCGGGAGGGAGATGAGCAAGAGATGTTTAGGCTACAGGACAGAACGGCTCTGATACCAAGTGTTAGTAGCTGGATTTTTACTCTCATTGAAGAGAGGATGACACTAGAGAGTTGGGGCAATTTTTCTTGTCTATTCCTCACACAATGCCATGCCAACCCAAGGGGTTGAGGCTACATATTTATAGCAGCCCAAGGGCAGCCAACCAGCCAAGCATATGCCTTCTTGCTAGTCCAAGATGCCATGCAAGGTGCTGTCCTAAAGATGCTAACAACCGTCCTAAAAGCAGTCAAGATGCTGCTGTCCTAACTGCTGTCCTAAAAGCAGTCAAGATGTTGTCCTCTAGTCTAAGATGAGTACAATAAGGACCAAAGACCAAAGGACTAAGGTACAACAAACTAAGGACAAGGGTACAAGGGACTAGGGGACCAAAGACCAAAGGACTACAAGACTTATTCCATCACTCCCCATCCCTACTTGCATGTCCACACATGTAATTATATTGCTTCCCTCCATAATAATGAATAAGCTTCCATAATCCCATTGATGTAAAGTGTGATTATCAGTTTGCCTGAGCTGAAATGGAGGTATGGTAATACTGTTTCAAAACCATGTGAAGGCTGATATTTGTTGACACCTGTGAAAGATGGCTATACTTTGAGCCTGTCGCAAGAAATCATTAAAGTCTAAATATTTGCCGCATCAGATTCATAACTGGTCTAAGACAATCAACTTATTTGTCAAGTAAATAGCTTCGATGAGGTCAGAAGTTACGAGATAAATAATAACATTTAGACTAGGTTAGCCTACCCCAACTTGCTTGGGATTAAAGGCTTTGTTGTTGTTGTTGTAGACTAGGTTAGGACAGACTGAGGGCCCATTTGGCAGCGCTCCAGCTACAAGAAATCCTGCTCCGGAGCTGTGGACGGATTAAGGGTCTTTTACTAGTTCATTTTGTTCTTATTTGGACTACAAATAAAAATCTAAAACACTTCATTTTATTTAATCTCAGAAACTCAAAATCCTGCATGGATCTTGGAACTGGAGCTGTGCCAAACAGGGCCTGAATTAATTTGATCTGTTTTCAGAGGCATTCAATAAAAGATTATTAGTTGGGATATTTCGAGGTAAGGTCGTATATTGTCTTTACTATCCTTTGATTGTAAGTAAGAGCATGCTGAAAAGGTAGCAAAACATTTCTTAAGAATCTGAGAGGAAACTCATCTGATATAGTGAGAAAGCACAAAGCAGTAAACACTACTGATAGTAGCGAGAAGAAACACAAACTTAGATATATAAGAATCTGAGGGCAATTAACGAACATTTATCCAACAAGTATACAGTACAACAGTAGACTTCAGTAAACTCATGCGAGAAAGTTTCAAGATTACTTGCCTATCCCAACACGTGTGCCAATTGTTATCTCGGAGAAATCTATGTTCCATTCTTCAAAAGGCAGTAAAGGTTTATTAAGAAATGAGGAGCTCTGCAAAACCTTGTTCCACTTCAATGCTAACTTCTCTTTACTAACATAATCATCACTTTTCTCAGTAATTTGACCCCTATATTCATGAGGCGAAGAAGGTAATGACATGGCCTTCTGAGTTGAACCAGTCCGGTTTCTCGAGCCATTGTTGATAACACCTCTCGGAGATGCATCATCCTAACAATGAAAAAATAAAATTATGATCCCAAACTGATGGAATTTTCAAATAATGATAACAAAAGTGAAGAAAAAAACAATTGAATTGTAGAAATGTACATTATTCGGGCAGTCATTCGCATTTTTTTGGTCCTCCGTAACATATGAGGATGAACCTTCAACATCATCCCTTTGGAGGCGATTTTGCTTTAGTGTTTCATTCATAGCCCTAACTGCCCTGTTAAATAATTTAAGATTAAAAAAGAAACCCGTGTACAATATGTAGCCTGTTTACATGTCTCTATACATACAAAACAAACCAAAGCAAGCATGACGATGTATGAGGATATCCAGCACTCTAGCATCTAAGCGCAGTCATAAGCAAACATGCTCTGTCCATTGGTACAATTTCAGTGATAGTGTGTACACCTACGCAATTTCAGATAAAGATCTCAATTTTCACCAGGTAGTTCAAAGCTAGAATTACCTTACAATGTCATCACCAATCTCAGGAGTAATACTAATGCTTCTTCGTCTTATTCTTCGAGTGTTTGGTGTCGAACTGCCACCAATGCCATCTGACCTGCAAGTGCATATGATGGTTCATTCAAAATGGATTTACTAAAAGAAGTATTGTTCACATTAAAGACTTTGTTGTCATCGACTTGATACAGTTGTTAATATTGCTGCTGCCATATGAAAATTTTCACAAAGGGAAAAAAGAAACTATACTAACAAAAGTAAAGGATACATCTCAAACACTGTCCAATTCATAAAACAAAAGTCGAATCCTTTCATGGACATTTTTACTGCAAATTGCGCTCAGCAGTTGAACTACTAGTAGTCAATTTTAATTGATTGGCTATATAGGTGATACCGGAGGTTTGCGGATTCTTTAGAGCGTGAAACATTCTCAAATATCAGAAGGGCCATTCACCTATCTGATAAATGCCAGCCACAAAAGCAAAAATTTCTTGTTATTACATTCTTAGCCTAAGTTAATAGTTTTGAGAAAAGGCGGAAGAATATCTGCCCATATCATAGCGTGGTCAATTGAAATATTAAGGATTCTAAGTGTAGTCAAGATGGCTCAAGCATTAGTACACTATTCACTTAAAACACAGTAGTTTTACAATCGTGAAGCTGATACTTAACCAGATTCAGTCTTCTACTAATTGCTTGAAATAAGAAAACAAACACCTTAGACCATTTCAAGTCATGCTAGCTTTAAAGATACAAGAATTTCCCATATAAACTTATAAATGGATTATATGGCTTTCTTGATTGCCAGCGTTATATATGACTACTGCATCACATGGCTACCTACTCAGATTAGGTTCTAGCTGTTAGAGATATAATAGTAGTATTATATTAGACGATGTATTAGGGACTCATTTGCATATTTGTCATCCTGTACATCTATATATAGAGGTATCCAGCCTCCTCAATAATATAAGATCTAAAGATCCAATATTCATAACATGGTATCAGAGCCTAGGTTTTCAACACTATTTTTTTAGAGCGGCGGCGGCAGCCGCCCCCGGGGCCCTGCTCGATCCACGGCGGTGGGATGGACTCTAGCAGCGACGGATCCCCCCGCGTCGCCGACATTCGCGTCGCGCGGTTCCGCGTCAACCCGCCTCCGCTACCCGCGCTCGACAATGGCCTCACGCTACGCATCCGCATCCAGAACCCCAGCCTCGTCCTCCCGCGGCACTTCTTCTTGAGTTTTCCGCCAGCCTCCGGAACCTTCGACCGGCACCGGAGATGTAGAGCGCGGCGGCCATCGGGCTCGTACAGCCATGCGTCGCTCGGCCGCTCGTCGAAGGTGGCGCGCGTGTCCGCCGGCTCGTCCCCGTCCTCCATCACTGCCAGGAACTCCTCGAGGCTGATGAACCTGTCCCCGTCGCGGTCCGCGGCGGCGACCATCTCCTCCGCCATCTCGTTCGTGCAGCGGTTGACCTTGCGCATCTCCGCGGCCGAGATGCGGCCGTTGCCGTCCGCGTCCAGTAGGCGGAACGCGCGCACGAGCTCCGGGTTGGGGACCTTGGTGGGTGGTGCTGCGGGGATCGGGCTCAGTGGAGGCGGAGGCGACGAGCTCCGTCGGCTGAAGAAGCCACTGCAGGAGGCGGTGGCGGCCATGGATTGTCAGCGTCTTGATGTGGCAAAGGACTGTACTGGTGTTCTTTCAAAGCAAGTCTTGTGCAGATCAGGCCTGCACCCGCTCCCAAGATCGGTCTCTGCTTCCATGAAGATATTTGGGGTTTGTTCGTTTTTGGGTTAACCCTCAATAGCAAAAAAAAGGTGGATGGTTCCTCTTCGAATTTAAGATGTGATTGACGTCTTTTGGGCGCTTTCTTTTGGCTGTCTGTGTCGTCTTGGTCCATCGTTCATTCGGGAGCTCCGTTTGTGCCTCAAAAAAAAATGTTGTCTATGCCACTTCTTTTGCGCTCTCGCCGTCATTTGCCGCTGCATATGTTTGCATCTTGCCGTTTTGGTCATCTTCGTCATGATGACTTTCTACTTCGATCAGAATTCCAGCTATGCGGTGTGCTTTTCAATTGCACTAATAGCCGTGATTGGGTTCCTCGTATGCGTCTACATATGCGTGGTCTACGATTTTGGGAGTTGCTCATGGAAGATCTTTGGTTGGTACTAAACCTCGTCGTCGTGATTCACAGCATGTTTGGTAGCTTGACTGGCTTCGTCTTTCTTCCGCTGCGCATGTCAGTTTTGTCGGCTCCAGTTGTGCTGCTTCATCTACTTCGACGTTTTGCTCAGTGACACCAAGGATCATCTTTGTGGCTTCAGCATGTTTTTATCTTCAAACTCAATGTTCTTGACGCACTTTGAGTTTGAGGAGGGATGTTAGAGATATAATAGTAGTATTATATTATATGGTGTATTAAGGACTCATTTGCATATTTGTCATCATGTACATTTATATATAGAGGCATCCGACCTCCTCAATAATATAAGATCTGAAGATCCAATATTCATAACACTAGCCAATGAATTAAAATGACTTTCCAACACCACAGAAAAACCCACCATCATGTACTTAGTACTTGGTGGAAAACAGGACACTGGCCCTGGTGTGCTATAATAACTCAAAACAATGGTAGAGTTCCCGTTTAAAATATGAAATTTTCACGATTGAGAACAATCCATAAAACTAATTGAAAATAATTACCAGATTTAGATTCATTTTGAAACTAAGTTGTACCAAACAAGAGTGTACAAACTAATATTTGCTTCTGAGATGTATATAAGACCTTATGGCTTCCACTATCCAGGCATTAAATGAAAACAAAAGGATTGAAATAGTGGAACCTATGACACTAGGCAGCAAAATATTAGCAAAAACCATGCACTAGGTGACATCATGCAAACTCTTTTAGAACATACTACTTTGTCTCTTCTTTCTTTCACTTTTTCGCTTCAATTTAATTTTACTTATTGCCAGTTCATGCTTCCACCTGTGGGGCTCATCTCTAGCCTACCCGAACTTGTTTTAGACTAAAAGGCTTTGTTGTTGTTGTATCTCTAGCCTACCCCAACAAAGAAGAATCACAAATGTTAGTTAACCAACCAAAACACGCACACAATTCGGCAAACCTTGATGCAACTGCATTTTCTGCATATTCTTGAAATGATTGCTTCTCACCCCCAAGAATCGATCTTCCTCTTGCTCTCATCAAAGGATGCTCGGGACTACACCAGCGAAAGAAAAACGATGAGAAAAATATCATGAGCACTGAGACCTCTGGTTTCAAGACAATGAAACAAACAACTGATTTCATGATTTGTGTCATGAATGTCACCACTCACTGCTAGACCAACACAAAAGCCACAGTAAACAATGAAAAACATACGAACGGTGGTATTTTGGTCCTTCTAGACTAGGACAAGATCTCCAAAGCACAGCTTCGACAAGCAATTTGTATTGAATTATAATAAAATTTACAAGCAATACAACATAAGTTTAAATTTAAAACCCAAGGTATTACAAGCATGGCAATGTATGCTTAAATTTTAAACCTAACGAAATATTCACAATAATATATTATTCAAGTATTTTTGAAGACAATACCATTTTGATATGGCAGCCATAACACCTTTGATTCTTTGAATACATCATATGTCAAAATTCTGGAAAAAGTTCTAAAATGCCAAAAGTTATTCTTTCTAGGGGGTAGACTGGTGATAGATTTTGGTAATACAGAGATGATTTTCATGAGGCATATAATTACACTTGCTGATCAACCAAAAATTAACAATTGCAAGCCCGTAATAAAGCAAAGCATCTATAACAGCACGTTCAACCTTCCACATCCATATCTCCAGTAGTTCTCACTTCTCAGCAGGAAATGTTTTCAAGAAAGAAATATAAATGATATGAAAGGTAGAAATATAACTAAAGGAATGAATGGCTACAGTCAAGTTCAAACCTTGAACTTGCACCACAGGGTTCCTCAGCAACTCCTCTCCTGTGACTGTGCCTCCAAAAGGCGTTTGCTATGTTTGGTTCACTACATGATGTGCTAATTTAAAAAACAGAGAATCTCTTAGCAAATGCAATGAAAAACGAAGTCTAAAATGTTGACACAAGTAACATAAAACTGCATAATATTTCTTCCTCCAATCAATATTTTTTTCCAATGATGAAGTCATATGTCATAAACAGAGTTTTTACTAATCTAGCTGCAAAATCAACAATTAGGTGTTACCTTAATTTCCCCTCTGAAAACGTTCTTGATCTCAACATCTTATTACGCAATGATCGCCCAGATAGATTAGATGAAGATTCAGTTCTGCACTGAGATAGAACGTTATCATTTTGATCACAATCAAAACCCTATCCAAGTCAAAGTATTGTTGAAATATGTTACTGATATATCAGGGTCTAGTCTCTAGCCAACCTCAAATCCTTGCAAAAATAGATATACTGACTCTAATATCCGTGGTTGACATCCTCTCATAAGATCTTGCCACCTAATATGCTCATATGTTCTATACAGCTCCGTTCATGACAGTAACATATCTCAGTGTTGGCACTTCAATAATATGCCACTTTGAAGACTCACTTTAATGATGCTCCTACTAGCCACCTAAACTAGTGTGTTAAATCCTAAGTATGAATCCCTGGAAGTTAAACTTTTATAGCCAAAGATGTGTTATAATAAATTATCAATGTTATACCATCTTCTCACATTATTTATCCCTAAAAAATGTGCTGCATACACTACTAGCAGTCTAGCCTACCAGGAAATGCAAGCCATGACAATTATAACCCTTCAGTACAACAAATATGGCAATATTGTCTTTTGAATAATCCTAATTCGTAATCTACTCCTATTTGAGGGTCCAGCTGTATTCCTAGCAAAGTTAATAAATCTGAGAAACACACAACATAGAAATTAAATATCACATAACCGGCAAAGTTACATGCAGCGTTTTCTGCAACAAGGAAATACCCAAATGAACAATAAAATATGTATTGCACGGTAGCAGGAAACATAGAAGTCCAGGATCACATAACTAAGAGGGGGAATTTAATGCATAAGCATACCCTTCAGCTTCAACTTTGTCAGATAGTCCATAAAGAGGGCTATTGGGCTCAAGGGGAGAATCACAAGAGTCATTTTCAGCGGAGTCACTCTCACCCGCGGCGGAGATATGTGATATGAAGATAGCCTTGGCTGAAAAGGGGATCAATTGGCCTGGAAATCGCATAAGATCAACTAACAGCTCCATAGAGTTCAGCGAAACTACCACAGACATATGCTTGTAAGAATCCACAAACCCAACAGATATGTCATCAGGTAGGCCCTGTGAAAAACAATTCTCTTAAATATCTTGAACTTAGAATTTAATAAATGGACAGACCCAGTGCGGAAGCTCCCACGCGAGGTGGGATCTGGGGAAGGATTATATGAGGCAAGTCTTACCCCCGCAATGTGCAGTGCGGAGAGACAGCGGACCTCTTGGCACCAGTGGGATGACTTTCACCACTGCGCCAGGCCTGTCCTTCTTGAACTTAGATTTAGTACAAGTAATAGTTGTACTTGTACCGTATGTTTAATGAAACATTTGAAATATGCAAATTAAAAAAAATGGAAGGGGCAGAAGTGGAAACATACCACTACAAGTTTACTCTCAAGGCCAACAGCATCTGCAAGAACTTTAAAAAGAATAGCTCGGGGTCGGCATGATCCATGCTTTATCTGTCCTAGAAGTTGTGGTCCGCTATTTCCGAAGAAATGGTTATCTTCAGTTGAACCTCTTGCTGGGCTTGCATCAGGATTTTGTCGCTTAAAGCAGTCAAAAACCTTTCAAAGGAATAATAAGTAAAACATATGAATCAAGCTACAAAATAGTACTTGCAGTAGGGATGTGGTTGATGCAAGGAATTGTTAAAATGGGGGCACATCCAGTGGAAATGGGCTAAGTGTTGGAAGTTTAGAAATATTGTTCCAAACAGTGTCTGCAAATGATGCACAATAGGATATAGCAACAGAACCATTGTTTCACACAACATTCATAAATGTTGCTGCAACATTTAGTCTTTACAACACAAATCAACATCCGCAACAAGTCCAAACTCAAAACATAATTCGCAGAAGATTTTCAAATTTCCAACAGTTACCCCATTTTCATTGTATTTGTACCGTTAATTAAGATAGTGGTACCTAATGCAAAAGTTTAAACACAGGTCAGTTCTAAATGTTCTGTGTAAACAGGAAGAACCAAAAAGATGTATGATTATAGCAATAAAACGATGGTTGTGACACTGAGATTCTAAAAAGGAATTTTACAAAGGAAGACAGAAAACTGTATTCATCTGCACTTAATCAGAACTTACCAAACCTGCTATTTTCTTTATGACTAAAGCCGGGCTAGAGTTTAAGCCTCTGACAAGCGCAGCACTAAGCTGCTTCAACATAAAAACCTTCTTATCCCTCTCAGTGTCCACAATAATAATGTCAGCCTTAAGCCCATCTGCTTCAAGAGTTTGAAGGTCATCTAACGTTGGTATTGTTCGAAAAGTCTCCTTCAGCTTTTTATCCTGCATGAATGAACCGCAGCGAACAATGTGGCCATAAGAATAATGCCAACTTCATAAAAGTTATACAAAGAAAACTTTTCAGTAAATCATTGTTTTAATGAAACTGTATACATATTAACAGAAGTACCACAACGTTCAATGAAATCTGAAGTAAAATTATACTACTTTTTCTTAATCCCTAATATGTAGAAACTTGCTTTCAATTGAATAAAGGCACTGATCAAGAGAAGTGTTTGGCATGATTTTGCAGAACTTTAGCTGTAAATCCGTAGCACATGTGCACAATAATCTAGAATGATTTTCTAAAATGCCTCGAGAAGAAGAAAGATGAAATATAGAGAGTGACCTAACCGGAATGATTGAATAGAAACCATTTGGGATCAGCCCAGAAAAAGTCCCTGTTGACCACAGTAACTGAGATGCCTTCCAAGATGAGGGCCTTGCAGCACCCAAAACTTCATGTTTCCTTGATATCGAAACAGACTCTACTTTTTCCAAAATGTCTGGTGACCACCAACTAGGTTCACATGAGCTAGCTTCAGATTGTCCAGGACTATTTGGTGTTTCATCCATTTGTCAGGTAATGAAGTTCCTCAATTTCAACCTATACACACCATCTTTTGCATGCTAACAGAGCATCCGAGCATGTGACAACAATTTTATGTTCAACATAACCACTGGTCAACTTAATTCATATCTGTACAAAAGGAAGATGTTAATATAGATCTCGGAAAAGAAATATCTCTGAAAAAATTCCCCTGACTTCCTAAGGTGGTTTTGCAATGTCAAAAGCTTTTGTTGTAACTCACATTTTTTGTTGATAACCCCCATCCTCTTTATAGCATTCACAGATTTATCGGCTATTGCACACAAAAGATACTAAGGAATTTAATTTTTATATGTGGTTCTGAACTGACAGTAGGGAAAAAAATTAAAAGCATTCTAAAACAAGCCTGTTTGGATGTAAAGTAATACATGCAAATCTCAAAATCCGATTCATCTGAATGTAACTTTTTTGTCTCAAATAACATGATAGTAACATCCAACTGAAAAGCAGAAGAACATGTGAACTACATGAGCATTCCTAGGACAGACACTTGTTATCGTTGATTAGAGCTCATTAGTCGTGAAAAAATAAGGGTTGGAAGTACATAGAAGTGGATGACATCCTTTCTCTATCAGCTAGTGTGTCACCCCAACTTGAAGCATGATCACATGGCACTTTCCCGTGTAACCTCTTCAGGCTCACTGCAAAATTCCAGCCCAAAAGTCGGTTGCAAGAATAGCAGACTTATCTAAAATCCGTGCCAGTCACTGTTATCGTAGCGCATTTTTAGGAGTACAGAGGACTATTCATCTTGTCAAAGGATATTGCCATTTGCCAAAGTAAGGCATCTTAAACAGTGAACCATCTTTGGACCGTTCAATGAGGGCATAACGACATGCACTGTGTGATCTAGATCCAGCCTCATGTTCACCTAAATTCAGCACCAACAGTAAAAAAAAAAAAAAAGCCTCCAGCAAACAAACAGAACCCTCATGGTAGCGAGCACAACGACGTGGCACACATTAAATAAGGTACAGTACAGTCCAGAATTCCAAAAACTTCGCCCGGGCAGCTGTTTCCAGTAAAAATGAACAGGATCAGGGGCGGATGCACCCAGGGTCAGTGGTGGACCTGTCGTAAGTTTTGGAAAACAAACAGCACGCAGCACCCCACCCTAATTGTGTCGCAACAAGTCACGTGGCGTCAGCCAATGCCGATCTCGCACGCAGGAGAACAATGAGAAGAACCTAACCGAACCATGGGTGGATGGACCGACTGACTAGCACGGCCGTACGCGGGACGGTGATTCACAGGTAACCCAACGGGCGAACGGTGGACTTGGATCCGAATTTACAGCAGCGAGAACTCAACAAGCGAAACCAGAACATGAACAGGGCAACTCAACAAGCGAAGAAGCCAGGATCACTTACCCAGCAGACGAACAAGCCAGCCCACGTCCGCACGGATCTCACTCCCCTGAGCCGAAGACGTATGGAGCGGATGCCGGCGCCGGAAGCAGCGGGGCAGCAGCCGAGCGGGGAGGCGGAGGATCCAGCCAACGGCGGTCGTGCTCGGCGCGGGTGGGAGCGCCGCGCCTCCAGACTCCCGGGAGCCTCGGCGGAGGGAGGAGCCGCGCGCTCCGGCGGGGACGTGCTGAGAACAGAGGACAGCGAAGCGAGGGAGGGAGGAGGCGCCGAGGAGAGAACAGGCGGGTGGGACGAAGATTACTGGCAGTAAAGTACGGCTCCCTCCAGCTGTGGGGCGGCCGCTGCAAGCCTGCAGGACGGAGGGAGAGGGATGGAGAGGAGCAGCGAGGCGGAGGAACCGTGGGGGGTGGGGTCCGTCTGGGTCTAAGCTACGCCCCTCTCTCTCTCGCTCGCCCAGCCTGGCCGGTGAGGGTTGGTTGAGCTAGCGTGGTTCTCACCGAAAGGGTGTTGAAAATATATTTGAAATTAATAGCGGTAAACTGTATTTAAAGTCTTTTTTTCTTTTTTTTTTCGAAAGATTTTGGACTAATATAGGGGAACGAGATTATCATATATTAAGGAAAAATAGGTATTAAATTCGCACGAATCAGCATGATCAGAATGTACATCCACACCCCTAGCTCAGTTACTAAGTAATTTTGACTTAGTAATCAATAAAATGATACAGTGAAAGCAAACTTTATATAGAAAAAAAAATTGAGTTGATGCTTATTACATCTTATACATCATTTAATTAAATAATTTATTTTATTTTGCTTTTCAATTCGAAGTTGAGATATTACAATGTGATATTCATGATTTTGATCTGGGTGTTTCCATGCTTGAGAATTATCATACTACTGTCGTTAAAGGGTTCTTTGGTAGGCAACTATAGCGGTCACAAAACTTATAGTCTTGTCACACTTTTATATAAAAAATAACTGAATTCGTAAGAACTTTGAAAAAAAACTTTTTGTCAATTGGGTTAGTTATTGATAAAATTCCTGTAGTCACACTTCTAAGAGTGTAAGTATTTCAAGTTTGATGGGCGGGTAAGCTAAACATATCATTTTGACCGGTTCGGATAATCCAATCTCCTACAATCCAACATAAAAAGGTTATTTTTGTAAGGTCCTCTATCCTTCTTTTTTGGGTAACGGTTGTCATATTTACGTGTTCACCCGTCTATGGCGTAGGGTTTGAGTATGGTTTTGACCGGACGCATGGCAGCCATCATGCCAGCTCGTCAAGCGTGCAGATGGTCACCATCCGCCACCAGTGGGTGGAGAGTACCAATATTCAACATTCATTGCTTGCACTACTCAACGTTCGGTTTACGAACGTCACCGTAATCCGTCCGTGCACCATCGTAATTATCAGGCACGCGTACGCGTACGTGTCCGTTGGACAAACAAGAGGTACGTACACCGTACACGGCGCACAGAACTACAGTACGACCCAACAGCAGCTGCTGTGGTTGCAAATATACTACAGCCCGTGCGGCGTTTTGACTCGCGACGCGATCCATGATTCCATTCATGCATCAATCGTCGCCCATCCGCCGACTCCTCGACTCATGCTGCACATGCGTCCCGCCATTCACGGTCGGACGGACTGGACTGGCCGACTGGGGCTGGGGCGGTCACGGATTCGATGGGAGCCGTCGTGTCGAGCATCATCTCGCCGGCTCGTGCGCGCGCGTGGTCCCCCCGGCCCGGCGCGGCGTGGCGTGGCCTCCTCGACGTGCGTGCGGTGCCGGTGCGTGGCGCGTCGCGGCCGCGCGCGGGCAGCGGGCGCGTGTGACGGATGACGATGATGGAGCAGAAAGCAGAGCGGCGAAGCACGGATAGGGGCGGCGGCCATCTGATCTGGTGACCCATGACCTGCAGCAGCAGCATGCGACGGGAGATGCTTCTCGCTTTTTTTTATCCCGTCTCCTCCTCCTCCTCCCATGTGACGAAGGCGGCCACCAGTCGCTGCGCTGCGCCGCAGGCTGGGCTATCTCTTTTGGGTTCGTCTCGCGTCGCCACCGGCCGTCACGTGCGGATGGCAGCGGGTCACTGGACTGGACGCCCGCCGGGTTGTGTGGTGCGGTGGCGTGCGGGACCGGCGTGGGAGCCGGGTCTTGGGCTCGGTTGCGTCGGGTGGGAGGGAGTGGTGGAACTGTCGGTGACGGCCGTGAGGTGGAAAGCGCGGACGTCGAGGTCACGTGCGCGCGGGTTCCTTTCCCTTTCCCTCTCCTTTCCTTTGGAGGCGTAGCAGCCTTTGCTTTGGATGAACGGACCGCACCGTGGTGGCGGCATATGGCGGTGACGCTGCTTGCGGCGTAGGGCGGCACCGATTCTCGCAATGCGATCGAGCTCAGCACGACATTGATTGAGAAGTTCGTTTCTTCGGAACACGAGGTGAGAATCCCCTTCCCAGCTCAACTTCTTCGCCTCCACTTATCAACGGGATCAGTTTGGTAATAAGTAAAAATTTTGCGGGTCGTTGTGCTTATTAGCCGTACGCATCAGTACCAGTTGCTTATCGACGGTATTCTATTCATGTCTTTAAATTGATGAGCAACATGATCGCGTAAACAAACCGATCATCTTTCGTGGTACGATGCCAACTGTACAGTACCTGTCCGTTCTTCCAGCCCAGGAGATCATCACACGGCCGAGCATGCGTCTCGAACGGGTACTTCATCGTCCTTTTTTTCAGGAGGAAACGGATACTTAATCGAACTCGTACACTTGAAAGATAATTTGTTGTCCAATCAAATGTATAATAATACGCCGCGAGTTACAAGGTCTTTTTGCAGCGAGTTCAATCATGGGACCGCGAATGCGATGCCGAACGCGGCGTCATCATAGGCCCCTCGTGACTCTCGTGATGATGAGGGAATACGACTACGACACCGTGTTTTAGCTGGCAGGCAGCCATCCGTTCCGTTCGACAGCGCGCCAGGTCGCCGAGGGAGGCACGCACCGTTCGGTTGGGGCACCGTCACTTGTGCCGCAAACAATGGACCGTGAGCTTGATCGTGATGTGCATCGCACACTTGATTTATTTATAGAACTACTCCCTCCGTTCTGAAATAATTGTCATTTCAGACAACCAAATGAATTAGAAATAAACTAACAAAGGTTGTCCTAACGACAATTAAAACGAAACGGAGGGAGTACTAGCTAGTTGAGGTTCAGCCACCGTGTGTCCGTGTTGCCGTGGATCTCGTGTTGTTAGCGAAGAACGTTGAACAGGCAAACATCAATTATTGGCACCGTCCGTGTCTGCTACTACAATTGTAAGGTACAGCAGGAGAAGAGGAACGATGCTAGAGCCACATGAATTTTGACAGCTTCGATAGCTCGGAACGAGCTCCAAGCTGGCATCATCGTCGGAATGAAGCAAAAACAGGGGCATTCCCCCCGTATCCGGCCCGACACGCGTTGCACACTGGCCTCCGGATCTTCGTCGTCGTGGTACCACCCAAGCGACAACTTGCTGCCACCGTCGTACGTGTGGCCCGCGCGCTGGGGCCGGGCCTCACGCGGGGAAGAAGCTGGCGACACCGACAAAGGCCGTCGTCGTCGACTCGATCGTGCGACGACAGAGCTCTGCCTGTGCGCACGCGCTAACGTACGCGCGTCTGCTAGAACCCGCGCCACCCTGTAGTACCACAGACTCCACGAAAATGGATGGGACGGCCGGGGCCGGGGCGACCGGCGCGTCGCGTCAATCGTGCTCGCGGCCCGGCGCCGTCGATTGCCGCCGCGCGGCATGGGGTAAGTAAGTGCAGCTGCAGTACGCACGTAACGCAGCAGCGCCGCTCGACAGCGTGAGTTCTTGTACTCCCGGAGAATATGAAACTTTATGAATCTGGGTATACGTGATTATTTTAAAGAGTAAAATACGATTTTAAATATGAAATTATACGAATCTGACATTGGATGGGAGAAGTTCCATTTCTTTCAATATCTATTAATGAAATAAAAAGGATTTAATTGACATGAAATACTAAAATTTTGCATTAGATGATATGACACTTTAGAAACAATAAAATAAAACCACACATGGTGCCTTCGAGACATGCGGCCCACTGCAGTTGGGCTGTTCTCTTTTGTTGGGCTTGTGGCCCGGTGTGGTCCAAGTAGCATATTTGCAGGGGGAGAGAGAGATCACATGCATGGAGGCGAATAGGTCAGCCTAAAAATTATTGGTCTTATTATCACGAGCCACGATGCGAGTGCTAACTCCCTTCATCGATAAATTAACCGGCGAACGTAACTTGGCATATGTCACAGAGCGAACGACACCCGCGCACGGAGCACCGAACGATCGCTTCACTTGGGATGGCACCAATATATAAAGTCGCGAGTCAACACGAACGTAAGGTCACTGTAAGGAGCTGTGCGCATGCAATGACGCAATGGGCCGGCTTCCACGGCAGAGGCCAGAGGTACGATGCACACCCACACCCTCATATCGAGGCATGGATCAACGCCATCCAGTCCGATCCAACAGTTCCCATATCCCAACCAAATCCACAATATCTATGCGTACACGCGAATGCTCTGTGGACGCATGAATCAATTATGAACGGGACATCATGGGACGAGACCTGCTGTCGACTCCTCATCCTCCAACCGACTTTCCATTCGACGGTCTGGAAATGAGAGAGCACAGGGAACCAACCTCGTCCTCGTGTGTGCGCGCGCGCGCGCTCGCAACAGCAGTAACGGTGTTCGTGCGTCACCACCTCTCGCATGGCGATAAGGAATCTTTGATCCTTCCACACAGTCACAGGCACTCTTTGACCCAGCATGTGACCACGAACCGAGCTTGATCTCTTACGCTTGAGTTACCCTCTCGGGCAAGGCAACCCTGCGCGGCGCAGCTCCCGACCTCCGGTCATCCAACCCCTCCTCCAAGTCTCCCGTCTAGCTCAGCCGCGAGCGTATAAATAAATAAAGCTACTAGCGCCCACCCTCCCATGCTCTCTGTAACCGGACACACGCCGGAGACCACTACGGATCCAAGCTACCGACCCGTACGTGCGTGCCTGTGCTCCGGTCTCCATTCATTCGGAGAAGGGGTGACGGCACGAGCAGCTCTACCGAGAGCTCGATCGAACCGCGAAGCCATGCTTGGGAGGACGCGAGGAGGCACGTCGTCGTCGTCGTCGAAGGCCCACGCCGGCGCCACCACCAACGTCATCGCGGACAGGGCCACCGTCACGGACGGGCGGCAGGAGGTCACCGTCGTCTCCAAGTTCGTCGCGCAGGCACAGCTAGGTACGCACTCTTAATTGGTTTCTAACGGGACCGATCAGATATTCAGATGCCGTCGATCATTGCCTAGCTGGGGGGAAGTTGCTTGAGTTCCTGCTGGGCCTGTGGAGTTTGTTTTGCTGCGCACAATTTTGGTAGCCAAATTTTAGCATGTGAGATGATCAGGAATACAGCAGCCTCAGTTTCGCTGTGTTTTATCGCAGATGAGGCATCGCGGCGGAGGCTGGACAGCATGCACCAGAGGCTGAGGTTGCTGGAGCAGCAGATGGAGATGCTGGAGGCCGAGGTCGGCAAAGCCAGCAGCAACAGCAGCAGGGACACAACCTACGCCTCCTAGCTTAGGAGCTAGGCCGCCGATCTATCCTCCACCTGGAAGCTAGGGCTGCTTTTATTTCCTTCTCTTGATTCACCGCCGAGGCCATGAACGCGGCTTCGGTGCTCCGATGATGATGGTGATGATCCGATGGACCCGTTTAGCTGTATGTGCATTAATTGTAGTAACTTACTGTACGTACACATGGCGATTATTTAGAATGATGATAGTTTGACGAAAGATCGAGTAACACCTCGTTCCTCCATCTTTCGCCACACAAATTTCTGGGTGTCGACACTTATCTGGATCCTGGGCGTGGTTGGTTTGATCTGGCTCCGAGGATTCGGAAAGATATGCCAGTTCGTTCGTGGTGTCACTCTCGTCTTCCATGGAAAATTGGGAATGGGTACCGTTCCAAGCATACATACTGCACTTCTGACTGACTAGAAGAGTAGCAGACAAATTGACTTGACCTGGAATATTCAGAGTTCAGACAGCAAACTGAAACGGACAGGAAGAGGCAGCATCCCACCAAGTAAACGAGATCCAAGACTCTCCGAAAATGGATAGTGTAAATTTAGAGTAAGATACTAAAAAAGTAAAACAAGAATAGTATATAGAGTATGTTTTAGAATACACAAGTACAGATAGCGTTGTTATCTCTAAAACAGAAACGAAGATAGAGGATGCTTATTAGTAAGAAGGAAAAATGTATTATCTCTAAAACAGAATCACAGATAGATGATGCTTATTAGTAAGAAGGGAAAAAGTATCACACTTCCACCATAAACTTATGTACATAGGACCGGCTTTAGCCACAGTTCTCATCAGTTCACAACACAATTTCCTTCTCGAAACAACACTTCTTCCACAGACAAGGATCATGAGACATAGTACATCGATATTCAAACAGAAGGGAACAAATTACAGCCCCACGCGACCCACAGCAACGACAAAGGAAGCATCCGCCATCACAACCATACAGCAACATGACAGAAGCCAAACAGTATTGCTATTCACAAGCTAGCTTGGTGCCGAAGCTGCTGAGGCTGATGGCAAAGGCTTGAAATGCAGAGAGGGGTTGTCGGTAATCCATGGTGAAAATATCATCATCGACCTTACCAAACTGAAGTAGAATCGTTTCCTCATCCACAGTGCTGGCAGGGTCACTTGGGTCAGCAGCAGACACAAGTTGAAAATTCTTGACAGATGCAACTGTTACCCGCCCATGAAAGTTTAAGCACCAGCATTGCAAGTGCTCATGCCAGCGGGGAGCTTTATTTCTTAGAGTTGTAGGCCCTATGGGCCTCCTGAACTTCGTTTTGAGTGCGTTATCCCAGGACTCCTGGGTTGAAGGGCATTCAAGTGCGCAATACATTCTCCTCGGACCTCTTGACTTGAGCAGGTTGTATTTGTATGAAACCTGTCCAACTTCATAGTTGCCTGCTGATACTTGTGGACTAATTCTTCTGCTTCCGAAACGCCGACTAGATCGACTACTTGATGCTTTAGCGCCATCATATGGTGGTTTGCTATCATATATTTTGAAGTTTGTCCCCCAGAAATCAGATCTACACAGGGTGCATAAGTAAATGACACGTTAAGCCAAAAAACGGTCCCAAATTCCAATACAAGTACAAAAACATAACAAGCATACAGGATATCAACTATCCATGCTGTCTGCAAGCAATCAAACAAAGAAGTGTCATACAATGTAACCTATGACTGGAGTGCTCGCTTTCAAGATTTAACAAAAAATGGGCTCCATGTGAGTTGTGACTGTTGCAAGACTTGGACAAAGTAATGAAAAAGGCATACAAACAGATCGTTTGGTCTCAAAAGCAGTATAAAAACAGTGTACTATTTCAAGCACTGAATCATGTTCACATCTTACTGAACATTTTGTGTTAGCAGCCAACTGAAGGCTAAGAGTAAGAAAGCGGATCAACTGGTAAAGATTCATTTATTTTGTGTATCCCAAGGTGTCTCGTATAATGAAACAGTTTGTTAAATTACATGAAGTGTATCACCTAATCACATCCAAATATGTCACATCAACTAACCAATTTGTTAGCATAATTAATTCAAGAAATGGTGCGAACGTTCAGGCGAACATTGTGGAACTGTACCTCAGTTTCCCCATGTACACATTACTCCCTTGTGACAGGTCCTCAGCATCAAGGGATATAATGTACTCAGTATGAGGACCGCGCCTGAATCTTCTAGCAGCCATGAGAAACTTCCCTTTATCCATAGAGGCTGTCAGATGCAAATAATACGCATTAAACATCAAGCACATCCGATGGTGAAGAAGGCCAGAGAAAAGCACATCAGATATAAGAATAATACAAGTACTGCAGTCAGATGCAAACTTATTAAACGTAAAAAACGAACTAGACGGTGAAAAATAAAAAGAAACGGAGGGAGTATGTATTTCAAAGTATCAAGTGGTACTCTACATAGACAAGGATCCTATAAAAAAAGCAAGAATGGAACCACAAGAAATAATTATGCCTTATTTAATATTAGAAAATAAGTTTCGTTCTCTTAAAGTTCTTCAAATTGAAACTAATGTATGTAATGTTAGGAATATAATAGTAATATTATATTAGATGATGTATTAGGGACTTATTTGCATATTTGTAAACCCTTGTACATCTATTTATAGAGGCCTCCAGCCTCCTCAATAATACAAGATCTGAAGATCCAATATGAATAACATGGTATCAAAGCTTAGGTTTTAGATCGTTAACCCTAATTTGTTTTCTGGCGGCGGCGGTTTCTCTTCGTGAGGTATTTTGCCGATCGATCCCGCCGCCGCCAGGAGTCTTCGCGTTTGGTTTCCATCTCGAAATCCTTGCAGTTGGTCGCCGCCGGACTATCCGTCGCCAAGTCGCTGCTTCATCGATCGTGCTGCTCGTGGATTCTCGGGCACGGTTGTGTGAGCCTGCGTCAATCCTGCCGCCGCTACTTAAATCTACTCTAGTTTTGTTTTCCGGCGGCGGCGGTACTTTGCCGATCGATCCGCCGCCGCCGGTGGATCTCGCCGCCGCCCCGTTTTCTTTTTCCCGGCGTCGAGTTTGTGGGCGACGGGGTCAATCACGAGTTCCTTCCGTCAGGCCGCTGCTTTGGCTTGAGGCCGCCGCTTCATCTTGTCGGAAGTTTTTCCTGCCGTTCATCGAGAGCCAGGGAAAGCAGCGCATCCAGATCCGTTTCATCCATTCTTCTACGCGCCGCACGCGGTGCGGGCGACTGGCTCATGGACGGAGGAGACACGGCGTCACAGCGAGGGAGAACCTGCGATGCGGAAGGCTGCCGACATGCGGCCTGTTGGGGCTCGACGCCGGCCACTGGCGCCGCCCTCGCGCCGGCGTCTTCTTCCAGTCACGCCTCCTCCGAGTGGACACTCAACTACCCGCCCAGCTTCGATCTCCTTCCGCCGCCCAACTTCTCGTTCCCGGCGGGAGTCGGCGTCGACGGCACGCGGCTGACGGGCTTCTGCTCGATCCACGGCGATCCGCCCCTGGCATGGTCTCATCGAGCATGTTCTGTTGTCTTCCACGATCGGCTACGTCCGCTACAGCGTCTTTGGAATCGATCCTTCCTCCTTGCATCACGTGGAGGCTTCCTGCTGCACCGCTACTAGTCTTGTGCCGTACTGGGCTTTGCCATCAGAAGCTTCGCCGCTCAAGCGAGTTATTCGGCGGCGTACTGGTCTTGTGCCGCGCGTGCCGCCTTCACGCGAGTTTCAGTCCGTGCGGAATCCAGTTCTGGCCGGTACTAATGTCCGCATGACATCATCATGATGTCACAAAAACAGATCTGATCTTTATGAGTTGAGCAAAAAAAGAAGAAGAAGAAAAGAAAAAAAGGAAAATCTGGGCAGCGAAGTCATCAGATCGGGAATGGAATTGACGTCTTTTGGGTACCTTCTTTTTTGCTATCCGTGACGTGATCCATCATTGATTCGGGAGCTCCGCCTGCGCCTCGTAAAAAAAAATGTTCTTTGCACCACTTTTATTTCCGCTCTTCCCGTCCTCTGTCGCTGCTTATTTTGCGCTCTTGCCGTTTTTGGTCATCTTCGTCATGATGATTTTTTCTTCTTCGGCCGAAATTTCTATTGTGCGGTGTCGGTGCTTTTCAATGGCATTAATTACCGTGATTGATTCCTCGTACGCGTATGCACGGTTATGACTTTGGGAGTTGCTCATGGAAGATCTTTGGTTGGTAATGGTCGTCGTAGTCGTCATGATTTACAACATCTTTAGGAGCTTCACTGGCTTCGTTTTTCTTCCGCCGCGCGTGCCAGTTTTGTCGGCTCCAGTTTTGCTGCTTCATCTACTTCGACATTCCGCTTAGTGACATCAAGGATCATCTTTGTGGCTTCAGCATGTTTTTATCTTCAAACTCAATGTTCTTGATGCACCTTGAGTTTGAGGGGGGTGTTAGGAATATAATAGTAATATTATATTAGATGATGTATTAGGAACTTATTTACATATTTGTAAACCCTTGTACATCTATTTATAGAGGCCTCCGGCCTCCTCAATAATAAAAGATCTGAAGATCCAATATTCATAATATGTAACATGAAGCAAAAAAGTATGAAGAGGAGAAAATCAACATGCGATCCACATCACTGTATACTTACAGTTTGTTAAGCCAAGGTAGAGGTAGAATGTAGAGTTCTTCTTATTCCGCTTGATAAAGCACTGCATTGGGGACTCCCTTGTCCCTGGCTGTGTTTTGCCAAACAGAGCAAGATTTTAGCAATTAGCACATTGATCTTAGATGCAGAATCCTATGCTACTGAAACTGAAAGCAAGCTTCTGGAACTAATGTCCCAAATATACAAGACGCGGCATAAAGAAAAATATGCCACACATTTATAAGAAAAAACATCAGCCCCTGGGTGAAGATCACCCTCTAGGTGTTCTCCGCTAGTATACCCATACTGGTCTGAGAAAAAGCCACGAACCCTGATTTGCCGTGAGTGACCGAGTGACCTTGTTTTCAGTGCGAGGTCGTGGTTTGAACCCTCTACCAGTGTGCAAATGTATCATTTTATTTTTGCTGCTAGAATCCTGAATAACAGAATCACTGCTCTAGACATTAGAGAAAGTAGCCTCTTACACAACAGACGCAAACAGTACAACCATCAAACTCTCCAGAAACACAATACTTTACATTTCTATTGTGAACGGTTTTGGAAACTCTTGCTCATCGTCAAGCTTCACTGAATCCATCCGGCAAACTAAATGATCAAATTTAATCTGCTCCAATAGCTGCATATGACCACATAACTTTGAAGCTACATCCACAAACTGGGCAGTAGTAGTAAGAAAAACAGTATAAAACAAATGGACTATTTCTCACGAAAAAGAAAAGGTTGTGCTTGCGTCTCCATTTTTCCCATTTTTTCATGTGCAAGAGTAAGCAACTAAGCCACTGCCCAGAATTTATCAGATCAAAGGCAAGCTATCGTAAGTCCGTGAAACATCTCAGGACTACCCTAATTCGATGCGGCAATCCCATCTCAGCGCACAAGCTTCGCGTAACCACAAATCTCCTCAAAAATCGCCAGTATAACGCATGGAACCACACCGCTGTGCACCGAATCTGCAGCCGAGGCACCCAATCGACCGGACGAAACAGAGCCGCCTAGCCCAAACAGCCGGGCGTCCGTCCTCACCTGCTTGAGCGAGGAGGGGAAGGTGATCTTCCCCGACTCCGCCGGCGGGCGCACGACGGCGACGGCGGCGTCGCGCCACCGGCGGCACACGCAGGCGCAGGATACCACGTCCTTCCGCGCCGGCCACCGCTCGCAGCCGGACGCCTCCACGCGCCGCACCACCTCCGAGAGCAGCTCCGGCAGGAGCCTCGCCCACCTCTCCTCCTGCTCCTCCTCCGGCTCCCGGGCCTCCTCCACCTCCATCACCGCCTCAGCCGCCGCCGCATGCCGAGTCATCTCCCCACCACTGTACTGCCTCCCCACTAGGTCCTCGGGTGCCTCTCCTTTTATTTTATCTCTCCAACCGCGTTCGGCTGTAGAGAGAAAATACTCTCCTTGTCTGCAGCTGCACACTGGAGGAGTCGAATTCTACCCATTTTTTTGTTTGTTTGCGGGAGAGTGGAATTCTACCTGACAAGCGACTACTACTGACTAGCACGGTGACCATGGACCACCGTAGAGCAAATATATATATATATATATATATATATATATATATATTATTGTCTAATACTTCCTCTCGTCTGTTTTAATTGACGTTCCGACAGTTTCTATAGTTATTTTTTAGTTGTTAGTTTGTGTCGGAACGTCAATCATTTAAATCCGGAGGGAGTATTCCTTTCGTTTTTAATAAATATTGTTTCAGAAAAACCAAAATAATTAAAAATGAACTGTAGAATGTTATATCAACGATAAATATTATGAAACAGAGAAAGTACTCTCTTGGTCCTCAAAAAAATATCGTTTATTAGTTTGAAAAATAAACTAACAAACGACAAACTTTTGAGTGCGGAATGAATATTTTCTATATTTGAAATGAATAATATCTCTAATTAAATTAGCTATTCTAAATGTCATTTATTTGATAAGAAAGTTCGTATTTTCCATGTTCTATTTTTTCAAATAGATGCATATTGTTGTTTTAGAAGGTTAGTCGTCAATTGCATATTAGTTGGGCGAGCAGACATCCATTGCTCACTGATTTGACATGTATCCACCAATCGCATATAGCTTCTGTGCGATGCCATGCTTAGTTTCTATTTTGACACAATCAATGACGTGTTACGTACAGTTGGTTGAATACCTGCACACATCAACGAATAATTATGGACACTTGGAGGCGCTAATTGATCACCTTTTCTCCGTGCCAAGATCCTGTCATGCTCCCCTATCTAAACATTAATCAATTTTGGCTCTCATAAAGATTTTAGCATCAAACTTCGCTCAACTTGGTATATTCTGCAAGAACCTCCGTTGAAAGGTTTTTAAAGAAGTGCTTCCACTCCTCTCTTCAGAAAGCACTTATCCGGTTTGTAGAATGAGTCAAAATACTTCATTTCAAAATATCTGTAGCTCTCTAGTTTAAAAATAAATTAGAGAGTGACAAATATTTTGAGATAAATAGAGTATCTAAAAATATCTCTGTGTATTTTTATATTGAAAACACAAGAGAAACTATTTTACCAAACGTTCTTTTAAGCTGCTTTTCTAGAGTTTTTTTAAAGAAACTATAACTGAAGTTGAAGCACTAATAAAGAGCCCCTGCCAAACAAGCCTTAATGCTTACTATGGAATGTAGGAATTCCCCCACGTTGTTTCTATATTCTATAGAATAGAAAAAAAATTCAATTTCAAGAGTAAAACAGATGAGGCCTAAACTTTGTCCAACCTATTTTTGAAGAAAAAATATATTTTACTACTCTCAAGTATTAGCGTTGTCCACTTAACATTTAAAGAAAATTTCAATTCAATTTACTCCATCAAACTATTTAGATTATTTCAATTCACCCCTAGTGATTTTTCTTTTTAAATTTCTCTATATAAACATCACGTCTAAGGGTAAATTTAGTTAGATTATATGTTATAACATATAATTTATTAGAAAAATATATTAAGACTTTTGATGTATTTTTTTGTAATTTAAGCAGTAAATAGGTCTTACATGAGAGATGGAATAATGCAAGAAAAACTTTATGATAAATTGTAGAAATATTTTCTAACATACTGTATGATGTAATCTACCATCGTACAAAAATTTAACTTCAAACATAACCATTACAAAGAAAATAAAAAAGAATTTAAGTGGAGGTGAATTGAACCAATCTAATTAATACAGAAGGTAAACTGGATCGAATTTTTTTTAGTGATTTATGTGAACAACGCTGATAATTGAGAGTAAGAAAATATATGTTTTCCTTTGAGAAATAAACACATATTTTAAAGCGAGCCAAATCCAGTTAAACCTGCCATTTTTTGTAACGTATGGGTGACCAAGCCCATGCTTCTCCCTCCCTCGGCCCATTTGGCCCATCACAAAAATATCCTTCTTCAATCCAACACTCGCTTCAGAGCAGGCACGGCCGGGCGGCAGAGGAGTCGGAGGAGATAACGCCGGCGCCAGGTCGCGGGCAGGCGCAGCCAGGTACACGCTCTTTTTCCAACCGCTAGAGCTGCAGTTTCCTGCCAAGTCGTTCTCGTCTGCGAAGCTTCTCGGCCGAAATCCGCTCGGCAGGCAATGCAGTAGTGGGTGCAGCTCAGGCCGGGGGAAATGGCGGCGCCGACGAATGCGGGCATGGGGCTGCTCAATTTGGGCGGCTGCGGGGTATTCCTCCCCACCGCGCAGACTAATTCGAGCTCAGGTGGAGGATCCTCGGTCCCCGGGAGGAGTGTCTCGGTGTTGCCGTTCCGCTGGGGCTTGGCGAGGAAGAGAGGCCGCGTCCTCGACTCGAGAAGCGCCGGTGCTGTGGCAACTGGCGAGGTCGTCTCTGGGTCTTCGGAGCTGCGGCACATCGAGAAGGAGCTGACGTTCAGCCCGACCTTCACTGACTATGTGAAGATCATGGAGTCAGTGAAATTGGACAGGAGCAAGAATTTACAGGGTGTGGATTCCGATAGCCGGAGCTCGAGGAGAAGGTTCACTAGCGATGGTGGCCGACGAGCTGGTGGGAGGTCTGGTGATGCAAGGAACAAATCATTTGAGTGGAAAAGGGGCCCTCAGATGGACAGAGGGAGTGACAGAGGTAGAGGATCCAAGTTGCCCGAGAATGAGAGTCAAAAGAATGTTACTGGCTTTGTGGAGAAACGAGCACAGAGTGATACTGAAAACAGCCACCGCAGGAAGGAAGAAGTTGAAGAATATGTTCAGAGAAGAATAGTTCGCGGTGACATGAGAGGAACAGGAGGGAATAGGCAGTTTGCATCACAAGCGAAGGCAAAAGATACTAGAGGTGGAATGACTTTTCATCAACCAGCGAGGGACAAGCAAGTTCAATCAGGTGCATGCAAGGATTTTCAGCATAGAGGAATTGAAACGTTCACTGTATCTCGGACTTCTGCCCTTCCAAGTAGCAGTATCTTATCGAATAAAACCCAGCCTGTAATGGGAAAAGAAGGTTTTATTAGTACAAGAAGTATGAATGACCAAAACTTGTATCCCGGAGATACAAAATTCTCTGGTAATGAAGTCAGTGCTGTCAGTAACTTTCAAAGAAAGCAGCAAAAAGTAGAAAATTTTGGGAGAAACTTTGTAGTACGTAGGTTTGGAACAGATGACATGAATAGTAAGAAACCTGCTCTAAGCAAACATTATGGCCATCTGGAAACAATGCCTCCGCACAGTGGCCTTTCAAGTGATGGTTCGAAATATGATAAACCTGAGATAATTCACATGAAAAAAGGACAAAATGTTAAAATAGGGAAGCTTGCTAGGAGGGATGTAAACTCTGCAGAATTTGATGATAGAGCTGCTTTCAAGACTTTTGAGGTATTCACCGATGTCAGAAACAGGCCACAGACTCTTCGAATGGAAATGGAAGAAAAAATTCAGAAGTTAGCTAGTCGGTAAGCCATTCATACTAGGTTTTGTTAAATGCTTGAATCGTCTCGGTTCTGCTGTCCCATAGTTGATCAACTGCTCTTTGGGTTGACTTGAATCCATCATCACTGCTCACTAGCATCAAAATTGTGATCATGCTAACCTGCTTCATATTTTATTTCCCAGTGAAACTAAGAAAAATAACTTTTTTGATAGATACCGCCTTTGATTTTGCTTAGTTTCGAGCAAAACTGGTGCTCATATTTCTGTTGTTCTGTGCTTATTAGTTATTTAATGGGCACCTGAATTGTGATGCAGCAGTAGAACGGTAGAATACAGACTGTCAATAACCAGTCCCTTCTCTAAAATCATCAGTGCGCTATTATGTATGATCATGATGCTTAGAAGACTCAATATAATGCTAATATCTGTTGTTTGAGAATTTATTTGCTCATTTATGCGAATCAAATCATTGGAAGCTTGATTGTGCATACCATCCAGCATGGAATTTCTAAATTCTAACTGAACTGTCTTAGATATACCTTTTTTTTTTTTGCAACTTTCTTCCCAGACAAGTATGGGGAACACCATTGCCTTTGTTAATTTCTTATGGTTATTTATTTTTCGAAGGCTGAATGCTACAGATGTCAATGCTCCAGAGTGGAAATTCTCCAAAATTATTCATGATGCAAAAATCAAGTTCTCTGATCACTCCATCCTAAGAATTGTTCAAATGTTGGGTCGATTTGGAAACTGGAAACGTGTTCTGCAAGTTGTTGAATGGCTTCAGTCGCGTGAAAGATTCAAGTCCTACAAAAGCAGGTAAAGTTTTTGCCTGCTCATATATTGCTACACTCTTCTTTATACAATTTATTTACACAAATGTCAATAAAATGATTTTGTACCACTATATTAAAGATTTCTTTAATATTTCGTTACAAACTTAAATATTTCATTAATTAGAGATAATGTTTAACACATGAAATAAATATAGACGACAGTCATTGATTTTATCTTTTTATCTAGGTATATATATACAACAGTCCTTGATGTTCTTGGGAAGGCAAAGAGGCCTTTTGAGGCATTGAACTTATTTTATACCATGCAGGTATGACATGCTCATTCATTTCTGCCTTATGGTTATGGATGTTCAATATGGCCTTATTTTTGTTATCTCTATATTTCTTTTGCAGAACCAGTTGTCTTCGTATCCTGACATGGCAGCATATCATTGTATTGCTGTAACTCTAGGTCAAGCTGGTCTCATGAAAGAGCTGTTTGATGTCATTGATTGCATGCGTTCTCTTCCTAAGAAGAAGTTTAAGCTGGGCCCTCTTCAGAATTGGGATCCTCGCCTAGAACCAGACCTCATCGTATACAATGCGGTGAGAACCATACTGGCACATTGTATATGTATTTGGATTGGATAAACCATGAAACTTACATCTTTAAATCTATTGCTCATTTGGTCTACAATGGTATATAACCGCAGATGCTGCTCTGCAGGTTTTGAATGCATGTGTGCAACAAAAGCAATGGGAAGGAGCATTTTGGGTCTTGCAACAGTTGAAAGAGAAGAATCTTCGGCCAACAAATACGACATATGGTCTGGTAATGGAGGTATGTTGACTTTGATGTTATATTATTCAGTTCTGATACTCTCTCTCTCTCTCTCTCTCTCTCTCTCAATATGCTGGTCCTGAACTTTCATGAACCCGTCTAAATGGCCCTGAACAGAAGTGAGTGACTGCACCGACCAGCGACAGCTGCACCACATGAGCATGGATGGACGAGATACTAGGAACTCACATATATTTCTTGCTTAATCTAAATGGACACAATCATCATCTGTGTATAGAAGATTTCATATGACTTTAGAAAACCTATCTTTAATATTAACGAAAATAAGTAACAACTCAGTCTATCTAATCTCATCTCAAGTAACAAAACCAACCCACCCGGCGTGAACACTGAACAGTACCACACCGACCCTAGTTAGGTGTGGTGCTGCTCCTTCGTCCATTATATGGTCCTTAATGATATGACCTTTTGCAAATCTTTAAGTATTTTCCTGAAGATAACTAAGCAGTTCACCAATCACCATTGCTCCACTTGTTGTCTCGTCCGATTTCTATAGTAGTGTAGCATCATGTTTTCAATGCGTTTTGAGGCATTTGGATTTGTTCTTTACGTGGGCATATAGCATATCCCCTTTTCATCCTTTTGTTTAATTTTTAATTCAGGTGATGCTTGCCTGTGGCAAGTACAATTTGGTGTATGAGTTCTTCAATAAAGTGGGGAAATCATCGTTGCCTGGTGCTCTGAATTATAAAGGTAATACCTATAACTTGTCTTGAATTTATTGCAAAGTATAGTTGACATCCCACACGTCCACACCTGCTGCTGTTTGCAGTCCTTATAAATGCACTATGGAGAGAAGGAAAGATTGATGAAGCAGTGGTGGCTGTGAAGGATATGGAAAGTCGTGGAATCGTTGGTTCTGCTAGTCTCTATTATGACCTTGCTCGGTGTCTTTGCAGTGGAGGTCGGTGCAAAGAAGCACTTCTCCAGGTTTGTGCTTAACAAAATGTTCATATGGAGTTGACATAGCTGATGATATTGCTGAAATTACATCTTGTTTGCTTATGAAATCTAGTTTGGTATAGAAGGGCATTCTATATTGTGCACACTAATATGAGTTTTTTTCCCTCAAACACTAATACGAGTTAGATTATATTGGCCTGAATCATTTTCCATAATTTTACGTGCTATTAGCTGCCATCGATGGAGATAAGTGCTAATAATTTATCTTGATTGTAGAGTAGAAGATTTAATGTTTCATCTATTCCAATCCTTCAATTTTTCTTGCACAGCATTTTGTGAGTTCCAAAATCCAGTTAACTGCAACTCTTTATTAAACAAGTAGTTCAAAGTAGGGAAAAATAATACCTGGTCTTCAGGTCATAGACATCGGAAGAGTTGACTGTGAACTAAACCTTTGGCATGAAACAAAGAGTGCCAATTAGGGCCTGCTTGGTTGATGAACTGGGAAATGAGCCTGAGGCAGTCGGAGACCTGTGGCACTCGCTGCTGCCTGAGCCAGGCGCTGACCAAACAGCCCTATACTCTTTTATGCCTTCAGACTGCTTGTCTCATCCCACTAACTTTTGTCAGATGACTACTACACTGCAGGTTCCGAAGATATGTAAGGTTGCTAACAAACCACTGGTTGTTACCTACACGGGACTTATTCAAACTTGCATAAACAATGGAAGCATGGAAAATGCTAAATACATATTCAATGAAATGCGTAACTACTGTTCACCTAATAATGTGACTTGCAATATTATGATGAAGTCATACGTTGAACATGGAATGTTTGGAGATGCAAAAGATCTGTTCTACAGTATTCTGAATGGCAGGATGAGGAGCAAAGTGGATCCGAGTCAAAATGCAATTGCTGACAAGTTCACTTTCAATACTTTCATGGATGCCTGTGCTGAAGCAAATAGGTGGGATGACTTTGAGTATGCATTTCGTGAAATGCTATCAAATGGGTACCACTTCGATGAACGGAGGCACCTCCGTATGGTACTTGATGCTTACAGGAGTGGGAAGGTACTTATCCCATATGCCCAAGCCTTTATTATCCATTCATAGATATCCATAATAAGAGTACATAAAAGTGGTTACCATTTGGTTCATATATGTTATGATGGTGGGAGAATCCTGTATTTGTCTTGTATGTATGGTTTGGGTTATGCATGATACTTGATTATAATAATTGTGACTGGATGCATAATATCTTCATTTCAGTTCCAGGCTACGCAATTCTTCATTCAATTTCAGTTACGTAAATACTTTTTTCTGGTATGAGTAAAAATAAATGTTAATACAAGACATTGTGAAGAACCTTGTTAGTTTCCATGCCTTGAAAGAAAATTTAAGTGCAAGAGTTGCATAGCAATACTATCCAGTTCCAATATAAGTATAGCTATTCCCATTTCTCATCTTGTGCGCACTTGTGTTTGCGTGCCTTCTATTGTCGGTACGAGTTACATCTGCACTTTGTTTATATTCGTATTACCATCGGTCACGTGCAGTAATATGAACATTCTTTCCCCGTCGAGCTGCTTTTTCAATGAACTTCTATGTCTCAACCCCTATTTGTTCATGACTATTCAGGAACAGTTGTTGGACGATCTATGGCACTACCTGTGCCATCATAGCCGGGTTCCACCCGCCCCACTAATAATGGAAAGATTTTGTCTGAAACTGATCCAAGGGGACACAATGACCGCAATCTCCTGCGTCAGCACCTTTCAGGAGAGCAAGATACGCAGCGTGTCCTCCATGTCTTGGCTCAATCTGATGACCCGAAACATGGGTCAATTGAAGGAGGAGAACATCACCAAGTTAGTTCGTGAACTCAACAGCCTCGTTAGTTCAGGGAGTTCCTCTGATTCTTTGTACCAAGATATTCTGAGCAGCTGTACTGCGTTCCTTTCTGGTGCTACCGTTTTAGAAAGGGCACCTTCTGACCGATAGGGGGTTATATATAATTCTTAACCACCACAATTCCTACACATCATTAGCAGATTTTTCATTCGAAGTTTCGTTATCAGTAGAAACCATCTTTGGCTTACTACCTCATATAACATTTTTTTGAGCTTGTGTAGGAGTTAGTATTATCAGACAAAGGCTAACTTGGTGGTACAAGTAGTAGTGCTGGTTGGTTAGGTATTGTTGGGGTTTAACTTGATATTAGCAGAAAGAAGCATGAAACTCTCCATCCGTTTCGAAATAATTGTCATTGATTAGTTCAAAAATAAACTAGCCGGTGACAATTATTTTGAAACGGAGGGAGTACTATCGTTAGCTGACGTCTCCCGTGATGCAAGGTGACTATCACCCTAACATTACCGTGCGTGTTCCATCGATTTATCATGCATGTCAGCACCTGGGTTACTTAGTTTTAATTGATCTTTGCGGCAGGGTGAACTGGCATTAGTTGTGGTTGTCGTCATATACTGGACGTAGTCAGCAACCAAGTAGTCTGTCTGTCTGTCTGTAAGTGACAGTATCGACATCGTATTTACAGCCAAAGCAACACCACTATTTTGTTTGCACATCACTACATGAGGAGTCTGGACATGTCCAAATACACCTCTCGAGAGTTCCATGTCCATCTGGAAAGGAACGGACGACTGATCAATGATCATGGCAGATAAGGTGATCTGAGATGTAAAGCTATGCCCAATTCATTCATCCAATCTCATCTATACGGTACATATTATTTTATACTCTCTCAGTCCTCGAAAGATTGTCATTTCCTAATTCATTTTTAAACTAAAAAACGACAAACTTTTGAGAAAGAAGGAGTACATAAGTATTTAAAGTAGGTAATACTTACCTCATCTCAAATTACTTGTCACTCTATAATTTAAAAATAAATTAGAAAATAACAAATAATTTGGAAGAAAAGAATAATGAATTATTCGTCTTTGGAAGAAAAGAAAAAAGATACTCCCTCCGTCTCCATAAACTTGTCGTTTTGTAGTTCACTTTTGAACTACAAAGCGACAAGTTCATAGGGACGGAGGAAATATATATTTTTTTTTACCGGTGGTGGAAGAGAACCAAAGCTGTTGCAGGTGTACTTAAACAAGACAGGCCGGTGGCCCAGAGGAATGGCGGGCACGACGGTTGGCGGCAATCCGACGTGGGGCGAGGCTTCCAGCTCCAAGAGAGGAAGATATAAATAATAAAATAAAAAACAAAATTCTCTGTGAAAACGACAGGGAGGGATACTGGCGGACAGCTAGGCCCCCCAGGGCGATGCAGCATCATCGTCAATTACTAGTAGCTCGGAAGAAAATCATTAGAAATTCCCCTCGTTTGCGCGTCCCACCTACCCCGCGCGGGCCCCACCGCCCGTCCCCGGCTCGTCAACGAGGAGGCCCGCCCGCGCGCGTGCCGGTCCCGCCTCCGCCTCCGCTCGCCGCCGCCGGCCGAGCCCGTCGCCCCGGATCGCGCGCTGGAGGAGCTCCGCGCGAGGGAAGGGAGCCGGGCAGCCGGCCACCAGGCCGCGGCGCCGACCACCGGTAACGACCGTCTCTTCAGCTCGTCTCGGAAATTTTAGCCGCCTTTTATTGAAGCTTTTGCAGATGATTTTTCCCCTGCTTTTCAGAAGCAGCAACATCCTTCGAGCTTGAGATCCTTGACCTGGTTTAACTATTCGATTTAGAAGAGGGAAAAAAGATTATTTTTCCTTCCCCGTGTATGCACGCATTTTGGCGGGCGTCGTTGAGATGTCTGGTCCGGTCGCAATAAGCACCGGATGAGCTTAACAATGTCAATGCGGACCATATTGTATTGCCATCTGTGATGATGAGCACGACGAGTTTAAAACGGGGCCCGTGGAATCCGTCGCCGGCGGCGAACACGGACTGCAGGCAGAGTGGTTGTCCTGCTGGCCCCTGACAACGACCGCCCTCGTATACTAACCCAATTAATTAAGCTTAAGCTCTCGAATCCTGGCGTGGGAATGTCCTACAGGTGGCGGTAGAAGAATTCCCTTCCCGTTTGCTGCATTAAAAAACGAGATCTCAGACACGGGAAGAGAGATTACAGCACGGGTCGAGCCGTGAAATCTTCTTTGTTTTTTTTTCTCTCTCTCGTTCTTCTTCTTCTGCTGCTGTCGTGCCTGCCGTTCTTGGTTTCTTCTCCAACTACTGTTCGTTCATTCGTCCAAGAACGGACGGCCGCTGTTTTCGTCTTCGCCTCCCCTGTCTTCTCCGTTCCCCGCGTAAGCCCCCTCCTCGAATCCTCTTTTCAGTTTCTCGTTTCGAATCGCGTGCGGTGTAAGCAAAATCGCCGGGCAAAAAAAGGCGCTAGCGAAAGCTGTTTCCCTTGCTTTATGCTGAAGCAAGTTTGTTTTTTTCTGCTCCCGACCTTGGCCCATTTCGTGGCGCCGCTTGAGCTGTTTCCTGTCTTTTCCCTTGCATGCAGGCGCGCAGCGGGCGTGAGGCTGCCGTGCCAGGGAAGTGCTCGTATCTCTGCAGCAGCGGCAGGAGGCGCAATGGCTGCCCCTCGCCTCTGACCATGCGTCCCAGGCTGCTCAAGAGGCTCGCGAAGAGGATCACGTGACGGCGTCTTCCCGTCGTCTCGTCTCGTCGCGATCGCGTTGCCGGCGGAGAATGTGCAGGATGGTGGATGGCTTCATGTCGTCGTGGATAGCGCTCGTCGCTTTGCTGGCGCTTCATCTCGCCGTGTATGGCTGCTCGGCGGTCAACCTTGAAGGTACGTACCGGCGGCGCGCCACCGGTGTTCAACTTTGGTGGTTGGGCTTGCACGCTGACTTGGTAGTTGGTACCCATCTCGTGTGGCGTGTGCAGGGTCGGCGCTGCTCAAGTTCCAGTCAAGGGTGAAGGAGGATCCGCATGGCGCCATGGCAGGCTGGAACCCTCACGACGGCGATCCCTGCAGCTGGAACGGCGTCAGCTGCGTCGGTGGCAGGGTTGTGATGCTGTGAGTTGGATGCTTGTTTTCTCCACTTTTCTTGGTCTGAATGTGCAGTGGCTCAAATTCATTTCGTCTTGTCATCATTAATCATCAGCATTGGCAACAATGAACGTCCCATGCCGTGTTTGACGGGTCTTCCATTTGACCGGATCTTTCATTATCAAAGAGCAAATTAATATCAGCCTAATGATAGGTCTATCTTGCATCGTCTCATGTGCTTCATGTCCTCAAACTTTCCTCCTTTGAAGTTATCATGGTTTGACTTTTGAGGTCATGAGCAATTAATGTATGCATTCTTCCATGGAGTTTATTACAGCACAAGCAATCCTCCGCTCAACATTTTTAAAATGTGTTGTAGTAGTCCCTTCAATTTGCTAGTAATTGCTTTACATCAGTTGCTAACTTTAAGGAGTACATAATGAAAGAAATAGTTTAGCTGACTAATTCTTATTTATATTTGGTTTTTGTTACACCTGACATTCTATCTTCCTGAAATTAGCATAGTATGACTTTGATCTGACTTTCCTGAATAATGCATTGTTCAGAATCAGTTTCCAACAAGCCTTCGTGCAAGGCTGCAGCTAGATTTGGTTATTAGAGTGGCTTCTTGACTCCCAACTTGAACAATGGCCACATCTTTAGTTTTTATAGTTCACTTATTTTCCTTGAGGCATTAGCAGGGGATTGGTTTCCTACTAAACAGAGATCATTGACTCTAAATTAAAAGCACTTGCTATTTAAAAGGGAAGCTGGTTTACATTAGTTAGCTTAATAATCTCTTCCATAGCATCTAAAGAATGCTTCTTGATGTGAACTGCCTTTTACAGGAACTTGAAAGGTTTCTCACTAAAAGGCACCTTGGGTCCGGAGCTTGGAACTCTTAGTCATCTGAGAGCTCTGTAAGTATAACCATGTAGTAAAGCTATTGCAAAAAAAAATATATAATTGTTATTTGGTGAGCGGCATTATATCAACAGTTTCTTTTCTTTTTTATCTTTCTTGTTCTTTGTTTGAATTTTTGTTACACTGAAGCCAACATTTTAACACTTGGCTATCCACTTGCAGTATACTCTCTAATAACTTGTTCAGCGGACCGATACCCAAGGAAATCAGTGCTCTTTCGCTGTTGGAGATATTAGATTTAAGCGATAACAACTTGACTGGTGAAGCTCCACAGGAGATAGCAGAAATGCAGTCACTTAAGCATCTGTAGGTTTTTTGTCCGATTAATTTCTTGAAATTATTTATCAGCACTAGTAAGATGTCATGACATCTTGTCTCTTCTTCTGCAGATTGCTTTCCAGTAACAGCTTTCATTGGTCACTGATCCGAAATTCCTATGGGAACTTTGGTCAGGAAAATGATTTTGATATCTATGATAATCTCGAGAGGGATAATATGAAACAAAGAACTGAGCATGGGTAAGAATTTTTTTGTTACCAAGTTATGATCATTTCTTTTCTTTCTGGAAAAGACATTAAATCATCATCAGATGCTCATGGTAGCAGTTTTTGGATTTGGACCATTGTAGGTTCGGATCTGATTCTCCATCAGAAGACAACAAGAAGGACAGTAGCAATCTTCCTGGTAATCCAACTGTCTGTTACTAAATTGGTTCCTAGGTACATCAGCCAGTCCATAACATGCTTTCTTCTTTGCACAGCTCACGTTCCTTCACAATTCGCAGCAAGAAACCCCGTTGCACAGCTTAGCCAGCGCAGATTGCTTCAGGATAGCAATCTTGCTGCGCCTTCTTCTGGAAATGATCCTGTTCCAACTGCTGCTCCTGTTCCTTCCACAGGCAGTGGCTCATTTTCAGCATTTAGTCCCAACAACGCACCTGAACCAGCTGTAGATCCTCCACCTGCTCCATCCATGTCTCCTGCTACTCCTACAGAAGCTCCGAAAGGAAAGTCATTCAAGTTGCTTTACGCGATCCTGCTTCCATTGATCGCACTGCTACTTATCGGTATAGTGTGCATGGTTTTGCTATGCCGCAACAAGTCAGTGAAAACTATAGGTCCATGGAAGACCGGACTCAGTGGCCAGCTCCAAAAGGCATTTGTGACAGGTAATGACATTGCCTAATTCCTGATTGATCTGAGAATTAACTTTATCTGATGCAAGAAAAAGTACTGCATAATGGCATATCCACTTTATCTTCAGTGGTCATGTTCAATGGAACTATGTGTATTGTTCTACCTAACGTTACAGCAGTTAGTATAAAATAGTACCTTGCATTAAAAGTGCTGTTTAACTTTATCAGAGGACAAATTGGCTTTTAATTGAACTTAAACCTATTTAAGGATCGTCAAGGTTAACTTGTTGAGTTGTCCCATGGAAAATAGCAGTAATTTTTTCCCTAATGTATTTTAGGAGTACCCAAATTGCAGCGCTCCGAGCTGGAAGGTGCTTGTGAGGACTTCAGCAATATCGTCGCAAGCTATCCGCAGTACACTGTATATAAGGGAACCTTATCTAGTGGAGTTGAGATAGCTGTAGTATCAACTATGATTACATCGGTCAAAGATTGGTCAAAGCATTCCGAAGGGCGATTAAGAAAAAAGGTACTTCAATGTTTTTTTATTGCGGGCAATGCTACACTTTTAAATCGAAATATTATGTTGGAAAGTGGCCTTAAATATATGAACAATTCGCTTTTCTAACTATTTTTCCTAAACACGTAGATAGACTCGCTCTCACGAATCAATCATAAGAATTTTATCAACCTACTTGGATACTGTGAGGAGGAGGAACCTTTCATGAGGATGATGGTGTTAGAATATGCACCCAATGGAACACTATACGAGCATCTCCATGGTAAGAATTGTCAAAGCTATTCCATTGAATAATATTCTTCCATTTTTATGATCAAATTAAAATTATTTGTTTGCATTTTGCAGTTGAGGGATTTGATCCTATTGATTGGAATGGTAGGATGAGGGTAATCATGGGAGTAGCATATTGTACCCAGCACATGCATGAGCTCAGCCCTCCTATAGCACACCCGGACCTCAAGTCAAGTGCGATATTGCTATCCGAGGACGGAGCTGCAAAGGTACGTTCTTATCAAAGTCACAGCTTTTGTTTCATCAGATATCTGGATATATATACTAGATAATTACACAGGACGATTCCGTCAAAGGCTGCCTGCCTAGATTTTATAGTGTGTACTTCATCATTATGAAACCGTTTAAAGGCATTATACGTTTGATTTAAACTTTATAATCACTATTTGGTTGAAAATGAATTAAATGTCATCATATGAACAATTTTCCAGAGAATTTTGTAAAACTGGAGACAGATCGACACAATGCATTATACTTCGCTTCTAAAACTAATCCTTTACACAGATTGCAGACATGAGTGTTTGGCAAGAAGTCTATTCCAAAGGAAATATGCCCAAGAATGACGACTTTGTTGATCACCATGAGCCAGTAGCTGCTGATCCAGCTGGGAATGTATGCAGTTTTGGTCTACTCATGCTGGAAATCATCTCAGGAAAGCCTCCGTATTCTGAACAAAAGGGCTCCCTTACAAACTTGGTATGACGAAAAAGACTCCATAGCTACTGGTTATCAAAATTGAAAACACAAAAAATTGCAGCTTCAAGTAACATGTGTCACTTTTTTCTGTCACAGGCTTTGGAGTGCATTAAGGATGGCCGGAGCATGTCTTGTCTACTTGATCCTACTTTGAAGGCTCATAAAGAAAAGGATCTAGAAATCATTTGTGAGTTAATCCAGGCCTGCATCCAAAGCGATCCGAAAAAGAGACCAACCATGAGAGAAGTCACAACTAGATTGAGAGAAGTAATAGGAATTTCACCAGAGGCAGCGACGCCAAGGTTATCTCCGCTTTGGTGGGCAGAGCTCGAGATCCTTTCTGTTGAAGCAAGCTAGGAAAAAAATGTTCACATGATATGGTTCTCAGAAACAAAAAGTTCTGTGCATATTGTGCTACAACCCTGTACATCTCCGTTGTGCATTAATTTCATCATCTGTTGTAATTCTGGTGCCTGCGTTTGCTACATTCGCTCCCTCCCTCCCCTTAAATATAAATGCCAGGCTATTTTAATTTATTACTCCTTCACTTTCCTCTGTATACTAAAACATTCATGGTGTAAAAGTAGAAAGATTCATGCCATCGTAGGGTTGACTATAATCAGAAATGTGTAATGTACCGTGGGTTTAATTCTCTTTGCAGAAATATTCTTTGAGTTGATGAGAAAGAAATAACTGGACCGGCAATATAATGGCTAGTGTTCATACATTTTTTTTTCTTTGTTACTCAATACGAGCACCATTTTTTTGTTATGAAAATGAAGATGTTCTTCATGCCGGCGCCGTTTCTCGTGACCCGAAGCGCGCAAAATCGAAAAGGCGACCAAGTTTTGTAGACTTCCCGGAGTCCCTTGATGCAGACGCAGAACAAATAGAGAGGTTTTTTCACAACGGTTCCGTGCACTGGCAAGATGAGGAAGATCTTCAGGACGGCAGTGTACATTCACAAGGCGGCGCAGATGGCGGTGGTTCAAATTCAAAGCCCAAGACAGTTACCCGTGTCCCGACGAAGAGGATTTGGCACATGCAGACACTCGAGAGTTGGGGGTGGGTTAAGAAGCTTTTCTCTGAGGTAGCGCTCCTGAACTGAAAGATATGAACGATTGCTGCATATGCACGGGCCTCCGATACTAGGTGCATTCAGATTCATCTCTGAACCTGCAACTGCAAATATCTCGATAGACATACGGCCGCGGAATTGGCGGACAGATAACGTGCGCTCTTATCTACTTGACTGGTCTCAGTTAGCATGATGTTCCACGGTTTGAATTTTGAACTGCTTGGGATGTACTCCCTCCGTTCCTATAAACTTGACGTTTTTGAACTACAAAGCGACAAGCTTTTCAAAACGGAAAAAGTACTTTTTAGTTTCCTAAAACTTTATCATCTTTTAGTAAAAAAAGAATAAAAAAGTGACAAACTTTTTTTAAAAAAAAGGAGTAATATGAATATGAATGACCGCGTCTACCACCCGTCAAGCGCCGCTGCATCTAGGCTTGCAAGGTTTTACAGCTATTTCGCAGAATGACACGTTTCAGTATAATCCCCGTTTACTCATCAAATCTCGAGTAAATGCTTCATGGGAAAGATCAATGGTGTTTAGGAAAGGCAGGACTGGCACAGAGATACATGACCCAACAGTGATAGTTGTCTAAAAAGAGTTTCATAGATAAACGGAACCAGGTCTTGTCCACCGACAAGTTATTCACACAAGCACCTAGCTTGGCGGATAAGTTCACAAAAGGTTCACATGATAACACTGCAGAGATTTCAAACACTAGCTGACGCTAGCTCTTACAGAGCTTTGAGGATCTCCTCGGCACCTGAGATTGTAAACTGGCCACCTTCCTCGATGTTTGCAACAGTGACCTTGAGGTTATCTGCCAGGAGAGCGAACCGCCTTGAGCGTACGCCCAGACCTTTCTCTGTAAGATCGAGCTCGAGACCCAGCGCCTTGGTGTATGTCCCCACTCCATCAGCAAGGAACTTCACGTGCTTGTTCTCAGGGTACGTCTTTGCCCATGCCTTCATGACAAAAGGGTCGTTCACTGCAAATCGCAACATAGCAAATTATTATGTCTTTGTAATGTTTCTGTAAATTGAGCCATAAAGAGCAATATGTCTGCAAATTGATACACAAGCAACACTAGCAACACTAATAAGCTACATACAGAGATATGCTGTGGTTTACTATGTTATAATAGCAAATAAGCTGTACATATAACGCTAACAACACTAATAAGCCACGGTGTATTAAAGAACAGATTTCTGAAAATTAATCCACTTCTCATTATTCAGCTCAAGAATTGGCAACGGGGTTTTAACTAAAAAGGAAAGGGGAATGCCGGAAACATACCGCTGATGAGCAGGATCTCATCTACTCCCTTGGCTTTGAGCTGTTCAGCCTGGGTTATGAAGCCGGGCACATGCTGGTTGCTACAGGCATCAAAGAAATACAAATAAACGTGAGTACTTCAGGTTTTCACAAATCCACCAATTTCATAACAAGAAACAAAAATAACACATAACAAGCTTTCACTTTTTTTCTCTCGATCTGTCCGTTGAACCGGGGGATTTAAGTCCAAGCCTCAAGATTCACTCCGAATCTCATCTAAATAAGCAATAGAAGTCGATATGCTTTTTCTCCCCAAACACAGGGCCTGAACACACACAGTCCCATGCCTACTAACGAAACCACATCTACATGTCACAGAAAACCCGAAAGATGTCCAAGAAAGTGGGATGGGGGCGGCAGACCTGCAGGTGGGGGTGAAGGCGCCGGGGACGCCGAAGAGGATGACCTTCTTGCCGGCGGCGAGGGAGTGGATGGAGACCTGCTGCAGCTGGTCGTTCTCGTCGAACCACCCGAGCTGGCCGTCGGGGAGGGCGTCGCCGACGCTGATCGGAGCCATGGGTGTCCCTCGCGAGTGAGGGCGGAAGGAGGATGGGGAGCTGGGAGGAGCAGGAGAACTGGAGGAGAGGAGGCAAGCGGTGACGCAGTCGCAGAGGGTAGCGAGAACGTGGAATGGATAGGACCGTGATTCCGGCCTCAATTGGTGGTAGGTGTCGCCGTCTGGGTAGGGTAGGTAGCAGCTCCGGGTGCGTCGCTCGCGTGTGAACGCTCCAGCGCGTGGCGAATATACGGGATAGCAAGATGGCATATACTCTCTCTTTCCGAAACAAAATTTGTGTTTTACTAGTCTAGCACGCTGAAAATGTGCTCAGTTTTTAATCCAGCAAAATTTGAATGAAGACCAATCTTTGTATCTGGTTATTTGTCAGACATGCGTCACGGTAGGCCGTGATCGCGACCGAGTCCAGATGCCGTTGCAGTCCCCGACGGCTCAACCCTCTCTCTCAGTCTCAGCTGGCATGCGACACGGAACGGAAGCTATGCACGCGGTCTCTGGTGCGGACGGGCAGCAGCAAGCAGGCCGGCGCCGCCAGTCTGACGCTCAAGCGGGGAGTTTGCCCGAACTGGAACCGGAAGCAGCACAGCGCCGGCGTTATAGGTTTTGGCGGAAGAACGGGTGCACGGTCCAAACAGTGTATACGCGTCGGGGACGTGGCAGACAAAAAGAAAAAAGAACTGGTGGAAAAATACGTCGACAACATGATACGAACCTGCGCAGGCAAAGCTTAATGAATATACGTCGACAACAGGATACAAAGATGTTATAATATACTCCCTCTATTTGTTTTTATTTGTCACGAGCTAGTTCATTTTTGAACTAGCCGGTGACAAATAAAAAAAGAGTATATATATAATATTAATGAATATAAAAATAACATCAATTTTATCATGAATTTTGTTGTAATTTAGACAATATTTCAACGGTTCAATCGATTTCCAAAGCAAATCAGCTGGCAGTTCTTGTACAGTCAGAAATCAATCAATTGGTGACAGACTGACAGCCACAATCACAAACGAGGGGGCAGTGCACGAGTAGGACAGGCAGCCAACAAATCATGCATGACAAAGAAGGAAGAACAATAGTTTGGTCTTTTTCTATTTTCTAATTATTTATTTATTTTTAAAATCATTTAATTTGGTCAGGCTAACAACGTTAGAAAAGAAGAGCAAACGATAACTTCATTTCGAAAAAAAAAGGTAAATCACAAACCTTGTTTTTCAAGTGTAAATTAATAATTGAAATTGTAATCAAGGGTATAAATACAATAATCTGGGCATCATTATAAAAAAAACTTAGCAACAGGCATCTTAATGGGCATTTGCAGACGGAACCGAGCACAACAACTAAACATACACTTTTCGTTCAAATAATTAAAAATCTAGTACAAGGCGCAAAAACACGTATATGAAAGAAAAGGCAAAAAGAGTTCATTAAATGTTTACGCATGGAATGTGCTCAATAGCGGATAATATCACTCAAAATGCTAAAGAAATGATCGATATCGATCTTTTCTTTTCCAGCATAAACTGCTTCTGCGCTTCCTCCTGATCTTCCCTGTGCCGCCATCTCAACAAGTGTATATACCTTCTTAAGTGGCATCTGTACCATCAGAATGACTGTAAGAATTGATACTTAAAGTATGCTCTATGGTAAGTAATGAGGAGAGAGATTTACATCATCCAATGCTTCTGCTGCTGCATCAATATCTCCTTCCCTGAACACGTTGAGATGCTGTAATACCTGCAGAAGAAAGGCCAATGCGAATCAATAAATACCAGTCTATAGGATGGATCCCATCTTATGCCATGCTAACGCAAGCATTGTCTTGCAACACAGAAAAATACAAGTATGAATGTTTTATCACCTTCTTAGCATCCTCCTTCTTCAGTTTAGGAACATGGTAGGTTACTGAGAAGACGTCACACATACCAATGGAATCTAAAAAGCCCACCTCGCTTGTTGTTCCAATAACAAGCAAATTCTTCCCCTGCAACAAATAAAAAGACATAAATGAATAAAACAGAAGTATTTCCATTCCATATAAAATTGTTACACATGTTTCTTATTCCTAAAATAAACTGAAGGAAGAAATAGACAAGTCACTAGAAGGCCCAGTGTGTCTCTGGGCAGCGAGAATCTAATATACTGATGTGCAGGAAAAGGCCAAAGCAAACCTTTGGAGGGACCCGCTTGAGGAGGACCAGAAGTGTTTGCGAGATTAAGTTTGAGAATCTAGGTCCAATAGCAACATACTCCAGTAACCTGATAGATTATCCAGAAATAGAAAATTCTTAGTCAAGGGAAAATTGAAACTAAAATGTGACAGTCTGCCGCATTCCAGAGCTCATGAACTTTACCTTTCAATGTCATCAAGAATTATGATGCTTAGCTGAGATTTGTATGCATCCTCAAAAACCTATACATCAATGGGAGTCAAAACTGTAAGACTTCATTATGTTCCCACACATACACATTATGTAATTTTGGAAAAAATAACTGGACAAACAGTCAAAGAAAAATGCAAACATACAAATGATTTTATATGAAAAATCGAGGTAAACTTTCCCAAAAACATAGAAAGAAACATAATATCATGGCTGTCTAACCTTGCATATCTGTGCACACTTGCTGCTTTCACTGAAACCAATCATTGTCTCCGCTGAAATCTGTGAATAACAACAAAAATTTAGGAGATATATGTAATATCCTCTGAGATATAACAAAAAAAAAAGGAAATTTGACATGATGCTAAACAGGTTTTGGCACTAGATCTGAGGTGGCAACAAAGGAACTTACAACTTTTACATAAGCAAAATCACTATCGATGCCAACAGTAGCAGCCATGGCTGATTTACCACTGAAAACAAATGGAACAGAAGTAAAATGAGGTTTCAGCAGATCCAAACAACGATAATGCTAAGAAAAGCAGAGAGTGTACCTTCCAGCTGGCCCCTCCAAGAGGCAAGTAACAAGAGGGCTACCTCTGCTCACCTTAACCTGCTCCACAAGGAGCATAGCCCTTTGATAAATGTGTTTATGCGGATGGCCACAGTCAACAATACCACGCAACCTACATATTAAGATGTTTATGTGAGAAATCACTACAAAAAAATCTGCATATATTAGGCTCGAGGCCAGAATATTCAACAAATGAAACACATGTTTGTCATGTTTCTCGCAGTTCGAACAAGAAAACATATATTTTCCTGGAAGTTTTCAAGTGTACCAAGTTTTTCTTAAAAAAAAGAGGAGTTTATGTCCACCAATATGTTCTAAAACAATTCTGGTTTCCTACTAATCTAGACAGTGGTTTCCCAACAAAACATTATGAATGATAATAGTACTGCCTGATGAAAAAGAGGAACACACTAGAGTAGCATACTGGTATCTCCGCAACCATAAGCAGAGTAGAAGAATTCTAAATGTGACATGTAATCAGCCTCAGCAAGAGATGAATACTTCTGATATTAATACCTTGAGACCATCCAAACGAAGCCAACATTTTAATGTACATATTTGAGATGTGTAATACTAACCTGCATCTTTCGAGGTTATCGGTAGATGCTCCAAATGCAGGAGTAATTTCATGAAGACCATTCACAAAGTCATCCATGGTGACCTTGATGCTTTCCTCATCCAAAGGCTTTGTAAGGTCATCCATACTAATTTGACGGTTCAAAGCATATGATACTGCACTTTTAACAACACCTTCCAATTCTGCTCCGCTGTAGTTCTTTGTTCGAGCAGCTTCATTCGGATTAGCAGATGTTATCACAAGTGTTTCACGTCATTAATTATCTTGTAGAGTTCAGATATTTCTAATTAAGAAAACCTAGGCACTAGTTAGAATAACTCTAATAATATAATTATATTTACAACAGAAAACTAGGAAACGTCCATGAAGACAAAAGACAGTAAATACTACTACTACTACTAATCTACTATTGTTTACATTTCTAGCAAGAGGAACATTCACGTAAGTTGTGAAGAAAAAAAAACTATCATCCTATGAAATGTTGGCTTCTGTGGAAGAATATAAAAAGAATTGTATTTGGCAGAAGAAATTATCTGTTTTGTCATGTAGCATAAAGAGCAACACCACACATACCGAGCTCTTGAAGATTAACATCTGGAGAAAGGAAAGAACTCTCTTTCATCTTGTTTGTGTGGATTTGAAGAATTTGAAAACGACCATTTTCATCAGGCAGGTTTATCTCAATATGCACTTCTAATCTTCCAGGCCTGCACACCAAATATCATTGAGCATTAGATGAAGTTCAGCAGTAAATATTTCTGACGCTCAAGATGTCCATTGCCATTAGAACTGATGCCTACGCGAAAGATTGAGCAGATAATGCCAAAAAATAAAAATAAAAACACTGATGAAGAGAATTCACCTTAACAAAGCCTCATCAAGCAAATCCTTTCTATTCGTCATTCCAATGAGCAAAACATTGTTTAGTGCTTCAACACCATCTATCTAAAAAAGTAAACAGTTTTGTTATATATCATTTAGTATACACATGAAGAATGTTCATAAGCCCATCACTCGAATTCTAAGAAACATACCTTCGTAAGTAGCTGATTTACAATGCTGTCATGTACACCTGTACCATCCCGGGTGGAACCTCTAGACTGCACTATGAGATTTTCAATAAGTTATGTGCTTTGGTATTAAGCACAGTAAGAATCATATAGGAAAACTGGAAAAAGAAATAGGTTTCCAAAAAAAATATTCTTCACAGATCATATTATCTAACCATGAGTATTTATCCTTCATGTGATAGGCAACACGCATAATTTTGAAGGGTTGTTCAAATTTCACGTAGCGAAAACAAATGCACACAAAGTATAAGCAACAATCTCTGAAGCTTCTTCCAGTAACCAAACTGAGGAGACTGAAATATTCGGCACTGAGAATCTATACTAACAACGGTACAGTACTCAAACGTGCTGTGAAAGCTTGAATTAGCTGAAATTCTGTGAGGATGCAAAAAAAAAAGATTTACCTTGCAGATAGCGTCAATTTCATCAAAGATGATGACATGAAGGTCACTCTCATCACCTGCATTCAAATGAAGCCATAGAATTTGAGATGAAAAACAACAAATGAAAGTATGAATAGTAGCAGAAACATTTTTTTCTTGAGAGACCATACCACGTGCCCTCTGTTCATTCTCAGCATCTGCAAATAGATCTCTCACGTTCTTCTCTGTTTCACCAACAAATTTGCTCAAGACCTCAGGCCCATTTACAATCTGGGGCCCAAAAAATCGAAATTAGGCATATAATCGGATCAGAGCTGAGATATAATATATTCACATTAGCTAATTCGACCTATTTTAACCACATTAGCTAACTTGATGAAAACAGACTTTTAGCAGAATTTAAACTATTATGACTGGATACACAATATGACACCTTCATGAGTTGGATGCAACAGGAACTTTTTCACAAGGTCGCCAAAATAATGATAACTATTATATACATAAAAAGGTCAAACGTTGGTTATTACTGTTGGAGGAATAATTATAAACTATAGACACAACCTGCTAAGATCTAATTTTTGCCAGAATAAACCACAACATCAAATATCAGATTCGAAAACATAAACTGATAAAAGTAAATAGCTCAGTAAGGCCTGCAGAAAATATGCATGATATATGCAGTCAAACTATCCATACCTTGGGGTCCTTCCCATTTAGCAATTTCCCAATTTGTCGGGCCATAAGTGTTTTTCCAGTTCCAGGGGGTCCATAAAGCAGTATACCCTTGACATGCTTTATGCCTAACCTGTAGTGGGAAAGATTAATTGCAGTAATAATTACTGCTTTATGTTAATATTGGTTAATGTACAAGTTCTTCCTAGATATTTACCTATTAACAACATGAGGTGGAAACACTCGAGAAGCAAATGCCCTTCGAAAAATGTCTGTGAATTCAGCACTTAATCCACCTATACCCAACTTTTCCAGGTTAAACTCTTTATGCTTAAAAAGCTTGCTGCTAGCAGCTTCTTTTTGGTTGATAACCTGCATGTATGGAAAAGTATAATATTTACTGTGTACTATAATTACAGATAGCAAATAATGTCTTTAATACACTGTGACTGCAGGTAAATCGGAAGTGTAACCTTAATTCCCGAATTAGGGGCAGCCTCAAATATGATGTATGTGTCACTCGACAGGAACCCTCTGTCCAGTGGTGTGGAACTCTCTTGGCCCTCTAGCAATGCTTGATTTACAGTGAAGATGTAATTTGTTCCACAAAATTCAAAAGTAACTTTTTGCCCAGCAGTCATGACCTACAAAGAATACATGGCGGTTTAGGAAATAACTAGAAAAAATAAGCAACATTATCAAATTAAACAGCAACCAGATTCCATATATGAACATGCAGCAGGTTGTCAGTGGCAAAGAGGAGAAAATTTGCTGATGGAATCATGGAAGAAACAAGCCCTATCAAAATATATGGTGTACCTGATCAAGGAGTCTTCTCCGCAGTTGTTGGGCAAGCAAAACAGCATCCAGCTGCAAATCAAGCTCATGCATATAATACGTTATCGACTTATCGATTAAAACTACCAATTACAGCTGCAATTATCTCAAGGAGAGGAAGTACCTGCTCTTGGTTGGCCTTTGCCTTAACAAATGATAGTTCTAGTGTCAGCAAGGCAAGCTTGAAATCATCGGGAGGAACAAAACTGAGCATAAAATTATCAAGATAAATGACTTTACAAAGAACCGTGAAAAGTATAGGTTACAGTAAGTTGTTGAGATCTGAACCTGCTGACTTTAACAGAATCACCAGCAGAAACCTTTGCCTGACGACGCTGGATACCATTCAAAGCAATGCGGCCACTTGCGATAGCATCATGAGCTGTGTGTCTTTGTTAAGGATCACATACTTCAGGAGCAAATGCGTTTTGAAATGAATCACAACGCAAATATTGACTACATGATTACTAGAGATCAGAATTGTATTATCAAATGGTAGATCCATTGCATATCAGGGTGCCCAAACCAAACACATCCATGTGACAATTGCACGGAACGGAAGTTGAAACCGAACTATACTCACGCTAAACTCAAAACCTCATAGAATTCCATAGATATACATAAGCTAACTCCCTTCATGCCCGGAAGCTCTGGTCATTGTCGTCGCTCTATAAGCAACACAAATGCAAAATGCACATGAGATCTGAAACCGTCCATGAGCTGAGTATACTAGGTCACGAGATAACAGATTTGACTATTCAATCATAGATCGCATGGAATCTCCAGAACATTATGGTTCAACGAGATCACGGCCGGCTGGCAAATAAGCTCACGAGGCAGTATTAAAAGCACGAAGCACCCGAGGGGAGATCACACGCACGCACAGAGGCGAAAACCAACCAAACGGATCGCGAGATGAGCAAGGATATCGTAGGGTGAGGACCAGGGCGTCGCCGACGAGGGCGATGGAGCCGGGGAAGCGGCGGATGTCGGCTGCGGAGACGAAGGCGAGGTTGGTGAGGGCCAGCTCCTGGCTCGGCGTGTTCACCACCTCCATTTCGGCTCGCCCGGGCAGCCGGCGGGGAGAGGGAGCTGCGGTGACCGGCGGGAGATCTTCTCTCGATGGCACTGGGGTGCGACGAGGGGAGAGGCGAGGCCAGACGGAAACAGACTTCCTCGATCCGAAGGAAGAGCGTAATGGGCCAGCAAACACAAGGACCGTCCCCTGAAGCCCAGCAAAGCTGAACTGACTAGTTGGGACTTTCGGGCTGAGCTTGCCGCTCACGCCACGTTCAGGCGTTCACACCGGTGGCTGGGCCTGGATTCTTCTGCCAGACCCTTCACCGACGTCGACAATGGCTAGTCTAAACTCTGAATTCGAGGCGCAAGTTTTCAACGCCATGGCCACCCTTGCGAAGGAGGGTCAAGGCAAGCTCGCCGTCGCCGCCAAGGGCGTCAAACAACGTCCGAGTTTTGCACTGCCATTCACATCTCATATGAGCTCCATTGGCGTAACAATATTCATCACGTCCGGCTGCACCACGCCGTCGTCTGAGGATTCGACCATCGGGTGCAGGCGGCCGATGAGGGCTCGACCATCGGGTGCAGGCGGCCGATGAGCGCACGGAGGACGTCACTGGACAGAATTGAACTGAAGAATGCCAAAAATGATTTTTCCATATATTCCAAGAATGATTGTATTACACCCATTTATGGTTACAAAGCCATAAAAAAATTACAGTAGGTGAAGCCAGTACAAATAAGAGTTGCAATGGAAGCACCGCATGAGCACTCGCATTCCTTAATTTAGCATGCCGCAGTGCCAGCAGAACCATTTTTTTGGGTAGTGATGACATACATAGTTTGCGCCAGACACACCAAGATGGGTGCATGGTGATCCATCGGGCATCAGGTTGACGAGTATCGCTTCGACAGTGCCTCAAAATGTTTCCTTTGCTGTGTCACAATGGTGAACAGAAAGATGAGCAAGAAGTAGAGCATGTCATCCTGATGCAGATATATGCATAGTTACTCTTTGCACTTACCTGTTCGGATACTGATGGCTTCACCTTTGATAGGGCTCGTTCAAAGTGTGAGAGCTCAATCGAACGAGATGAACTCATTGATGATGTCCCGTTCTCAAGGAACTCCCATCTCTCTTCCAAAGCTGCCATGGCTGCCTCGTCCACCTGATGAAGAAAGCATGTTAGTTCCATTTGTTGCACGTTTTCAAATTATAAACTTGATATTCACACAAACGAATGCTGCAAATATTACAAGACTGATCAAATAACAATGCATTCATCAGTGACTCATCCTCAGAGCTAAAAAGAATCTTCATTTCACAAACAGAAGCACTAACGCACTCTTTGGGCACATTCAAGTAGACATATGTTTGATGAGATATCACACAAATTACCAGTGATGCTAGGTCGGCACCAGTGAGATTGTTGCACTCTTCTCGACGTGCCAAGGCATCCAAATCAACACCTGATGAGATGGGTCTGCTTCGAGCGTGTGCCTTTAATATTGAAACCCGTTCGTCAACACCAGGTAAAGGTACATAATGTTTCTTCCCGAATCTACCAGGCCGTAGAATAGCATCATCTATCACATCAATTCTGCATCAGAAAGGGGCTAAGTTATCGGCCTTCCATTCAGGGTTAAATGTATATATACAAAGGTCCAGTGACAGTTACCTGTTTGTAGCTCCTATCACAAAGACATCTTTACGCTTACCACCACCATCAAGTTCAATAAGTAACTGCAGACATAAGAACCAGAATAACATACATCAGAAAAGCAATGACAAGGAAAACAAAAGGTTTAGAGGTTGTCCCAAAACATTCAAACCTGGTTTAGGAGGCGTTCAACAACCCATCCCCCCTCTTTACCTCTTTTTGTTGCCAATGCATCTACCTGTCAAATGAAAGGGGATAAATACTTGAACAACACATACGTATAAAAACAGTTTCAAACCCAAAACATTCAAGTTTGTTGACAACTTTCAGTAGTATATAGAGGCATCAAGCACCCATACTTGTTTAAAGTGTTTGACACAGTTTTACCTCAACATAATACATAGTATGATGGACTACACAAAAACCCTTACCTCATCAAAAAATATTATGCATGGGGAGTTAGTCCGTGCACGGCTGAATATTTTCCTAACTTCTGATTCACTCTCCCCAACATACTTGTTCAATAGCTCAGGACCCTAGTTCCGGAAGAAGAATTTTTGTTAGCATTATTTGTGTGAACTTGATAATTTATAATAAATATATGGAAAATCAAACAGCAGATACCTTTATATGAATAAAGTTAGCTCCTGCCTCATGTGCCACTGCTTTTGCTATGAGTGTTTTCCCACAACCTGGAGGTCCAAACAGCAGGAAGCCATCTTGCATGCTCACTCCGAATTCCTTATAGACAAGAAACAAAACTCATATATTAACTATTTACAAAGTATAGCAAATAACACTACGGATGTCTGTAGTACAAATTCTGAAGTGCTCTTATCTTCTAATGGGTCGAACACTAAAGCTACAGCATACCAAATCGCAAAGTAAGAAAAAGTAAAATACAGTCTGTTGGGCTTGTAAGTGCAATTCATAACTCACATCACAATCTTCAGGGCTCTTAATACATCTAACAATGTAGCGTTCAAACTGTTTCCTCAATGAATCAAGACCTCCAACATCATCCCATGTGACATCAGGAACAGAAGAAAATCCTTCCCTTCTCAAAGAGGGTTGAACCAATTTTGTTGCTTCCTTCAGCAAGTAAAGTGAATCGAGTCAGGGGAAGAAGAAAATGTGAACTGAAAATGCATGTTTAAATAGTAAATCCAGAGGAAACTTATAGAATTCCAATAAAAAGAAGAAAATTGGAGGTAAAGGGGTCCTAGAAAACATGAGTGCTACAAGGAAGGAAAAGGTGTCAATCTGTTTTAATCCTGCAATATTCAGCATCTTACACAACACAAAATTAACATCGGAGCTCACATGCTAAAAAATATGAAAATTAAAAATAAAGAGATTTCAGGGAAAGTAGATTGAGTTATGATCCAAATCCAGCTTACACCGAGTGAAATTAAAACAGGATTCTCGGCATAAGATCTGCATGTAAAAGGTATACCTCAAAGTCATTCATGGTAACATGTACACTCTCCATCTCGCTTGCATCCCAAGACTGTTCCTTCCACCATTTGATGTTTACCTCATGCTGGGTACAATACTGAGCCCTTCTTTTATTAATTATTCTCTTCATTGCCAGATACCCTGCATTATTGACTAATGCCTTCAAGTCGGCACCAACAAAACCTGGTGTGGCCCTTGCTATCTTGAAAAAGTCAAACTGGCCTTCAAGTCGAAGTTTCTGAGCATGCATCTTCAGTATCTGTTTTCGGGCATTCTCATTTGGAACACCAAGATATATCTCTCGATCAAACCTTCCTGGCCTTCGAAGAGCTTGGTCCACAGCATCAGGCCTATTCGTAGCTCCAATGACAATAACATAACCTGGTTTCTTTTCAGATGAATCGGCATCAGAATCACCGCCACCAATATTCTGGTGGAATTCATCCATGCATGTCATCAGTTGAGTTACTATCCGTCGCTCCATCTCTCGTTGCAGATTTTCCCTCTTGGATGCAATTGCATCTATCTCATCTATGAATACAATTGAGGGAGCAGTCCTATATGCCTTCTGAAACAAGCCCCTGATGTTTTCTTCAGAACCTCCTGCAAGAACACAAACATTATGTAATGATCTTCCACATGAATCCTGACGCACAGCTTATCTATAAGAAGGAATATCCATAGATAAATGTTGAGGGAAAAGACTGCATATCCTTCCATCCATTGTTTAACGATTAACGCAATACCGATTCTCTTCAGCTGCAAATTATTTCTCAACCTTCAGCAATTATTCAGTACAATAATTATTTCATTATTGCAGTGGTCAGCTCAAGCTTGACCTGTGGTGCCGCCTTTTTAGTATACTATTCATCACTATGCATATGATATGTTCAATTGCTAACTTTCTACAACAATTAACAGCCCTAATCTTCCGCAGCTACATTCGTTGCTCAATAGAGCAGCACATATTATTAGTGTTGTATTCTATCTTATGATTTGTATTCTAACAAAGGATATAAATTTCAGTGATTACTTATGGTGCAGCAATTTTCGGTTCTAGGTTAAATACAGTTTGCAGCATATATTGAAGCGGCGACAAAATGAATGAGCTACCTTCTCTAATTGCACCTAGTGAAAACTATAAGATAAAATGTTTCAGAAGCTGGAACATCTAAATTTGTTGATCAAGCAGGACTAACAATACCCATTGCTCTCATTTCCAGCATCAAACATGATCATTAGTTCGAACATAGTTGTTGAAATACAGAGCATCAGAATTTTCCCAAACTGTGATGCAATGCAAGAGTCAGAAAACGTACCAGATACCCCAGACACGATATCTGGGGCTGAGATCTTGTAGAACGGCACACCAGTCTCATTGGCAATTGCATGTGCAAGAGTGGTCTTCCCGCAACCGGGCGGTCCGTGCAGCAGTAGCCCCCCAACAGGCCTAACCCCAAGGTTATACGGCAGCTCCGGATGGCACAGGGGCACCACCACTTCCACCAGTAGCTGCTCTATCACCTCCTCCATCCCGCCGAGATCAGCAAAACTCGGCCCCTTGTCCCCACTGACGACCCCATCGGATATTGGAGCCTCTGGCTTGGCATCGCCGCCGCCTCCACCATCAGATGTGATGAGGCGGCGCGCCTTCTCAGTGGTCACCTCAATCTCCAGCTGCTGTTTAGTGCCGTGGTTCTGTTTGGGCGCCTGCGACGCGTACTGGGAGCGAAGCATGTCCTTGGTGACATCGAACTCGGGCGGAGGCGGAGGCGGCGAGTGGGCATACTCGTCGGAGAAGGAGGTGGAGGAGGAGGTGGTGGCGTAGGAATCTTGGCGGCGACCACGGCGACGGCGGGAGGCGGAGTCGTCGTCGTCGTCGGAGTCGAAGGAGGGTGGAGAGGGGATGGTGGATAGGACGCGGCGGACGACTTCAGTGAAGGGTTTGAGCTTCTTGCGGCGGAGCTCGGGGTGGTGGATGCGGAGGGCGTGAGCGACGTCCTCGGCAGAGGAGCCGGGTCCGGCGAGGTCGCCTTCCTGTATGAGGCGGCGGATGGTACAAACGGGGGACGTCGAGTGTAACCGGCCGGGGGCGCCGTGACGCGGCCGTTTACCCATCGGCGGCGGTGGTGGCGCGGCTAGGGTTTCGCTGCAGAGAGGGAGAAAATTAGAAAACTTCGTTCATTATATATGTATAGAAAACAGACGGCCTCTCAGTCGGACACGGCTATCGGCTTCCCTTCTCCGGATCCTGCTCGCATACCTGCGCCCAAATAGGTGGAATTATGTCATAGTTTGTCAGTTTTATTTGTGGATCTACCATATTGCAGCAATTTCAGTCTGAATTTAATAAAAAAATATCACGTATTTGGAAGTACGCATGGAAGGAAAAAATTATGTTCCTCTCAATCGGGGTTGTTTGAACCGTTATATTTACGCTTCCTCAGCAGGTTTGTGTAATACGCGTACGAATAAAAAGAGTAAACTCATGTATCATCTAGTTCTGATCCCTAAATAAATATATCACTCAAGCTCCAAATCATTATAGTCACTGAGTGATTATCTACTCCTGCTATTCCTTTTATTTGATGTTGATTAGATCAAAATTGAACTAACTAACGTCAAATGAAAAAGAACAGAGTCTGCAGCATGTTAAATTGGTTAGATATAAGAGGCTATTGTAATTGTACCTTTGCTTAAAATTCCAATTGTGATTTTACTATTTTAAAACTAGACTTTGTGATAATACCCCTGTTTATGCCTCTATTCTGTTATGGGCTCTTAATGGTGTTAAAAGTGAGAAAAGGGACATAAATACCCTTGTGACTTTACCCCCTAATTGTAGTTTGTGTTTCCATGTTTTAGTATAGTCATGATAAAATATCCAGGAATTATTTAGTAGCATTTTGAATATCCTTTAAATTAGTAATGAAATTTTATTGATTTTTGGAATAATATATTTTTTATGAAATTTATTGTGACTTTAATATGCAAATAAATCAAGGTTATCAAGTTCTCATTTGTTTTTCAAACTGAGTTCCAATTGTAATTGGAGATAAAGTCTGACATACACCATACTACTAGAGCATCCAATTTATGTAATTCAAATGCAATAGATCATTATGTAATAACTGTTACTGATCTTTATTTTCTCACCAATATCTCTAAGCTTTTCTAGTGCCAATAATGAGCATTTTAATCTATCCAAAATTGACATTATTGTTGATTGCTATCCAAAAAAATAAAAAGAAAATTAGTATTGCAGTTTACCATTGTAATTGTCGGGCGCACCGAAGGCGGTGGCCGGCGCGTCGTAGGCGGCAGCGCGCGACATGAGGCTACGGCACGCGGTTATGGCGGAGGTGCGCGTGGCCAGGAACGGCATGTGCGACCAACGGCGGGGTGCGCGGCCAGGGGCAGCATCGCTCGGCCAAGGGCAATCGGCAGCGCGAGGTTGCGGCAGCGGGGGCGCGGCCAGGGACAGCGTTGCACGACCAATGGCATCGCGCTGTTAGGGCGGCAAGGCGCGCGAGCGGCAGGGCGCATGACCAGAGACAGCGTCGCACAGCTAGCGGCGCGAGCTTGCATTCACGAGAGTAAGATGACAGTGCATGGACAGTAAAATCAGAGAAAGGTAGATACGTCTTTTTCAATTTCTAAATTTTCTTATTTTATTTTTTAAAAGGATAAATGCAGCTAACTAACGGTGTTAGGTTTGAAGAGCAGACGGTAGATTCATTTAGAAAAAAACAGGAGCAAAATCATAAACTCTAATATTTAAAAGTAAAATCACAATTGGATTATCAGTTAGGGGTCGCAAAAAATCCTAGATATAACGTTGTTGACATTATGATAGGATTTTCTGCGCTCAAGTGTCGATGGTATGTAGACTTTTACATAATGATTAGGTTGATTTGGACCCGTAATGATGCGAGATGCGAGGAAGCACGAAGGAGCAGTGTAATAACTACAACGCAAGTCGCTGTCCAACTTGCCAGGACGGAGGGAGTATTACGTAGCTTGATGCAACATACTGATCCGAAGATTAGCGCTACTAGTATCTGTCCGTTGCTGCTGTTCCGTTCCATACTGGATCTGCATGTAGGTTCGTCTGCGTGTCGATATCGAAGCCGGCACGGTACGGTAGTGCTGCACGGCACTTGAGGTGTCAGGCAGCTCTACGACATCTATTGGTGACGGGGCGTACGTAACTGGTTTGCTGCTCGGACTCGGATCGACGGTGGTCACCCAACACAGACTCCTGATTAGGATCCTTTGTGACTTTGTGTTGAGCTCCATAACACCATAACCAAGAGCTCCAAATTCGGGGAGCTAGAATTTTAGGTCCGTTAATCATAAAACAATGTTGATTTCGCATGTCCTCAGCCAAATAGCACGTGCCATGCCGAACCCTTGCCTGCACATTACTTCCTCCGTCCTCATAAACTTGTCGCTTTGTAGTTCAAAAATGAACTACAAAACGACAAGTTCATAGGGACGGAGGGAGTACTTCATTATGCCTACACCCACTGGCTTTAACATTCGCGGCATCTCCTGAAAAATGGCACGTGCCATGCTGAAGCCTGGCCTGCACATTACCTCATTATGGCTACACACACTGGGTTTAGCATTTGTCACATCTCCTGAAGAAAAACATTTAACCAACCGTCAATTTTTATTGCTGAACTATCTTCGTCTTTTGTAGAAAAAGAAAACTATGTGCTTAGGAGAAAATTATGTCCTCGAAAGTAAGCTTTGTGTTCATGTTGAGCTCATTTGGAATATTTTGTACATACAGCATGTACATAGAAAATGCATTGGCATACGCATCTATTTTTCAGTCCACTTCCTCCAAAAAAAAAGAATATCTGTTGTGAGTACAACATTTGCCTAAATGTTTTATTTTCTTGGCTCTAAACTACCAAGTATCTACCATATTTGCTTAGAGAAAAAGATTTCACGCAAACATGCAAAAATCTAGGTGCAACACTACTGCAGGAGTTATTAAATGCGGCGACTAATGCAAAATCTAGAACGCCGTCGTCACGAATCCGCGGCCAATGATGGGTAATTCACTGCGCGTGCAGCAGGGCGGGGCAGTAGCAGCACCGCTGCTGCGGCGGCGGGTGCTTCTTGGCGACGAGCACGTGCAGGACGCCGTCGCCGTGCTGCAGGTCCACGCCGAAGATGCGGACCGGGCGCTGCATGAAGGCCCAGATCTCGACGGCGTCGTGCTCCCTGAAGCTGCACCGGCGGATGAAGTCGAGGTACCCTTCCCCCTTCACGACGGTGGACCTGCTGCTGTCCCACCGCGACATCCACAGCTCCTTGGCGCCGGCGGCGAGGTCCACCAGCTTCACGCGCAGCCCGCCGTGCACCTTCCCCTTCTTCTTGGGCACTTTGGTCTTCTTGTTGCCCTGCTCCGTCGTCGTCTCCGTCACGGCGGCTTCGTCGTCCGCCGGCTTCTTCTTGGGCTTCTCGTGCCTCGGCCTCGGTCCCATGTCGTGGAGGAGGTTGGCGGCGTCGAGCTCGGCGGGGGTCAGGATCGCGCGGAGGCACCGCTCCACGCCGTCGAGCGGGATGCGGAACCGGTTCTGGTGCGGGTCCACGTCGGTTTTCGTCACGGCCTTCTCGGCGATGAAGTGGACGGGCAGGTCCGGGCGGAGCCCCAGCGCCGAGAGAAAATGCTCGCGGAGGCACGGCGGCACCTCCCTGGAAGCTGGTGGCGGCTGCTGAGGCGCGACGGCCTTGGTGGGCTTCACGTCGAGGACGACCGGCTGCGCACACGGGACAATCGCGCCCGTGTCGTCCTGCCGTGCACGCTTGCCGGGCATCGACGACGACGACGACGCGGAGGCCGCCACCTCCTCCTCCCCCTGGCGCTCCCGCTTGCCGGTGCACCGTTGCGCGGCGGCGTGGTCGTAGACGACCATCGCGAGAGAGCACTTAGGGCTCGCCAACTGCGGCGTCATCGATCGTGAACTCGTTGCGCGAATAACTCGTAGGGTAATGATGCGGAATCGAATGAGAGAACTGGAGAAGCGTGGCTGCCGTGCCCCCCGGCCTTGCCCATATATGGAGCCGCCGAGCCGGCAACTGGCCATACGCGCGCTGAGTTTGAATCCGACTCGAGCACGCGCCGCGCGCCGCCTCCGGGTCCGCTTCGATCCCCTTATTCCTAAAATGGCAGATTTCGACACTGAGTCAAGTGGTGGAGCGCCGACTCGCAAACACACCAGGACTTCAACCTGCTCGGATACATGGCACAAGTCCAGCTGTCTTGGGTCGTAAATGATGCTACTACTGTTCCGTTGTTATGATTGGAAAGGACTACTCCTCTCCAGGTACAAATTCTTGGATTTTAAGGCCAAACAATCAAGTCCCGTTCAAGACGGAGGTAGCTTTGATAGTCCTAACGTCATGAATCAGCAAATGGAGTATATACAATAAAAAACAGCGAACCCTGATGCGGCCTAGATTTTTTTTCAAGTACACGGTCGAAACTTTTCAATTTTATTGTTTGACATAGAACGCATAGTTTAAAATATATGTTTAATACAGTCAAAGCTTTTCAAAATCTATTTGTAGTTATTCAAATGAAATGCAACTGCATATGTTCTGTCTCTGCATTTGGAAGTTCAAATCACATTGACATTGTTCGAAATTTCAAAGAAGTTTCATAGCGCATGAAGCAAGAAGCATTCATGTTCAAAAGTTTCTTAGACAATTTGAAAGTAAGGAATAGGGACCGCTCCATAGCTCGCAGTCAGTTACTTAACAGAGTAACTCGAAATACAAAACTAGGCTTTGCCAAAAGAGTAGTCACTGGAAGTACAGCGGAACAAATTGCTTGCACAGAGAGAAGCCAGAGGACCCAAGCAAACACATCATTCAGGAGATCTCGTTCAGAAGCAATTCATGACAGATAGAAGTACAACGCCGTTGTGCGGAATGAACTAGGGCAATCGGGGCCAACCATAGTACATTGTTATCAACTCCTGTCTATGATCTTCATTTAACTGTTGTTCATGTATCATGAGAGTATTTGTCTGTGTCCTCCAACAAGTGGAAGGCATACTTTCACATCTGTAAGCTATGTATGAATGTACGTATGTAACGAACAGAAGCGAAAAAGGAAATGTACAAGCCTATATCTAGCTTGACAAACAAAAAGAAGGAATGCAAAGAGGAAAGAATGGAGCAGGGAGAAAGAAATTTCTTTGGTCAGGCTTTTTGCTTTCAACTGTTACTAGTATGACATCATTGGAAACATTTTTTTCGCAGAGCAGCTTCGCATGATCCTGGATGCTACCAGGTTCAGGAAGGCATCACTTTCACTTCACACAAGGTGGAGCAAACAAAAAGAGGAGCAGCAAGACGGGTTATGTTATAGGCACAATGGCATCTAGGTTCCTGTGCAGCAACCAGCCGCTAGGGTAGTTCAGTTTAGAAGGTTCCAGATCGAAATTCCAGACCATAATCCGTGTGCAATTGTCTGCAAGACCTTCCATTTGACTCTCGTCCTCAACAAGCTTCTCGATAAATCTCGACTCCTGCAATACCATAATCAATGTCTCAGCATACAGATGCTTCTTGATGAGAAGTGTTGCCTAATCTCTAGAAGCTTATATCTCATAGATGCGTACTATACTACACAATATAATGATTGAGCACGTTGCATTCCTACTTCAACATCAATGCATTGTCATAGTTGCTCTAATGTATGGTACAATACAATTGTTCCATTTGTCCCTTGATTTTTATCCTATCATAAGTAAAAAATGCTTCATACTACATTTCTATTCAACAAGGATGAGTATTTCCTCACGAAGACTCATACTATAATATGCTTTGCTTGTTTGAAGTTACTAAGCAGAAACTAAGATGAATAATCAACATGGTAGATGGTTTTCTAACAGGAAACAAGTTCCACAAAAAAGTGGTGCAGAACAAAAAACAAAATAAATCATTGGAAATCACCTCCAAGCCACCTCTTCCACCTGAATGGAGTATAATAGACTCTAAAGTTGGACTGTTCCATCTTTGGGGGTCCCAAAGTATAGTGCTGTTAAAAGCAAACCCAGAGAAACCGATTGGAAATCGACGAGACACACCCCTTCTCTGGTTTGTATGCCATCCAGTGACTTCATTGCCACTACAAAGGGGCCCTTCTAAAACCGCTCTATAATTGGCTCCAACATGTATTGCTACTGGCCATGTACCAAAGCGCCTGCAGAACATAGCACAAAATCATCAGGAACATTCCCAGTTGTCACAGTAAGAGAAATATGCTCATAAAAGTTGTTCAGTGAACATTGCAGTGTTACAAACAACATATATTTGAAAAATGAAGAAAATAATTTAGGATATCTAATTTTTCTATCAGAATAGGATATACTGGAATTTTCTGTGCCATAGAACTGTGATCTTATAACCACAAATCATACACTTAGAATTGGTGGATTTTAAAACTTGATAAACAAATAGCTTACAAGCACATTCAGTAAGCTGCTAATGAGAATAAAAAGAAGTGGAGTTTAATAAAAAATTAGCATTCTTCGATGAGTAGGAGTCATGCCAGGACTCTCAAGGAAAAAATTTGCTCCGTACTCCAATGCGGCGGTGGTTGCACACCCATATCTTAAGTAACTACTCCCTCCTTATCTTTTTAATTGACGTTTCAGACAAAGATTTGAACTAAAAATGAGCTATGTTTCCTGTCCTAACGTCAATTAAAAGAATTTAGAGGGAGTACCACACAAGGAGGTTCTACTACATTGCATCTCCACATCACGAGGCAGTTACATAAGTGGGTATTCAAAAAAGATATGGTTTGCAGGATCTTTTAAAAATAATTGAAGTAATCTTCAAACCTTTAATTTAGTGGCCAAAGAAAATGTGAAAGCTCTGCTTCGTGCTTTACAGTTCGGGAAACAGTATACACGTTAGTATGTTGGGCAGTCTATAGCTCTGGCAACCTTCAAAGGACACAGGACACAAAACAAAACTACTAGAAAGACTAACGAGTGGAAGAAAAGGTGAAAGAGAAATTCATGAATATCTCTACCCAAACCAAAAAATTAGCAGAGTTGATTGTACCATTTAAATGCTACTACTACTTCAGAAGCAAAAACGTGTTTAGCAGTAACATAATCACATATTATGGTTTTCAATAAGCAACAAGCATTATAAGAAATTACAACGTTGACATACAAAGATAAACACAAGCAAGCTATGAATAGTTAAAACCATTTGAATAGGTATAAGTAGATATGTAAACAGTGAATATTCATAATACCAAAAAAATGTCCATAATGAATTTGTGATAAACAGAAGTATTACAAACTCCAGGCCAAAAAATGCAAAGAAATGTCACCTGATTTTCCGCATTTCGTCGAATAATTCAACTGAGTATGCTCGCTCCTCATCAGCAAAATGTACAATACCATCCAGATGGTGCTTCTTTATATGAAAAATTGCATTGTTCTTTTGGCAGACAGTAATCTTCCTTGTGTTTGTGGTATTCCGACTGCAGACAAGATGTCTGTACATAACCCCAGAAGACCTCAGGATCTCTGCTGTTTCACGGGACTGATGTGGCCACTCCGCCACAATCCAAAGAAGAGGGGGCGTTACATTTTTCAGCGCATGAGCCAGACGATTCAAATAATATGCCTGCTGTGGTCGAACAGAAGTTGCTGTCACAACTATTAGCTGCTTCCTCACAACAATGTCTGGGTAATTAACAGGAGGTTTGACATGCGACGCTTCAATGAAGTCTACCTCATCATCTAGCATTGCAGGAACAGGAGGGCTCTCATCAACCTGCATCTTTTCAGCCGCTTTAGAATCCACCGCAAAAGGTTCCAACTTTGTGCTACTCAGTTTTGTTGATTGCCTACCAGTAGCATCCCCATCGAATGGAATTATCCCGTTCTCAGAAGTTATCTTCTGAGGTAAATCAACAGAGAGGAGTGACATGAACCCGATGAAAGTTCCAAACAAAAAACACACTAGCAGATGGAAGGTGACCCTCTTCAAGTTCATCCCCTTGGACCTCGGCCTCTCCAAGGACCGAGCGTGCTTGTGGGACGATATGGCTGCCCAAGCAGACTTGAGGCTGCTTGACACCAGGACGGGGTCCAGGGAGGCCACTGACGTCAACAGTACCCTCATCGCAACATAAGTCTGCGAGTATGCCAGCTTTGGGGACGGCGAGGGGTCGAATTCCTCCCAGTCCTTAACCGACCCTTCCCGCTGCATTGCGCCGGCATTCCTTCGCGCCATTGCAGAACCTCAGCACCGGCGTCACGCATGTACAGCACCGAAGTCCAGCGGCGCACCTAACGCGAGGAGAAAAATATGGAAATTATCAGCCATTACCATTCCACCAGGCAGCTATGTGAGTTCGCAACAAAATGGACGGACTGAGGCATAAGTCCTGGAAAGAAAAGAATTTTCATTCCGCAAAACGGGCAACGATCCATTGAAGTAAGGTAGGCACGGTTTCCTTACCGATAAAAGAAGCACAAATCAATCCAAGCCCAGGCGGATCTCCGGCAGCCTAGGCCAGCAATACGGCAAGAGATAAAAGAGTTACTGTGCAAGGGCGCCTGATCCGGATGACTGCACGTCCGGCCGGCGCGCAGGGGACTGGGACCAGAATCCAGCGCGAGGCGCGTGCGCGTGGCGGTCACCTCCCGAGGCAATTCCCCATGTCTTTGCTCCCCTCTGCCTCCTGACTCCCTGCTCTTGCCTCGGTCTCGGAGTTCTTCTCGCGAACCGAGAGTTGGTGAGGTGGGTAAAGAGGAGAGGACGAGGAAGTAGGAGGAGGATATGGCGGCCCGGTCGCCGTCGGGAAGGTGAGGGAGACGAGAGCTCCGGTTACATTTAACCCCCTGAGATCGTGGCATTTTAGGCAGTAATCATTGATAGCCATAGTTCGGCAGCGCTGCCGTCACCCTTTTAGTGCGGCGTGCCAAGGAAAATACACTGGAGTAACCCGTTGATTTCCTTCGAGGAATAATAATATCTTTAAAAAGGAATATACTATGTTAGTAAAAAGGATATTTCTCGTGCATTTACAGATATGTTGTATACTTGGTGTTTCGTCTTGATATCAATACAACTACAAACTTATACACATAATATTTATAGTAAATGCACTATGGATGTAGTATGAATTTGTCCACCTGTATCATTCAATTGTCCTGACTTTTATTTAATTTTCTAGCTACATGATTTTGCCGATCTGCGCTAATTGGGTTCATGAACATTTTTTTAATAGTTATAGGTCTGTGATACAGGTTCATACATTTTCACCAAACATTTAAATCTGCAGTTAAGTTTCATCAATTCTTCCGGTAGAGAAACAGGAAATGCAATCCCTTATATTGTGTGTCATGATTGGTCCAAAAACAGGTGCATTCATCATCCTCAACATCAATATGCTGATTCGAGGTCGCCCTAACTAGTCTATATATTGCGATCTTTGTAATCCAATTTGATGGAGTGTAATATATCATGTGAAGAGGTGAAGAAGACCACAATATTGTTTATAGTGCCAGTCTCGAATGAGATCAACAACAAAAATTATTTCTTTCTTGTAGCATTGTTCGGCAAGTGAAAGAGAGAGTAGAGTGACGACATTTAATTTATAATACATATGTCATCAGAACCACAATGATTCACACCACATTTATAAAGATATATGGATCTAAATTGTACCACCTAAAAAGTTCATGCATCTATAAACTGTAAAAAAAGAAATTAATGGACCGAACTGTCATGAATGGACAAATTGCATCGATAAATCTAAAATAAAAGTTTGTGTACCTACATTACACGGCTCAACAGATTCGTAAACCTCAGCAATATTTTACTATAATATTAATGTATGTTGACAACATTAAAAAAGGAGGACAAACGACACCGAGAGCACCAAGCTCACCATTGGAGACATAAGAGGAAGAAATGTACAATCGTGGATATTACATTGAACAAGAACGTGAGTCCTATTTCTCCACCATGTCATTTACTTTATTAGAAAAATGGGAATACAATTTGCATGGGTTGAAACTAAAATATTTGGTTTTAATACGTTTCCAATATAGACAAACCGGAGGTCCGGTTTGAAATTCGAAGGTTGCAAAATTTTGCAACTCAGATGGAAATTCATGTTCGTGACCTATTGAGTATCATCCCAGTTGATCAAAACATATCTTATTTTTTTCCTTTTCAATATTTTCTTATTTCTAATTACATCAGTGTTCTTATTTTCAATGAAGGTTGAAGACATCATAGATATTGCGCTGACATAAGAACAATCCTAAGTATGTTTACCTCGACATGTTCTTTTCCGGATAGTGTTCGTCGGTTTTTGTCATATCATGGATAAAAACCGAAAGGTATGGTTTTAGCGTACTACACAACGAGGTGTGTCTCGGTAGCAACAGTTTTTTTTTTTTTGCGTCAACACCAATACATTTGTTTATCGAAACTTTGTCAATACTAATACATAAAATACCTCCTAGTTGGTACACCTAAACAATTGTACAACCACCATGCATCCATCCATGTCATGTGGCGCAAGCATCCAATGCGGGAATCTTAAAGATACCCGAAACGGGGTGTCCCTCTCGCCGGACCCCACACCACAAGCGCTAGCTTGCTTTAAGTGCGTTCTAAGAAATAACCGAAATCCTTCACGGTCAAGTCTTTATTTAATCTCCCGCGAATAACACTAACCTCGGGGTCCTGCGCGCAAAAAAAAACACGGCGCCGCACGCTTCAAGTTCAAATCAGGGGCTGCGGACTGCTGCCGGAGGAGGGCAGGCAGCAGGCCAGCGGCGACGCGCCACCGGCCGTCGGTTCGCGCCGTCGTGGCTCCCATCCGAACTACCCACCGCCGTCGCCGATAGTACGGCGCGCGGCGCGGGTCCCAACGTGTGGGAGAGAAGCAGAAGCCTTCGGGAGTGGCTGCCACGCTTGGTGGGCCTGCCAGCTGGATGACGCGCAGTGGACCCAACCAGCTGCCACGTATGCTCGCGCGCCGGCTTGGTCGTTCGGCTGTCGGTCACTGTGGGCGATGGGCGCTGTGCACAGTGGCGTGAACTTGAACGCATGCGAGTAGTAGGACGGTCGCGGTATTAGGAGTCGGTCAACAACAGCTTGGACGTGTTGAACGCGTACGATCAATAAAAGAGTACCCATAATCACATGAAACTCAGTTGCTACTCACTCCGTTCTCATGAACTTGTAGTTTTATAGTTCAAAAATGAACTACAAAGCGATAAGTTTATAGGAACGGAATGAGTACGTCGCACCTGTGAAGACAGATCGCGCAAACAAACTCTTTAAACATCCGCCGCGTTCGTGATTGCTCCGGGTAGGTGTAGCTTCCTCCCGTCATGGATCACGCAAACTCTTAAACCTCGCGGAAGAAAACAACCGCGCGGATTTCGTGGGGATTCACGACCGAAATTTGAACGACCAGCCCGGACGCTTCCTCGCGCGTCCACGCCACGCGACCTGCGTGCATTTTGGCATCGTGCGTGCCTCCCAAGTCCCAACCTCCGGACGTTGGATGCGGGGCGGAAGCCCTGGAAACAGAACAGCACATGAAAAAAGTCCAGGAGCGATCGATGCCGAAACGAGTAGTACGTAGTAGACAAACAGAGGGAAGCCGATTCGGTACCAAGTCTCTTTTAAAGGTTGGTATTTTCCGCGTGTGCGAGGAGGAGATTGTGGCGCCGTTGCGAGGTCACTCTTCCAAACCAAACCCCTCTCCCTTCTCCCATGCTTTACCGATCGGCAACATGGTGTCGTACTTTTTTTTTTCCCGCTCGCGCTCGCTCGTGCTTCGTGCACCTGACCTAACCTAACCTAACCTGGCGGCGCTGCAAAGCAAGAACACGGCTCGACGAATTCAGCCACGCGTTCGGTTCCGAGTCCCCCGCCCGGCCGGTGCAAAGCCGCGGCGGTGCTACGTTTCTGAGGAATTTGCGGTCTTTTGATTTGACAGAGAAGTGCGTTGCCACCCACCCGGCTTCGGTCAGGTGTTTCGGCTGTGATACTGACCGCAGCAAAACGAGGGAAAACGCAGATACTTATAAAATACTCTCAAGTTCATGGGGACGGAGGGAGTAGATAAAGTCGTAAAGAGTTCAAATCCTCTCGATGTCGCCCAACTCTATTCGTTTGATTCCCCTTGTTTACAAAGAATCTGGAGGGACTCCCCGTCCCCTTGTTTAATCTTTTGGATCTTCTCGACCTGGTCCTCTTTAATAGAGCACCCCAGAAAGTTGAATATACCATCCATCTTACTATTTCTTTTTCTGCACCCCGTTGAGATGGAGCAGCGAAGACTAATCCGTAGAAGTCACCTTGTTGGGTGCAGATGAATTGAGCCAGACGAAACGTCTGACGAAGAAGAATGGCTAATAGTTATTCGGGTCGTGTGTTATGGATCTATTTTATCAATGTTGCTGCTTGTTGGTCCGTAAGCGTTGGCCTGTGAAGGCAGACTCGGGCCCTCCAACTCAACCTCGCTACAGGCCTCCAAAATGTATGTGCCGGCTCGGCCACTTCTGAAAAAAGGGTGGTCTTCTAGATCATCTCGTAGGACGGAACGATACAGCACTAAGACCGGGCTATACAAGACATTCCACATGAGCATAAAAAGTTTGTACTAATTACGCACTACTACTACTACCTTGCTTCTTAAATAGTTCTTCCTCCGTTTCGTTTTAATTGTTGTTAAGACAATATTCATTAGTTCATTTGTAATTCATTTGGTTGTCTGAAACGACAATTATTTCAGAACGGAGGGAGTATAAAAAAACTTTCAAAACGACTGAATTTACTTCGAGAATGGAGCGAGTGCCTTTCCAAGGCGTGCGAAACTGACTGAACTTCCTGCTGGAGTTCAGCTCCTTGCGAGACATCGAGGAACGCTGAAGACGGTGGCGATGCTGTAGCAAAAGACCAAAGAGGACAGTGGACATGCTAAACGCAGAGGGACAGAGCTTCGAGCTGAGCGCTCGAACCAACCTGCTAGTACTAGTTGTGGCCAAACCAACACTGGCGGCCCTGTAGCAGCAGACGAACACGAGTTGACTTCTAGTTCGGCTGGGGCCGGCCCCCTTGCTGTTGCTGCACGTCCGCAGGCCGCAGCAAGCTTTGCACGGCTTCGTGCGCAGGGCGCGCGTCTCTAGCAGCGGCTGGCCAGGCCAGGCACCGGCACCGGCACCTTTTCGCCTTGTTCTTCCTTCCACACGCACGCACGTACGGGGCGGGTGGTGGGCGCGGCTCGCAGCGCAGGCTGCTGCCCCCACTCGAGGAAACAAACAAAGCGTGCAGTCAATCGTAGGCATTTCGCGTGTTGGGTGCGCATTGGCTAGCGCAGGTGGACAGGCGCGGGGGTTCGACAAGGGACAGGACAATTGGAAAGCAGCTCCATCATAACATGCGGCGTGTCTGGCTTCGTGCACGGCCCCTAGCTTGTCCCGGCGGGCGCTCTTCTCTCTCGTCGGTACCTATCGGCCTGCCTGTGTGTTCGGAAGTCGGAATGACTACCAGTAAAATGAACCATGCCCGGCCGTCGCCCGGCGACCTTTTCACTTGCCGTTGCTGCTGTGCTTGGTAGAACTGCCAAGGTTACGCTGACACGCATAAATGAACTTTTAAAACGGCCAAACGGGCAACAATTGTCTTTTGAACCCCCAGGCAACAATAGAGTGCACTCAGCCAGTACCGGCCTGTACCACCCTCTTGGTGCATCATGCGTCTGCGCCACTGTCAATTTCATAATAAGATAAATAAAAAGAGCATGTCAACTATGGAATGGTTCGATTAGTGGGGGACCTGCTCAGTGGCGAACAACCGGAACAAAGCGAAGCAAGCATCATGCAACTCGCCATTAGTCATCAATGGCCTCGGTATTCTCCTACGATTAGCTAGCACTAGCAGCATCAAAACGAAAGTTGTCCCATGTGTTTCCTGACGGGAGTAGCTAGGTATCGTATCGGTCCCAAGAAATGTAGGCGTACGTACGTGGCGATCGGTACGAGCAGCGAGAGCAGGCACGCACGCACGGCGGAGACGACGGCCGGGGTCACGGGCGCGGTCGAGCACCCCCCGGCCGGAGCGAGTACTAGGCATCATGGCCGGCGAGACGATCCGGCGCGAGGTGATGATGATGACGACGCGCGCGTGGGCGGGGGAGCAGGGACGAGACGACTCGCAGACCCAGCAGCTGCCTGGTCTAGCTACTTGCGCTGCTGGCGGTAGCCTCATTAAGACGAGGCGCGCATCTGCAGCTACAGCCACACAGCTCCTCCTTCTAGTCCTAGTCCTGCGCTAGCTGCCGCCTGCGCGCGCGCATGTGGCCGGCCGGGCTCTGCACCCTTGCTCGCCAGCCATCGATCGCGCTGTTGGAGCGGGGAAGTGCAGCGGAGACCGGAGAGCATCCGAGAGAGCAGCAGCAGCGGGAATCATCGGCTGCCGTCCGGCATGCACTGGCGTGCTGTGTTGACCTTGTTCCTGGAACAAACAGATCAAACAATTCGGTCGCGCGAGGAAAGTGAAACCAGCCTCTGCGCTTTTTTCGCGGATCCGTCGCCGTTGCACTCGAGTTGCTGTGCTGTGCTCGTCGCAGGGTTAGCTCCAGGCCGGCACGCGCCCACTACCCACTAGAGAGTGGGCCGGGTCAACTTATTAGTGACCCGGCCATCAATCTTTTCTTTTCTATGACTGCGACATACTGTTAGCATGCAGCTTGAGTTTGAACAACGATTATGAAGATAGAAACAACGACGATCCATCTACGTATTTGGTCAAGTAACATATGCTCGGCTCAAAGTATTTAACAGCAGTTAATTGCCAGTTGCCACACCCTCGCGCCTAGACACGGGTATATTCTTCGGGAATGAGTGCGGCGCCTCCACACATCAATCCTCACGGTCACGGTACGGTGCTCCATCGTTCCGGTTGCGTTCGCGTGCCGCCGGCGTGTGCTCGTCGTCGGTCGGGCAGCGGTGGAACGGGTGGCAAGGGTTGGTTGTGGAGATGCGGGCGTGTGCCGTGCGGTGCGGGAAGAGACGAAGAGGCGACGATGCGCGGTCTCCTTCTCCTCCCTGCGCCCCAACCCATCGACCGCCGGACGCCGAATTCCGCGTGTCCGTTTTATCAAAAACCGGGCAGTCCTTGTCACCAAAATTCTCGGGGCCACACCACAGACCACACCGAACACGCCAGGCGGCCAACCATCCTGCCAACTCTGAACCGTCCACCAACTCTGAGCTCTCCACGGGTTGGTGGGTTTAGACTATCCGCAGTGGTACACTGTAAAGCATACTGGATACACTGTTTCGCAGTGTAATTTAGAGTACGTACTGTAAAAGCTGAAGGAGAATAGTGTATAGAGTATGCTTTAGAGTATGCTGGTGCAGATGGTCTTAAACGACGAACCAGCTTCGTTCGTTAAACTCGTGAGAAGAAATCGAACGTGAACATGCATACCGAACTCTATGATAGAGTTGACGCGTCGTTTCCAAAGCACTGCGCTACCATGTTGTTTGCTACGCGTATGTTTTCGCAAGGCATGCCTTTCGTTTCGACGTTCTCTCCGGAGCACGGCCGGTGGCAGCTGAGTCGCAGTGATTCAGGTTCAGCCATCCGTCAGTCCACCTGGAGCGGGCGCAGCGCAAGACCGAGCCGAGCGGGAGCAGACCGAAATGCAAAGCACCGCGCGACAAGAGGACAGGCACCCCCCGAGAAAAGATAGGATACCGCGAAAAAAAAAGGCGACGAAATTCGTTAAAAATCCTCGCGGTCGGCCACTTTTATTACTCCACTCCACCCAAGTCGTCGCTCTCAGGCTCACACCTCCCCCTGCTCCACTCACCTCCAAACAGCGGAGGTGAGAACGCCAAACCACCACAACCTCACCTTCCCTCTCCCTCTGTCTCTTTCCTCCCCCGGGAACCCGCCCCAATGTCGCCGCCCTTCGAGCCCCACGACTACATCGGCCTCTCCGCCGCGCCGCCGACCCCGACCTCCTCCTCTTCCTCGTCGTCCTCGCCGGCCCCGCGCCTCACGCTCCGCCTCGGCCTCCCGGGCTCCGACTCCCCCGACCGCGACCGCGACGAGGACGTCGCCGCCGCGCTCTCCCTCGGCCCGCTGACGGCTACCCCCGCCGCCACCTCCAAGCGCCGCGCCTTCCCCGACTCCCCCATCTCCGCCGCGGCTGCCAGGACCGGCAGCGAGGGCAAGGCGCCCTCCTCAGCGCCGCCGGCCGCCAAGTAAGACCCACACCCACTAGCTTATCCGTTCGCGCAGCGCAGATGCGACTTCCTTCGCCTCAAACCGGACGCCGCCCGTACCGATCGATGCGCGCGGTCCTTGCAGGGCGCAGGTGGTGGGATGGCCGCCCGTGCGGAACTACCGGAAGAACACGCTCGCCGCGACCGCCTCCAAGAGCAAGGGCGCCCGGGAGGACGCCGCGTACGGAGGCGGGCCGGTGTACGTCAAGGTCAGCATGGACGGCGCCCCGTACCTGAGGAAGGTCGACCTCAAGATGTACTCCAGCTACGAGGACCTCTCCATGGCGCTTGAGAAGATGTTCAGCTGCTTCATCACTGGTGAGTTTGATGTGGTCTTGTTGCCTTGTGGTTGAACATGTTTTAGCTGGTACCCTGTACTGTTTACTGTCAAAGCAGTCTTAGGAAGGTGATGATTTGGATCCACTGCCAGAAATGCTTAATATTGGTACTGGAGATTTACATGGAAGGTTTAATAGGAAAAGGGACTTTGAGTAATTACCACATCTCAACAATAACAACCTTATCAAATTCCCATACATACAGCAGTCACATATTCGTTTGCTACATCAAAACAAAGATCCTTCAGAAGGACACGATAAGTTACGATTCATGCAGCAATGCCTTTATACATACTTGAACACAAAAAAACGGTCGTAGTACTTTTCTACAGGGGACAAAACATAGTTGCATCCTCAAAGCACAAGTGGGACGAAATAAGTTGCATATTTTTTTAATCAGAATATTTATTAAGCTGCTGGTTTTTAAAGGTCAAGGTGGTTTGTGTAAATCAATCAAGGACAGGCTTGCTGGTGGTTCAAAAGCCGATTCCCTCCAAGACCAAGCGTATGTTCTTACATATGAAGACAAGGATGCTGATTGGATGCTTGTCGGCGATCTACCTTGGGAGTAAGTTTCATAGTACATTCTCACATCCATCCAAGTGCTTTCCTACATGTAGCAATAATCAATTTAACTATTTTGTATAATACTGATGCTGTTCATTCACTCTGATAGTCCCATTTTACAAAGTTATATTACCAAACTCTGGCGATTTAAATGGCAGTTTGATAGATCCCTAATCTGCCAGTGTAGACTAAAAGCTGATATAGTGGTACTATTAAACTGTTATGGTGCTCATTAAGAAAATACCGTGACATCAAAGTTTTGAGTTACAAATTATCCACAACCAAAAACCCTTACCCGAATGCATCATCAGGTAATATTAGTAGTTCAGACTAAGGGTAATTTATAAGAACAACAGAAAAGGTGGCAGGATGATAGGAGGTAAACTTTTTAGCGTCCATGCTTTTAACATATATTGTTCTCATCTTTTGAATATTTTTTGTATCGTTACAAGAAACAGGATTTTCCATTAGGCAACGAATCAATATTCTTTGGAGATACAGTATACTTGGATGTACTCTCCCCTTCACCTTCTACTTTTCTAAGGAAAAAATGCATGCATCCTTAGTATTGCATTGGATATTTCTGTTCGATGACATCTTTATTAGTTCACTAAATTGTTTGCCTAGGTATCAGTCGAGGCTAATGTTTTCATGGACTGCGGACCTGATTTATTCCTTTGTTTTGCAGTTTGTTTACCACTATCTGCCGGAAACTGAAAATTATGAGAGGATCTGATGCTGCTGGAATAGGTACTTGCAGTGTGTGACTGTCACACAGTGTGCCTTTATTTAATTTAAGTGTTTCATTGGACTACTAATTTATTTCTTGACCACTAATATTTGCATTGTCATGAAAATCTGTGCAGCTTATTTTGTTTCCCAGTTTTATCTAAAGTGTTAATTGAATCTAGATCGTGGTTGCTACATCACTACACGCTACAACATGCATAATGCTCTTGTTTACATTTTTTGGCCGATAAGTGAAGCAATATCGGGATAAAATGATACCTGCCCTTGTGGCACTTCCCAACTACTAGGTCTTGATGGAGATGAAATAATTTACCTTTACAATGGACCACTTAATCTTGACCCTGATGTCTTATTCAGAGCATTGGCTACCAAAAGCTGTAATTTAAACTGTGCCCATTTACCTGCAGCTCCAAGATCGCTAGAGCAGACAGGTCAGAACAAATAGGCTTTCACCAAGGGTCTGCAGTTCTGCACCTTACCACATCTGAGCTAGCTGTGACACGATGTTGAAGGCTGAAGTCGACTGTGAAGTACCTCATTTCTCAAATGTCATTGTTACGTGTTTGAGACTTGCGTGTTTGTGTATGTCTTTTGTATGATCATCAGATCTGTCAACCGTGGGGTGCGCCCTCTTTTGTCCTTTTCAAGTTCAGGCGGCACTCTGCTTCCTGTGCTCTAGTATCTTTTTTACATTCCCTGCTTGAGTTGTGTAGCAGAAATATACTGTATTCTGAAATCGTCCATCATGCCACATGACGTGATGGTGCGTAATGCCAAGAAAGCTGTCTTGATTGTTCAGTTGGGATACGGTGTTTGTGTTCTGCGGGAGGAATGCTATTATGCTTTCATCTGGATTGGATGTGTCATCTAACTGCAGCTCCGAGCTAAAAAGAAACTCTTCCAGAGTAAAAAAAAGATGCACAGAGCTTTGAGATGATGTTGATCACTGATATTGTTCAAGGGGAATTTTTCATCTCCCTTTGAGCACATGATTTGTATACGAGTTTCACATGAAACCGTTCAAAGAAAAAGCGAACTTCCAGAATCCAAAGGAATCCTCAAAATTCTATTTGAGTTTTTGCCCTTTGAAAGTCAGGTCATGTAGCATCTCATGTTTCAATTGTTGCAAAATACTGTACTACTCGGTTCCAAAATCAAACATCCTATTAGATATTTAAAGAAGCTATCCTAATTATTCAAGCTAAACTCGTACCTCTCTCTTTCTGAAGACTAGATCCCTCTCTCTTGCTGATACATCTCTGTTGTCTGTTCATTACTTGTATTTGTTGGGACCTCTCAATCTCAGAAGAACTGGTAAAACGTATGATCCTTCACAAAGGAATCCTCCTCGACATGGACAATTCCAGTCTCCGGTTTGGTCTCTGATTTGGATTTTGCAGCGGCCAGGACTGCCTCTGCATCGAGATGGCACCCGCACTGTGGGCAGTGCACCTCGCCGTCGATCTTCCTCTTGCTGCGTGCAGGCTCCGCAGCCGATGCCGCGACAGAGTTCTCGTCGCCCCGCGCCTTCCTCTTGCTTCCAGGAGCCGCCGCCGCCGCCGATGTCTCTGCGGAATCACCGTCGTCGGCCTCCATCTCCTTGCGTTCAGGAGCAGCCACCGCCGCCGCCGTGTCGGGGATCTCGTCGTCCGCGTTCCTAGGCGCCACCACCGTTGCCGCACTGGAACCCTCGCCGTCGGATTTCCTCCTGCCCCCGGTACCTAGCGACGCACCGGATCCCTCGTCGTCGTCCGTCTCCGCCTTAGGTCGAGGCGACGAACTAGATTCGTCGTCGTCGTCGTCGTCAACCTTCTGCTTGTGTTCTGTAGGGGTCGCCGCCGGGGACACCGGCTCGCCGGGGTGGCGCGGGCTGCGGTACACCTTGCACAGCACGAGACTCCCAGCGGCGGATCCCTCGTCCTGGTCATCGGATTCGAGGCCGAGCTCGAGCATGAGCCAGCCCGTCCTGGTGCGGCGGCCGCCGCCCTTCTTCATGAAGGAGAAGCTCTGGCGGTACCCGACGTGGCGCCGGCCTTCGAGGGCGTCGACGACGGGCTTGGATTTGGCCTCGCCGTGCCACCATCCCTCGCCGGTGGCGACGGTGCGGACCTTCCGCTTCCCGCGCTCGCTCTTGCGGCGCAGCGGGGTGAGGAAGTACCACGCCCGCTCGCCGTCCTGGGAGACCGCCGGCGCGAAGGTTCGCGTGAGGATGGCGGGCTCTGCGGCGTAGACGTCGGACACGTGGATGAAGGCGCCGGCCTTGAGGCCGGACTCGACCCACGGTCGCAGGTAGGATTTGACGAGCTCCAGATCGGAGGGCTGGGAGTGGAAGGGCGCGCATGGTGGCGGCTGGTCGTTCGGTGGCGGCGAGGGGGAGCGCGCCATGGAGGGAGGAGGGAGGGAGGGAGGGAGACGTGGCGCCGTAGCGGCGGCGGCGGACGGGCGGGCGGGCAATCCGAAGAGGAGGAGGCGTCGAATGCGAACTGGAGTCGGGGGCAGGCCTGATTTTTATACGCCTTCCATGTAAAATTTTTCACGCGTCTTCCTTCCGATTCCGAGTCTAACTCATCTCCGAGATGCGTACTCGACACGAAATCGAGAGCCAGGAAGTCCGATACGAGTCGGACTCCTCCGAGCAGTAACCGACTCGGCGACTCCAACGTGTGCGGCTGAGGTTGAATGGGCTAGCAGCAACCATTTCCTTGTAAGATTCTTAGCTTGGTATCACAGTGGGCTGATGAAGCCCACCAGACTCTAGGCCTGGACTCCGATAACAATTCCAAATTTCAGAAAAATGCGTACTCTGTCCCAACAGTTTCTCTAACCCTTTTAATTTCAAATACGATATTTCTGCTTCTTATTTGCCCCTTCCAAATTCTATATAACGTCCAAACCGTATAAATTTTCGATCAGTAATGAGAAGTTGGCGGCTAAAATAAGCCTCACACATAAAGAGAAATGGAACTACCCGCAACACCTAAATCTAGCGATTTTGAACCTAGACTAGTTTACACAACGTGTTATTATGTCCCACCGACCACATGCAGGTAATACACATACTCCCTCCGTCTCGAAAAATTTGTCACTTTGTAGTTCAAAAATAAACTACAAAGCGACAAACTTTTGGAGACGGAGGGAGTACAAAGCAAAGGACTCGAGCAGCAGGTGGGCAAACAGCGTACGACCAGGATCAATGCCTTTACTGTGTTTTTTTTTAGAATAATGCCATTACCGGCTGGGTCACGAGTCACGAGTACCCGCGCTAGTAAAACCGTCCGAGCACTGGGCTACTGAAAGGCCCTACGGGACTGTAAATTTTCAGGTAGAACCCACTCAGAGCGCTGGAAATTTAGAGTATGCTCGAAAATTAAAGATAAAATTTACGAAAAATGTGCTGTAAAATTAGAGTATACTGAAAGTTTAGAGAAAGTTGCTAAAAATTTATGAGACCCAGATTTTAGAATAAGGTTTTAGAGTATAGGAGTGCTAACCGTCAAACCAGAGCGGTTCTGTCGAGTTCAGCTCTTCCAACGAGAGGCAACAATCTGGGTAGGCCGTTTCGATGGCGGTGTTGTGTTTCGACAGGAACTCTTCGTCACGCATCTTGGTTGGCGGCACCATCATCCAGGTATCGATACATTTCCTCGAACCCCAGGTCTGCACGGATCTCCTCGTCCGGTCGATCGACGTAGCCCATCGTCAGGTCTGCGTCATATATACGCGTCAGATCCACGCTGGACTCGAGGCCGAACTGAATCCGAGTATCAAACGGTTACTGGTCACATCTTTCCCGAATCAAACTCGACGAAAGTCCTTTCCTCTCTCTGCCTTTTGGGAAACTGGAAGTCGGGTTTTTGGTAAAATCGGTTTGTGTTCGGTCTATGAATATTTGCTCAACAGTACAAAGAAAACAAGTCGGGTCTTTAAAAAACGCTTTGAAGCAAGGGGGCGCCTGCTGAGTCCATGTTGATCCAAACTTGGCTCCGCCCCTAGCCACACAGCCCCCTTCAACTTTCCTTTTCAGCCCCCATAAAAAACTTCGCTATTCATTATTCCTTTTTTTTTCTTCAACGTTTTTTCTTTTTACTCTGAATCGTATACGGTATGTTTTTGAAAATAGTTTTTTGATATCATTGAAAAAAAGTCCCATAACCCCCCCCCCCCCCCCCCTGTACATTTCAGGAAAAAAATTCAAACACTTTTTTTGTGAAAAAAGTTTTCCTAAGAGATATTGCATATGTATTAATTTTAATTAGCCATAGATAGTTGCGTTCGAGATTGCAGAGTACGCGCGCCACGAAGGAATACACCTCTTTTTTTTTTTCCAAGTTCTTTTCCCTTCCCTGACCGGCTAAAACTGTCCGAGTGTCCGTGACCGTGAACGTGGCGCTTGTGCCGCCTAGATGACAAGGAGAATCCACAAATATGTAAGGGCCAGTCAGGTTCAGCTGGCTTCTGTCTACACCGGCGACAGAGCTAGGCCATTTGTAGGCTCATCCCCAAACCTATCTGCAACGTAAAAATCACACAGCTATCCGGTTCACTTATCCGCCATGGCGGCCTCCTTCCTCCGGCCTCTCCTCCCTCCAAAGCCCTTCCTCTCCGCCGGCCGCAAACCTCACCTCGCCGCGGCTCCCGCCACCCGCACCACCGTGCGCTGCACCGTCGAGCCCAATACGGCCATGTCTACGCCAAGACCCAACCAAGAAGAGACCAACAGTACTAGCCGAGAACGACAGCCGGTAGTACAAGAGCCCAGCGCCAGCGCCCCGACGCCGGACGAGGCCAACGCCAACCCGAACAGCATCCCTGACGACGAGACCCCGGCGTCGGCGGCGGTGACGACCTCCTTCGCGGTGGCCCAGCGGGTGCCGTCCGCCATCACGCCCGACCGGCGGCCGCGGACGGCGCTGACGCAGGGGGAGCCGCCCAACTTCGAGGTCGGGTGGAAGCGCACCAAGCAGCTGCCCCCGGAGAAGCCCCGCGGGTGGGCCATCGCCGACTTCCTGGAGAAGCTGGAGGGGCTGCTGGCGCGCGGGCGGTACGGGTCCGCGCAGCTGCTGGGCACCGCGGCGGGCGTGGTGACGGAGCGCGCGCGGGAGGAGGCCGAGGTCCTGGTGGCCGAGGGCGGCGTGGAGGAGCGCGTGGCCACGGAGCTCTTCCGCGTGCTCCGCCTCGTCGAGATGGACGTCGAGATGGTCAAGGCCGCCGTCAAGGAGGAGACCGTCAAGGACCGCCTCGAGACGGCGCGCGCCCGCTGCCGCCAGGCTATCCTCGTCGCGCTCTCGCTGTGAGTGTCCGTGGGCGCACGGCGAGCTGCACGCGCGTGCTCTGCTCAGATGGGTCATTCATCACTGGCAAGACACTCAATACAGGTCCATAGCTAAAGGCTCTTTGTATGTACTCTTTACATATCAAATTACTTGTCATTACCTTGTTTACTTTTGAACTAAAAAATGACAAATAATTTGGAATGAAAGGAGTATGCAATAACTGAGAGTATGAGCTCAGCATTAGAGGTACTTATGTGTTTATTCAGTTCCTATTCAATCACTCAGCATTGCGGATTGCCGAACTCTGAATGTCCCCTTGCTTGTGCTGCCCCCAATTTGGCCCGCGCATGGTGCGCTGCTGCCTCAAATACACCTTTGTGCGTGGGTGTATGCGCTGGTATTGGGCGAGTTTGGGCTCCGCACTCGGATCTACCCGTCGCGCTCAGATCGGCCCGTACCACATCGCTAAAAGTCGAGTCCGGCTCGAACTCGATAACAGCCCGACTCACGCATATGGGCTTTGCCCCAGACTCAAGTTCTGTGTATCGAGCTTTGGCCGATACACAAATCAATGGATTATACGTTGCCTATTTACATTATCATTGCAGACATGCCGCTGCAAAAAAAAAAAAAGCAGTTCCAATCCTACAGACGGATGCAAAGTTTAATTCAGGTTTCGTCCATGACCATCTCTGGTCGTTCCTGCTGGCCAGCAGGAACCGCAGAGCCTGAGAAGATGGCGCCGTTGGCGACGAAGGCCTGAGCGACGGCGGTGCCCAGGCCGCGTCAGAGCACGGGGAAACCCTCCTCCCGGACGCTCTTCCGGAAGAAGTCGGCGACGCCGCGCTACATCCTTGTCGTCTGCGCCTGGTGCCTGCAGCCGGGACTTGACGACGTCCAGCGCGTGATGTGCAGGAGGAAACAGGGAAACAGGGAAAGAATAACAAAGGAAAGAGTTCAAATGCGAGAGGAGGAAGGGAGCGGAGGAGAGAGATAAGAGCCTACCTCGTCGGAGGAAGCAAGCAGCCGACGACAACAGACGAGGAGGGGCCGGACGGCGAGACGCGTGCTGCGGCGAGGAGAGGAGCAGATCCATTCCCGTGCGCGAGGCGAGCTCGATCTGGAAGAGGAGGACGACGCGGCGTGCGGATGGGCACGAGTCGAGCTTTACATGGGCTGTTCGTATAATACCCCCTCCGTTCTGAAATACTCCCTCCTTATTCTTTTATTTGACGTTTTAGACAAGATTTTGAACTAAAAATAAACTAAGATTTGTGTCTGAACGTCAATTAAAAAGATATGGAGGGAGTAATTGTCGTTTCAAACAACCAAATGAACTAGAAATAAACTATTGAAGTTTGTCCTAACGACAATTAAAACGAAATAGAGGGAGTATTTCATACCCAAAATCTATTCAGTCCCGAGCTGAGTTTTAGGCCTGGATCGTAATAGGCTTGGCCCCAGAAAATTTAACCGATCTTAGGTCCTATAAGTCTGAGGGCCAGCCCGGTCCATTACCAACTCAAACTCTGAATGTCTGATTTATTTTATTGAATTTTTTATTTTAGTATTATTAATTTATTATTTAATATTAATAGCATCCAATTTTTATTTTTTGCAAAACTAGCATTCCTGCCGTCCACGGTGGATGGCAGGGATGCTAGTTTTGCAAAAAAAATGGATGCTATTAATATTAAATAATAAATTAATAATGCTAGAATAAAAAAAATTCCTACTTTCTTCATTTCAAAATACTTGTCACTATTAATTCATTTTTGAATTAAAAAATGGAAAATATTTTAGGATGTAGGGAGTAATCCAGAAGAGTTCCTAATATCTGGTGCCGTTCTGCCTTCGCTCTTCAGTTTGTTCCCAACACCTCAATTGGTGGGTGTCGTCGTGAGTTAAATGGAAAAACATGCCTAAAAGCCTAATCACCGGGCTAAGTGGCTTCAAGGCCCAGTGGTTTATTAGGCTTTGGTGCTGGGCCTCTTACGGTCAGGCCTTTTCTATGGCTGGCCTGCTTTTAGGTCCGAATGCCTCCTGGATACCCAAAAGGCAAGTCAATACAGAGAACCAGGCTTTGAAAGCGATTAGAAGCCTCAAATGCGTTTTAACACACGCCCGCCCGCCCGCCCGCTCGCTCGTGTATCACGAACAGATGTGTAGCAGACTCAACGTGCACTTTATCCTTCGATTTTATTATCTGAAAGTGTACCATTGGCTCGGTTCCAACCATAAAAGGTCTACCGCGACTGGAAGTTCCAGTGTCGTGAGCCTGAGCTTGATAGCAACAGCCTGGTGGCCACGGCTCAGAATTTTCCTTTTGTTGCAAGACTACTCTCCGGCGAGTTCCATCGATTCTTTTGTTATCCCCAAATTCCGTTTCCAACAATGAAAGGTCGGTGTTGTGCCTAGTCTTTCTGTAATTAGCAGGCATAATGGTCGATTGATGTAACGTTAGTGCCGGAAGGTTGGGAGAGAGAGACAGAGAGAGAGATGGGCTTCTTTACATATATGGGGACTGATGTGGCCCGGAGGCCATTAACTAGCTAGTGCTTGCGATCATTTCTGAATTGGCGAAATTAAGCTGGCAACTTGGTCGATCCGTGGCCGTGAACCTCACTGACCCTTCTGAATATAATACTTGTTCTGCCCTTCTATCAGGCGCATAGAAGTTTCTTTTGAGGGAGGCAAAAAGGCATATTGGAAGTTGAAGGAAAATGGAACCCATAAGAAAAAAGGAGGAGACTGGGAAAGGGAGAGTTGTCGGTCAGGAGCAACGTACTCCCTTGTCGCTTTGTAGTTCAAAAATGAACTACAAAGCGACAAGTTCATAGGGACGGAGAGAGTAGGTAAAAGGGAAAAAAGGCGACAATTAAATTAGGTAAAATAAACTGGTCTTGACGCCCTGCTGCTGATTACAGTATTTTGGAGCCGCTGTACGCACAGCTTACCGCGAGTGACGCTGAGATCTAGCGAGCTTCGTGAGTCGCGAGTCTTCCTCTCTTCCCCAGCTGCTAGATCAGGTCCGATTTTGCCTCCGTTTTTCTACGGCGATGCCTTGGCCTTGCTTCGCACTGACTCACTCGACCGCGACTCGCGACGACTCTCTCCTCGAGCGGACGCTCCCGCGTCGTGTGACGTGACGCTCACACGTGCGTGTTTCGGCATCGCGGCGTTGACCCGCGTATATATTGCCAACAAGAACGAACAGGGGGTGTTGTTTCAGGCTTTCAGACCTACTGATGACAGCAAAAGTTTCCTGAGCACCTTCCTGTTTCTGTGCATGGAAGCTGCAGTACGGCTCGCTCCATATGTAACCTTTGCTGCACGCTTACTTTATTTTACTGAGACTGCAACCTGGGTTTACGGTTTACCGCTTCAGAAAGAGGACTTTCTGAAAACAAGAATTAAATAAGACAACACATGGAACACAGGCTGCCCAAAAGGTCTTTGCAGATTTGTCAAACTCGATAGTAGATCCAGGCATCCGTGGAACTAAAGAAATATTTCACTGACGTGACTAAGGAATGCAGAGCACTAGCTAGCGAGCCGCAATTGATCTAGCTTGGATACACGTAAGGCGATAAAATTAAATACTGAGCGCATGCAAGGCGTGATGCACTATTTTCTAATCGATCTGATTGCTTACTAACTCCTGATTAATAAAACCTGTCTCCTTTAAGGAGTTTGATATCGATGGGGACGGACGGATGCTCAAAGATTCTCCTGTTTTATTTAGCGCCAGATCGATCAATGGCAGGATACGTACGTTACGTATCAGGGTTTGTTGACGAGATGTATGTAGTACTCAACTCCTTAATTTTGCCATGTTGCAGCTCGCTCGTCGGCGCTGTACTAGCTCGCACAATCTTTTCCCTGATACCATCCGTTTGCGAAAACATATTCTTTAGCTTGATCATCGCCTTCTACATTATTGTGGAGTTCGCGTTGTATTATTTTGACCAGCTGAACACACGGTCATGGATTGGATGGCCAGGCTGGAGTCGACGCAACGCTTGCGTTTGCGTCTTCTTAATTTATCTGTTCTTTTGGTAGTATGAGTCATGATCGAATCAAATCTACTCGTGATGATGCGGGGGAATATTTATTGCCCAGTTCTTGTTATGTACTCCCTCCTTTCCAAAATAATTGTCGTTTTGGACAAGACTTTTAGTTCATTTTGAACTAGAAATCTTGTCCAAAACGACAATTATTTTGGGAAGGAGGGAGTAGTGTAGTAGTGCTAGTATATGTAAGTCTTGCATCGATCGTCAGTACTATCACAGTTACCATACACAGTCCTGCAGCGTTTAATTTGTTGTTCATCATCAGTACGAACAAGTAGCTAAAGGTTCGTTGCGTTCGCAGTTTCTTCGTGTTTGCATCTCAATGCAGTTTCTTCGTCTCAATGATCTTGCATGCTAGCGCTAGCGCTACACCGTCACGTTCTGTGACTTTGACCGTGAGATACTGTGCTACGCTACGCGAGATCGATCGGTTGCGCGCGATCTCTCGGGCCATTGCCGCGTGGCCACCCACCGCTCACCTCACCAGCGAAGCTTCGGAAGGACCGAATCGCGGGGGCGGATCGCGCGCGCTTTCTGACACGCTGGCCGGATCTCCGGGTAGATCGCCATCTAAGCTGTACGTGACGCGAGGCAGATCCGCTCCCTCCTCCGACGACGCTTTCTTTACTCCGTCGTGGTCGTGGCCCGCGTTGCTTTTGCCCGGTTTCTTTACTCCGCTCGCCCGTCCGCCGTGTCGGAGCGGCGGGCTTGCATTGCATTGCTCACGCCGTGTCGGAGGGCACACATGTCGCGTCGCGGTTCGCTGGTGCCGCAGCGGAGTTGGTGCCGTGCCGTGCCGTGCGTGTCCCGAGCAATAGGCTAGGTTAGGCTGCCGGTGAAAGTCGCGAGGAGGCCGGCCGCAACAATGGGCGCGCCGCGCGCGCGCCTTCCCATCCGCGATCCTCCAAGAAGCTGCTGGTGTGAGCTGCGAGCAGTTCATTAAGCTATATATGGCCGCCGCCGCCGCGCGCCTGCCGTCAACAATTTCTTTCGTTCCATGCAGCATCCGCATCCGCAAAAGGTAATAACTCGATTAATCCGCCCTCAACAAATTCACCTCCGTCGCAGATACGCGGTGTGCGAAAGTACTAAACACGATTAATCCCTGGTCGTTTTCTCCTGACAAGACGTTAGGTGCCTAATTGCACAAACGTGCTAACGTGGGCAGCAGAGTGACCCGATCACTCCGAGCCAATGGCCTAGCGAGCGAGCGAGAGCGACCCCGATTGCCATCTTTTCCCCTTTCTTTTAGATTAGATCCCACCAGAGTTTGCGCCCCCAGCTGGAGGAACAAAGGCCCCATGCATGGATCACCCCCCTTTGCCATCCATTCTTTATATAATCCCTTTGAAATGTCAGTGTACCGGGAAAGTAATTATTTTTTTAATGTCATTATCTACTCATAATACTCCCTTCGTCCCAGAAAGTTTATCGCTTTGTAGTTCATTTTTGAACTACAAAGCGACAAACTTTCCGGGACGGAGGGAGTATATTCAAACGGTGTCGACCTCAAATGATAGATACTGTATTTTCTTCGGTACCATAAAATATCGACAGATCACTGACCTGCAAATCTTCTGGAGCAAGTGATGTGCTTGACCATAGTATATATATACCAAGTTAGATACGTACTTCAGGCAGCAAATTTGTATTCTCCTCCTGATTGGTTAATTTCTTCCCTCTATCTATGCTCTAGCATTCCACCGACGCATGCAGTGAGCTGAGTGAACGAAGGAGAATCTGCAAGTAAATTAGCAGTAAATATTCCACTAACTAACTAACCAGATGGCGTTTTGTTTGGCAAAGATCCTGGGAGATCACCACCTAATACCAAATTGAAATGAGCTGCTCCCTTTTTATTTTTTTTCTCTAGATTTTTCTTGCAGGCGCGCGATAGGGTTTTGTGGCACATGGTATTAACTGTAATCTAGATTGGCCATGCCACTAGACACAATATAAAACTCGGCGTAAGAAAAGCTTGGGAGGGCAAGCCTGCCTGTTTTTAATAAGAGGGGGATATATTTGCCTGCTGCGAGGGGAGGATCTCTTCCTCTTACATTTTAAAAGCGTTCCGTGCATCGTCCAATCAACTCTCCTCTCTCTCTGCTGCCCCTCTCCAGCCTCCTCCACTTATTAGCCTTGTTCATCTTCTTGCAGCTAGCTAGGTCTTCCCTTAGCCTCCTCCACTTAGTCTTCCCTTCTACTTACCAGCTAGATCTTTGTGTTCCCTGGATATGAGTGGGAGCAACTTTGGGGAGAGCATGGGGTGGAGCAGTAGTAGCGGAAGATCGCCTGCTGGCTCCAGGAAGGGCAAGAGAGGCGGCGGCGCTGATAAGCCCAAGCAGCCGCAGCGGGGGCTCGGTGTGGCGCAGCTGGAGAAGATTAGGTTACAGAGCGAAATGGCCGAGTACTTCCATCCTCTCGGCCAGCCCCCCAGCTTGATCCACAGAACGGGCAGCCTCAGCTTGGTAAGTGACGTGCTTCTCTATTACAGCCTGCAGATGGTTTCTCAAAAAAATTACATATTGCAGATGCATACATATACTCCCTCCGTTCCCAAAAGTTTGTCGTTTTGTAGTTCAAAAATAAACTACAAAGCGACAAACTTTCGGAGTCGGAGAGAGTACGTCGTTTCTATGCAGTCTCTCCATGATTATTAGGCGTTCCTGATTTCTTGTGTTTACGAAATGGATTGATCGAGCAGGAGGATGCACGGGCGTCAACGTCCTCGCTGTCTTCGTCGTCCCCATCGTCCTCCCTCCATGCCACCGCCATCTCGTCACCGTTTCCTATCCATCCAAATTTTGCGGTACATGTACTGTTTTTACCTCTGAAGTGAATATGTGTTCTTGTAGGAAGAAATCTCCTATAATTTATACAAAAGCTCTACAGATAGGACATGAGATAGGATCTCAATGAAATCTCCATATCAATTAGGGGAGACACATGCATGTGAAGATAATACCTCCAATAATTATACCTTTTGTGACTGGAAAAGAGGGGGCCGGTCTAATAAAGCCTAACTATATGTGACCAGCAGACAGCAGTGGTTAGATTAGTTATTTTTAATTGTTAATTTCAAGAGTCAGTCATCTATCACTCTGAGTTATCTTGCAAAGTTTTCTAGTTAGTGAGCTATCTAAATTAAACATTTTGTTTATTCTTGATTTCCTTGTTAGTTATTTTTCTGCTACTCGTCTCTGACATCTGATCATTGTCAAGTTATTTTTTTACGCATGGATTTTCAATAATTCTTCCATCTAGTATGTACCTGATAAAACTCCCGAAATCGGTATTGTTGTGGTATTCTTGTGCGCTTGGCATAGTAATAGAGGTAGTGAAAATCTATATATTGTGGTATGCTATGGTATCGTTCTTACAACATTTCCAAAATTATCATGTAGATGGCTTATGGAGACAGAGGAGACGTAAGATATGGAGAATTCCAAACTTCTATCATAAGGTACCGCACCTGTATATATATTGTCACCTACATCTGTCCGCAACTGGATTTCAGATATGTATCATTTATTATCAAGCTTAAATTAAACATTTGAGAATTTGCGTTTACGTGCCAGATCACCAAGCAGCAGTGCTATCTATGGCACCGCACATTACGCGCATCCTAACACCACATTGCCGCTTTTTGTGCCAGAGGTATGCACATCTTCTAGGTGAAGCTTCATGAATCATTTATTTTCACCTAGATGTTTGATATGCTGTCTTTAATTAGGATCTTTGCATGCCGTTGTCTGATTAACGACGTTCTTGTTACATTTTGGGTAGGAATCCGCTCGCTTAAAGGGACACCATGGTAGAAGCCGGTCAGCAGATTCGGCAAGTCTGGACACTGATGATCCACAAGATGTGGACCTTGAGCTGAAGCTATGACCCTAATACGTTCTCCTTTTCCCTCCCCTTGGGTGATGCGGTATATTCGATTTAGTCTTGATCAGGTTTCACCCTTGTGGTGCTATAAGTTTCTTAATTGGTGCCATTAGCGGAAACGGAAGGATTTGCACCATCGTCTGTAATGTCTACAAAAAGAGATGAACAGTACACGCATTCCTTTTTATCATCAAGACGTGATGTACGTGTACATGGTACGGGGATCTGGTGACATGATCTAGAAGTTGTTTTGATTGTACTGTGAGGCATAGACATGTTAAGACTCTGCCTGAAAGCATATATATATACACTGACACTGTTTGTACATGCATGATTGATATTAATTTATGCGACACGATTTTCATCATTGCTGAGATCAGAGAGGATGTTCATGCGCATGAGCACTTACATGCACGCCAGAATAATTCTCATCCAGAAGCACAAGAGGTGGGAATAGTAGATAACAATTTCATCTGCATTATCTCTTACACAGTGTCTTTTGTGTACTACATAGAATGCAGCTTGTACGTCTAAGAACTTCTATTGTTAGTCCGTCACCTGATGTTTCTATAATCATAAGAATATCCCTCTCAAAAGAACACCCCTGTATTAGCTGATCATGCCTTTGTGTAATCATGAATCGTACATATGTATGCTCTGAAGGAGGGTCTTGACGATTTCTATCACAATAATGCCGTAGTAACTATGTTGCGAAAATAGTGTCAAACGACAAGCGTCATTGGCCAAAGGGAGGTCTATGCTCCATTTATTGCTTCTGGACTTGATCTGTGATTACGTTTAATCTCTGTATTTATACTCGGATGAGTTATTACATTATACCTATATCGACTTCAAAATATCTTTTTAGCAATATGTACTTCATCCATCACAATTTACTTGTCATTTTAGTTACGTGCACAAAAAATAAGAGAGATGTGAGAAATATGTGGTGCACAGGAAAAACAAGCACGTGACAATTAACATGCATGATGCGCAATATGTGGATGCTCTCAGTTGCCGTGATAAACAACCTTGTTAAATATTTCCAAATTATAAGCTATTTTAGCTGAGCAATTCTGTGTTCTAAACAACCTTGAATCTATGTCCTTACCTATCAGAATTCTATGTTTATACACGTGATAAGTGATCTGGATAACTCACTTTATTTTAGAATCATGTTTTTTCTGTGTATATTTCTGCACAACATTGCTATTGCTTAAAGATATAATATGTGCTTGGTAATTCTGGTTACATGCTGTTATACATATAGAGTGTATAATGTGTGTAATTAGGGAAAACGACTATGTAGAGAGTACAAATAGATTGTACTCCCTCCTTTCTCAAAAGATTGTCACCTTTAGTTCATTTTTTGAACTAAAGGTGACAATCTTTTGAGAAAGGAGGGAGTACATTTTTTGAAGAGCATAACTTTGTAACATCTTTTCTGGACAAATGACTTAATAAGCGTAAGGATGGACACATGCTTTACAATTATTATTAACAGCGCACCGATACTTTTGTCACCCAACTCGATTTTGTATTCCCTGCTAATTAGTTAGTTTCGCATTATTGTTTACATTATTTATAATGGACACTTTTGTCAGTAAAAAATATAATCAAGTACCGACATAATCAGACCAGATGATCCCCTCAATCTCCATCAACGTAACGCGCCTACGAACCTTCCTGCAAGTATCGTACTCGATCATACTGCCATATGATGAGGCCTCGCTGTCCCCCAAAGGCGTATCGGCTTCGATGGGAGCAAATCCCCAAACCGTACTTGTTTAATCGAACCTTTTGAGTTCATCATCGCATGCATACGTTTTATATGCACATGCTGCTTGCCTGCCTGCGGGAACTCAATCTTCCAGAGGAAAAGAAAGCCGGCATGTTGCAACTTGCGTTGCTACGGTAGAGAGTGTACTGCATATTTTATACCGGCACCACACACCCGCAGAGGGCATGCATATATGGATGCACGTTACGGGCTGCTGCAAGTTGCAGTTCGGCTGAATTAGTGCCAATAATCGCCGCGCGCCTGATGCTCATGACCTTGCTAGAAAAAAAAAGAGGTTTACTAATTATACTTAGTAATGTAGTATTCCTTCCGTCTCGGAAAGTTTATCGTTTTGTAGTTCAAAAATGAAGCGATAAACTTTTCAAGACCGAGGGAGTACTGGTTTGGAAGGCTGCAGGACGTTTAACTTGCGCTGTGTGCTAAGCTCCTGTAGTATTAACATCGAGCACTTATTTTGGATGGTGCATTATTTGGGTGCTGCCACTACTTGATTATGCAGTTGGTGATGTACAGTAGATTACGCCTGCTGGCAGTTGATTTGTGTGTCAGTGTACACGTGCACAAATGCTCCAAAACCATGCGCCTGCCGGCCCTCTGCCGTAGCAGGTCTCGCTACAGTTGATGGAGCAGCGCATCAGCTTAGCAAAAGGCTAATTTGCAGACAGGCCTAACCTCTGTCGGCAAAACACTGTCCAGGAATTCTGTTTGGCGTGGGTTCTCGAGTTCGATCACTCACTCTTGGACCACTTTATACGCACTGTGCGTGCGTGTGGGATGCAGCCGGCCGGCAAGAACCTAGCTAGCTAATCCTGCCGTACGTCCTGTCAACAGTATCACTTGCAATCTACTCCCTCCATCCTCATGAACTTGTCGCTTTGTAGTTCATTTTTGAACTACAAAGCGACAAGTTCATGGGAACGGAGGGAGTAGGTATTTGTGACCGTACGTGTTCTTCGCGATAATGCGGACACGAGCGACGAAACAATCTATTTCTCCAATAATCCTACCACACGCGAACGCGACGGTTCTTCTTACTCATGGCTCCTCCTCAGCTCCGACCAGCAAGCACGTACGACGGTGATGATACGAGTGGTGTCTCTTTAATTACTCCCTCATTGTCATATTATTTATCGTTTAAGACAAGAATTTTAGTTCAAAATAAACTAAAATCTTTGTCCTAAACGACAATGAATATGGGAAGGAGGGAGTAGTTAGTTAGGGTTTGGATTTCAGAAGGGGAATCTGGCCTCTCTCCCGGGCCATAACAACCAGACGGCGGAAAGTGGTGAGCGGCGAATGGCGGCCGGGTGCAGCAACCGTGTGGAGTTCGGGACGGTGGCTCTGGATTCCACCATTGATCCAGGGCGGGCAGCAGCCTATGTTTGGATTGATGGCCCGAACGCAAGGCCTAGCCATGGATGGGAACCGCGTTTCGCGTTACTTTTGACCCATCATTTGGGCCGAGTAGTTTTCTGCTTCCTATTGGGGAACGAGCAGCCCAGGAAGGCTCCAGAGTAAGTATGATAGTGGGCCTGGTGCCTGTAAAGTAAGTATGCTGGAGAATTTAGAAGGACGACGAGCTCAAGCTCAACGACACAGCGAGCAGCGCGGCGAAGCCTGGTGCAGACGTGAACAACAATGGTGCAGCGGAAGAATCGTCGGCAATGGCAAGAAGAAGGCAACGACGTCATTGTGTCCCCCCCACCAGCGCAGTACGTATCTCCAAGGTCCGAATAGCAAGTGCCTGCGCCAATGTATGCGATGATGCTATGGCTCGATTATAAGAGCGTCGACTATTAGAGGGGCGGACCGCGTGTTGGCGCGCACCACAAACCACGTTGGCTATATTTGAACGACCGTTTCTCATGGTACTCCGTGCCCAAACAAGACCGCGATATAGAAATTCGAAAGCTTCCTAGCTAGGAGGAACAAAGCAGTGCGGCCATGAAACGAGGTCCTCCACCGGCTTATTACAACAGGTAACCGAGAACAACAGTGGGGGAGCGACGATGGGGCCTCCTCCCCTCCGCGCCGCCGCCGTCGTCTGCGCCACGCTCCTCGCCCTCTTCGCCGCCGTAGGCGAGGCGCACATCAGCCTCAAGGGCCTCAAGGACATCCTCAACATCTTCAAGCCGCGTTCCGAGGCGGACTACTTCCACAACGCGTTCCGCGGGCAGGAGGAGCAGGCCATCCCGCGCGCCAGCAGCGACGCGCCGCTGCTCGGAGCCGTCCCGGTTCCCGGCGGGCACGGGCTCATGAAGGTGCCGAAGAAGGGGTCACAACCGCCCACCCCGGCGGCGCTGGACAGGGTAGTCCTCCCCGTGGACGACTACGACGGCGCCGGCGCGGGGTTCGCCGGCGCGTGGTCCGTGGTGAGCGAGAACACGGGCGTGTCCGCGATGCACATGGTGGTCATGCGGCACGACAGGGCCGTCATGTTCGACACGGTCACCACGGGGCCGTCGCTCATGAGGCTGCCTAAGAAGAACTGCCGCCGTGACCTCCGGAGCAAGGAGCCCGGCGCCGTGGACTGCTCCGCGCACGCCGTCGAGTTCGATTACAACACTGGCGCGGTCAGGCCCCTGAAGGTACGGTACGTTTCTTCTACTATTTGTTCGATCTTCTTACCGTCGATTATATATATATATATATATATATTTGGTTGCCGACGGTGATTTTCCTTTGAACAACACGCGTGCTGCTGCAGATCATAACGGACCCGTGGTGCTCGTCCGGCGCGCTCGACGCGGACGGCAACCTGGTGCAAACCGGCGGCTACTTCGAGGGAGAGAAGGTTGCGAGGTACCTGAGCCCGTGCGGCAACTGCGACTGGAGGGAGTTTCCCGGGACCTTAGCCGAAGGAAGATGGTGCATATATATCGGTCACATATTATCCATTATTGCAAATCTGTGGATTACATTACATATCGTGGCATGCAGTACATGCTTCTTTATCTTTGCGTGGTGATGAGCAGGTACGGGACGCAGCAGGCGCTCCCCGATGGCCGCTCCCTCGTGCTGGGTGGCCGGCGCGCGTTCAGCTACGAGTTCGTCCCTGCCGCCGGCCAGTCGAACCCAACCGCCATCCCCCTCCAGATCCTTCGTGACACCACCGACGACGTGGAGAACAACCTGTACCCGTTCGTTCACCTCCTTCCCGACGGGAACTTGTTCATCTTCGCCAACGACCGTTCCGTCGTGTTCGATCCGCGGACCGGCCAGGTCGTCCGCGAGCTCCCCGTCCTCCCCGGCGGAGGCCGGAACTACCCCGCCTCCGGCATGTCCGCGCTCCTCCCCCTCGACCTCCGCCGCGGCGACGTGCTCAGCCCCGAGGTCATCGTCTGCGGCGGCGCCACCAAGACGGCATTCAAGCTCGGCGAGACCAACAACTTCCCGGCCGCGCTCCGGGACTGCGCGCGGATCAACCCGACGAAGCCCGACGCCAAGTGGGCCATCGACCTGATGCCCGTGGCCCGCGTCATGGGCGACATGCTCATCCTGCCCACCGGCGACCTGCTCATCCTCAACGGCGCGGCCAGGGGATGCTCCGGGTGGGGCTTTGCCCGGCAGCCGGTGCTGACGCCGCTCCTGTACTCGCCGCGGAAGCCCCGGGGCTCGCGGTTCCGCGCGCTGGCGGCGACCACCATCGCGCGCATGTACCACGCTTCCAGCGCGCTGCTGCCCGACGCCACCGTGCTCGTGGCCGGCGGCAACACCAACTCGGCCTACAACTTCAGCGGCGTCGACTTCCCCACCGAGGTGCGCGCCGAGCGGTTCAGCCCGCCGTACCTCGCCCCGGAGCGCGCCGCCAACCGGCCTCACATCGACACGGCGTCCGTCCCCGCTTCCGGGATGGTGCACGGCGCCAAATTCACGTTCCAGTTCACGACGCCCTCGCAGGCCGCCGTCACGCAGGACGACATGAAGGTGACCATGTACGCGCCGCCGTTCACGACGCACGGGTACTCCATGAACCAGAGGCTGCTGGTGCTGTCGGTCACCGGGTTCGTGGCCAACAACAGGCAGAGGTACACGATAACGGTCGACGCGCCGCCGACGCCGGAGCTCGCGCCGCCCGGCTACTACCTGGTGTACGTCGTGGCAAAGGGGACGCCGAGCAAGGCCGCGTGGGTGAAGATACACAAGTGACGGAGGAGAGATGGCGAGATGTTTGTCCGTCGCCCCGAGCGTTTGGCATGATGAACTCATGTCGCGGAGTATATTTAGCCGCACGCTCGTCCAGTAGGAGCATAGCAGTGGCACGTTTTTGGTTTTGTTTTCCCATGAATTTCGTATCACCTGGTATTGTTTTGGTAAGTATGTTTAGTATAGGGATTCGGATAAAGTCATGTTCAACCGATTAAAATGCTGGCAGAATACTTTTGGGACAAGGCGCAAACATCTTTTGTATTGTAAGACCATAGACACAGAGATGGAGGGAGAAAAGAAGCGGGGCAAGTCAGCTACAAGAAATCATTGTTACTTATGTTGCAATTTGAGAACCAAGCACAAAATATCAAACGAAATGATTAAGTATTTTTGCTTTTTACTAACCAACAAGTCTAAAATCTACTTTTTATTCTATCGTTGATATATGAATTAATGAAAATCTTACGCATAAACATAATATTATAAAAATTATATCTTGTTTCAAGTTAGTACCACTTAAGGGCGGGCAAAAAAATGGGATTGAAAAACCAAACCGGAAAATCGAGACCGAGACCAAAAAGACTGAATTATCGGGTATCGGATATCTATTCGAGTAGCAAATCTAAATAACCAATATATTAATTTCGGGTTCGGATATCCAAAATACCCGAATAACCGAAAAATAAAATCTCAAGTTAAATTATGATCTATGAACTCTAAACAATATGAATTTTGATATTTCATTTATGGATTATATTATGTGAAGTCATTAGATTAAAATATTTATTTACGATCCGTCATTAGTGTACTAATATTTTATTATATCTCGAGATTAAATTTACGAATTATATTAAACTTATATTGATTGTTGAGAGCATGAAATGAGAATAATGTACAATTCAGGTATTTCGAGTAAGACCAGACCAAAATCTAGGTATCCAAAAATTTCGGATACCTAATATTTGTATAACATTTCGAGTAGTGATTTTAAAAAATCAAAATTAAAAAAACGAAATAACTGAACCGAATTTACTTAGTAGACTGAACGCCCATCCCTAGTAACAATCTAGAATGTCTCTTGGACAATAAAAGACCTAACTACTTTAATTAGGTTTTAAGTAATAAAAGCACATGACAATTACAGTATATCTTATCATTGAGAAATGCGGCAATCACGTTATCATATATAGCAATTAGATCTCCGCGAGCCTCCAACATTGCTGTAAAACAGCAGTAACTTATCTTTCTTTAATATTGTGGAGTACGCATCACGTAAACATGAGTGATAATTCTTTCTTTTCCATCACTTTGTTTTCTTTTTTTTTGGTGGGGGAATAGAAAAACAGAAGCATCCACGTCAGACTACTGGGGAGGAGGAAGAGGAGACACCGTGCGTACGTCCATGTTGAGTCATATAGATCTCCTCGTGTAGCAGAATGTTTGTATTCTCGGTCTTCGTTGGTGGGCATTGTGTAACTAGTTCTTCCAATCTTCTTCCGAATTTTTTTATTTATCACCGATTAGATCGTTCTTTTAACCGGTGATAAATAAATATTCCCTCCTTTCTCAAAAGATTGTCACCTTCTAGTACAAAAATGAACTAGAAGGTGACAATCTTTTAAGAAATGAGGGAGTATTAGCGAGCGGTAGACCTAGCTAATGACCGTGGGATTCACCTCCGGTCCTGGGTGTAGGATTGGTTGACCTAATGCTCTAGCCCCTGCACCTAAACCCAACATCTCCTCCGTCTGAGGTTTCGAAAAAAACATCTCCATCTGCAACTGTTCCGGTCAAAGCGGCCATCCTTTCTTACGAGTTGCGACGCGTGTGGAATCAGTGAGCTACACCTACACCACTGCACCACCAACTGCCCCTTGTTTCGCTTCACGCATCCCCCACGCTTCCACAAACCCCGCCGGACACTGATGGCCTCCGCCTTCCGTCTCCTCTCGCTGATCAGTAATAACTACTCCATGCATCTCAAGTTAATTATCACTTACTTCACAATTTCTGTTTTAAGTGACAAGTAATTTGGGATAAATGGAGTATTATTATTAGTAGTAGTATTTTGTGTTATTCAGAATTTATAAAGTTACAATCAGCCAACAATAACTATTATTATTGTCCTCTTGTACGTGCCTGGAACGCTGGAGTATGTCGGTCTGAGCCTCGCAAGTTTTCTAACATTTTCAGCCCTGCTCCTGCAAACCAGCCGCACACGATCTTTGTTCCTCGTCCTCCATGCAGGCTGCTCTTGCACGCGTTTTTGCCCGTCGACCACGGCGTCCACTCTGTTATCGGTACCTGCTGTCATGGCGCTACCATCGTCTAAATTCATCCGACCATGTATTAGTGACCTCTCTACATCATGTTCCCGGCCAAGATATGTGTAGAGCAGTACGTGGCGTGCTGCCGGCCTGCCTTTGACCTTTAGTACCCGCAGGCATAATACGTTCAGAAGTCAAGACGAACTCGCGGAGAATATCGACGGATTTCTCCCCTTTTTAGAAACGTTTCCATTAAAGAAATGAACTCGAAGAGTCAGAGAACCGTTGCCTTTAGAAATTTTTTTCTCTCCCATAAGCAACCAACCCGAACTACTCCTACACTCGCCACAACGCTTCTGGTGAGAAAAAAGGGGGCCGCACGAACGCTACTCCCCCCACCCACATCACAGAGAGAGAAAGGGGGAGTGAGATTGCCATTGCCAAACCCAACACAACCATTCCCCGCACGAAGGTCCGATAAAAAATAAGCACCGGAGTCGCAACCGGCTCTTTATAAGCAGTAGTCACAGTCACCGCCACTGCTCCATTGATCTCGTTCCTGTTCTCCTGTGCATGCTTCGACGGACGAATGCGTCCACCAGTCCAGCGTGCCTTGCGTCGACGATCTGCTTGAACACCCGGCCGGCGGCCCTTTGATCCGTGAGTTGTGAGAGAGTTCCCTTTCGCGATCGATCGCCATCCTGTGCAAGGCCTGCTCATCGACTCGACCTGTGCACTGCGTTGCGTGCAACAAGATACGAGATGCAGGAGGCGGCGTCTTCTGCGTCTTCGTCTCCGCTGCCGGCGCTGAGCAACGGCTACCAGCCTCTCCCGTCGCTGTACCTCGGGTTCCTGGCCATATGGGCGGCCGCCGGATTCTCCTGGGCCTTCAGCTCCTGGAGGAACCGCCGTTTCCAGGTAACAACATACCACGCGCGTCACTGCCTGCCAGGTGCCCCGGATGAATTTTCCTATCCTTTCGGTTTCCCTCTTTATTACGTACTCGCTCCGTCTCTATGAGCTTATCGCTTTGTAGCGACAAGTTTATGAAGATGGAGAGAGTATGTTTTTCTTCAGTTTTTTAGTGTGTTTTATTACTGCTTCCTAGTTTCAGTGAAGTCCCAGATTTTTGGAGGTTTGTTCTGAACAACTGTAGATACTCTGATGCATACTGTACGAAGTAGGAGCATCTGACGCAAATATTGTCATGCAGTTAAATACTCCCTCTAGATTCTTTTAATTGACGTTAGGACAGAAAATCTAGTTCATTTTTAGTTCAAATCATTGTCTGAAACGTCAATTAAAAAGATAAGGAGGGAGTAAACTGTTGTGTGACCAATGCAAATTATGTTGTCTTTGCTTTGGACAGGCGAATAGCCTTCAGTGGATCCTGGCTCTGGTCCCATTAATCAAAGCTCTACAAATGGCACTCTCCTTCCTCTTCTGGTGAGCAGTCCAATGCCTTCCTTCCTGTACTACCTATACCCTTTGACATACCTGCATGTCTCTCCCCTGAACGCCTGTGTTGAACTAGTCCAGCAATTGCTGAACAACACGGTGCTGCTCATCAGGTACTCGTGCGTGCACCTTCAGACGTGCTCCCTGTGGATGTCCTTCGGCGCGTACGTGACGGGGATCCTCTTCCAGACGGCCTCCTTCGTCTCCTTCATGCTCATCTCGCACGGCTACTGCATCATGTGCGACCGCCTGTCCATCCGGGAGAGGCGGACCACGGCCGTTCTGGGCTGCCTGCTCTACCTCAGCCTCATCGGCTACAAGGCCGCCGTTCCTTACTTCACCGTGAGTCCTTACTGCTGAACCTGCTGTACCTCAGCGTGTAATTAATTAACTTCACCGGAAGGGTCTGCAACATTTTTTGTCTTGATCCTGACTGACGTTTCTTGTGACTGGGAACAGGTCTTTCTGCTGATGAACTACTTCGCATCATTTTACATCATATTACGGCGCACGTCGCAGAATCTGGTGGTCCTACGGGAGCAGCTCAGCTTCATAGATGAGGAAGACATCCATTCGCTGCATGGCACACTGAACACGAAGTACACAATGTTCAAGTACGCTGTTCTTCTTCCAACTGTTCTATATATGGACTCTTAAAAGCATTCTCTCCATCCAGAACTCCCCAAACTGCTACTCCTATGCTCAGATTTGTCTCTTCTTCTCCTTCAGGAGGTTTCAGGGCACAATGCAGGTGGCAGCAGTGGCATTCATCATGGTATGATTCGGCACACACCATTTCCTCTTCGGGTATGATCAGTTTGGTTTGGCACTGCTCCTGACAGTGTGATTTTTTTCATCAGGTGTACATGAGGGCCGACGACACAACGGATAACTACTGGTTCCGTGTGTTGGTGCGCGAATGGGTTCAGTTCTGCATCTTCATGTACATTGGGTGAGTTGAAAATCTTGGACTGACAGACCATGCATCTTGAGCTCGAAAGGGATGTCGATTCAGTTTGCATCCATTTCTCTCAGGTGGAACTTCAGGATTCCTGAAGCATCACTTCATCTGCCTGTCATGCCTCTTATGAAAGCAGCCTGGGAGATCACAATGCCTCCTATTTACAGTGTGGTAAGTCTACCAGTGAAGTTCTCTGAATCTTACATTGTTTCCCCATGGGTAAATCTTTATAGGTTAGCTCAAAGAAAAACTTTTTCGCCTTTCAATTCTTCAGAACAAGACTGTATATCTCACACTGTTCATTCTGAAATCACAGGAAATGGACGCGGCGGATTTCAAAGGCCTCGTATCGGATCAATGGCACGTCGGAGTGGTAGGCACAAGTGAACTCACACACAAAAAAAAGAATATTTGATGGTTTTATTGTGGCTGTTAACAGTGCCGGGATCACTACATATTTATCCTACTCCTAATGTTGCAGAGGACGGGTTCAGATTGTTCTGCGCAACCATTGTTGGTGTTGGTTCAGAATCCTAGCCCCACGTTTAGACCTTCGAAGTTCCAGCTGGAGAAGGACATCCAAGTGTAGCCCTCAAAGTGAGGCAGAAGATCCAATCGACCAACTGGCTGATTATAATGCCTTCATAAACCAGTTGAGCTGGAAATACTTGTCAGTAATGAGTCCACAAATCCATGGACTTAGACTGACAATCAGAGATCAACTTCCGCTATGAGCCACCTTTTCCCATCTGAGTTCTGCTGTTCTATTTTAAACACAGGAAAATGTACATATATAGAAAAGCAGAACATATGGATTAGATGGATCAACGGCAATTTTATCTGGAACATATGGTTTCTTAATGTTACGGGTGAAATGTGCTTCTAGTTTGCCAATGCAAAACTAGAGACTAAAATTGTGACTTGCACACATCAGTTCAAGTTGTGTTGCCCGAGAGGACACGGAATTCGGCTTATAAATTAGAAGAACGAAGACTTTATTTCTACGCTACAAACATGTTAAGTCGTCTTTGAAACGCAATATTCTCAAAACACAAGAATATGATAAATACATGATTAAAATGCATTTGCACCTTGAATCCTAAGGAATGGAAAACACACACAAAAAACTGTAGGAATTATCGTTTGGGTGGTGCATAGCAAAGATACAGGAATTATAGATGAGAGACAGACATAAAGATTTTTTCCACGAGGTTGGACCTCATGTTAGAAATCCTAACAAGCCATTCATAGGATTAAAGTGCTTTTGCACCTTGAATCCTGTGGAATGAAAAACACACAAAAAAGTAGGAATGATCGTTTGGGTGGTGCATAGCACAGATACAGGAATTATAGATGAGAGACAGACATAAAGAATTTCTCCACGAGGTTGGACCTCATGTTAGAAATCCTAACAAGCCATTCATAGGATTTTGACATGCTCAATCATTTTTTTCTAAAGGGCTCTTGTAAGAAATTTATTTTCTATGGATTGAAATCCTTCATAATTCTTATAAAGGTTTTTTAAGGACATTATCCACCTACCTAATCTTAACTGCTAGTGCTACGTCTTCGGATGATCATAAATATGTATTACTATATTAGCACCTTAAGCCCCTTTTACATTGTATATGTCTGACGTCTATACATCTACAATTTTAGGTCTTCGTTTTTTAACCTGTATCACCAAAGGTTCAGTAGAACATATATAATAATAAACCTACTAAAGAGGTGACTATTAATTCTCATGTACTCCCTCTTGGTTCATATTAATTGACGTTTCAGACCAACAAATAAACTAAAAGTGAATTGTTGAGGATTGTTTGAACGACAATTATTTTGATCGGGAGGGAGTATATATCTAATTGGGATGTCTAGATTACACGTGCCTGAAGATCAGACTGAATTTTAGAGGATGTGTAGAATTGTTGGATTGATTAAACGGTTGTAGATATAATCCTTACAATTAACACAACTAACTTTTTTTCTACAATCTGCATTGATAAAGTTTGTATGATTGATTACTTTACAACTAACATAATTATCAACCGAGTCGTCTCGTCTTCCTCCTCCAAGAGCCGCACCCTCGCCACCGGGCTCGCCGTTGTAACACCCACATTTCTTGTACAAAAATTTGCCCAAACCTTGATCATTGTAGCATGCATTTTCATGTGAATTTTGGGTGTTCAAACGAGTAGCAAACGGTTCAAATTGAATTTGAATTCAAAATCAAAAGAAAAGAGATGGAAAAAGAAAAAGAAAAGAATAAAACCCCCCCTGTTGGGCCGATTCTTCCCCCTGGCCCATCTTCCCTTCCCTCTCCCGCCGGCCCAGCCGAACCCCCCCCCCCCTTCCTTCTCTCACCGCCAGCCGGGCCCCGCCTGTCATCCCTCCCAACCGCCTCCCTCTCTCTCCCGCGCCCGCGCAACCGTCGCGCCGCGCCCTCCCCGCGCCCACGATCTTCCCCCCCCCCCCCCCCCCGAACCCACTCTCCTCAGGCAGTTTTCGCGCGCGCCCCTTAAGCCTCTCCCTCTCCGCGGCATAAAGGAACCGGCGCCCCCATTTTTCCCTCTCACCCCGAGCCTCCCGGAGCCCTAGCCCTCCATCGCCGGTGAGCAACCTCTACGCCCGCGTTCCCGACGCTACAACCCTCCTGCCCTCCATTTCTTTGGCCTAACTTGATCACCGCTTCACCAGGGACACGTTGGACGTGTTGGCTTGGGTAGATCACCACTGCGTCGGCATCTTCGTTGAACTCCGGCGAGCCCAACCGCCTCCGACCGTCGCCGACGCTCTCCACTCTTCCCCAAGTCCAATCAAGCCCTCCGGTGAGTTCCCTCGATCTCCCTCTTCAATTCTATGCGCTTAAATCCGTGAATTGCGCGCTATTTCATGTTTGCGGGTTAGCTCCGGCGACCTCGCCGCCGTGCGCCGCCGTGCGACGCCGCGCAGGGCACTGGCGCCGGCCGGGGGTCGACGTGGCCTCTTCTGAGCCGTCCATTCCCGGCCAACGGCCACGATTAGAAGAACGTAACGCTTCGGATAATAAAATCCCAGCCACCCATCTCAAATCCAACGGCCCTCATTCAATCTAGTTTTCCCGCCTTCAGTTTTACACCGGAGTCCCTGGAACTTCACTAGCTACCCCCTGGACTTCTCCAGAATTGAAATCTAGCCCCCAGAAATCACAGACTAGCCCCTGGAACCCTAAAAATTGGTTTTAATCATTTAATTAAGCATTCTAACCCCTGTAAATTGGTAGAATAGTGTATTTAGGCCCTGAACAGTGTAGAAAACTATTTAATTAGCCCCTGGACTTTTATTTAATTACTGAATAGGGTTTTTAATTGTATTTTGAGGTGTAGAAATTAGATAAAAATGATAATTAAGTGTAGGAATGTTATGAAAAATTGTTATAAACTATTTTATGCTGTGAATTAATTGTAGAGTTCATGGAAAATATATTTGGTCCCTGGATTAATTATTATAAATGTTTTAAAATACATTTTTGCTATAGAAAATTCAATAAATATGGTTTTAGGCTATAATAAAATCCCAAAATTGTAGGATAAATCTAAAATGCATACTTTGACCATGATAAATGATAAATACCTCGTAGGGACGCATTAGTGTAGAATTTTGTGCCTATGTGAATGTGTGAATGCATTGTTTTGCGTGCCTTTACTTATTTAGCTTTATTCTATTCTTGCCATTGCTTGGGCATATATCTAGAGTCGTTCTACGACCCTAACCTCAACTTCCAAGACCAAGACTTCGTCAATTCTCAAGTCTCCAACGAAGGCAAGTGCCCTTGACCATCTTGTACCTATTTTAGGGACTTAGCTAGTTGCATGCTAATTAAATTGATGTCCTACTACATGTTTACATGCCCTGTTCCTTACCATTCCTTGTTACCTGAAATGGGTTGGGAAGTAGATAGGCTTTATTTATGCTTAGCCATGCTTAGATGTTGGGAATTGGGTTTTCATACAAATGTTCTATGCTCAACTTTATGGTACTTTAATTTGGTGATGAATAAACATAATGGTAGTGGATAGGAATCTGGTGGCTGGTTAGTTTTGGTATGGTGCATTGTGCACGAGACCCGGGACTGGGGTTTGTTACCACCGGATTCTAAGGACCGGTTTATGGAGGAAGCCACTAAGCTTTATAGTACCACCACGAGACTGAGATGGGGCAGCTTGGTCAATTAATTAGGTTTCTCCCGATGAACTGTTAGTGGCTGGATGGTGCGGGGAATGAGGCGGGTGATCTGCTCTTGGAACCGCAAGGCTCAAGAGGGGGCTCTGGGGCGGAGGGTTACTCCGAGAATCCCCAGTGGTGGAAACCTTAGAGGGCTAGCACTAATCGGGAGTACCTTTGTAAAGACCATGTTGTGATCTCCTGGCCTCACACCAAAGGAAGTGTGTAATGTGGTTAGCTACCACGGGCAATCAGGGAGGTTCACTTAGTCCACCTGGCAACAGGGGATGAAATCACTGCTTGTGGGGAAAGGGTACACTCTCTGCAGAGATTTGGTAAAACTGTCATGACAGCCGTGCTCACGGACAAGAGCGGCTTGGGGCCAGTTCATAATTAGTCTATGGTTGGAGAATGATGGTTCGTTATGATTCAAGTACTTTCATTATCATAAATCATGTGTTGATTATTTATGAATTATGATAGTAATAATTGGAAGCTAAGGATAGGTCCTAAGCATAGTGCTAAGCCACATTTGGCTTTTCCTTGCTCTAGCCAATCATGTCATTCTCTTCCCGCACTTGCTGAGTACTTTATGTACTCAAGCGTTTAATTCTCCTTTAGAGTATGAAGAAGAAGAAGCTGCACCGGAGGACTTCTACGTCAACCCGGAGGACTTGGTCTAGGCTGGCGACCTCACGCGCAACGGCTGCCTGTGGAGACGAAGCCCGCTTATCTATCTTGCTTTCTGTAGTGTTGAACTGTTTAGTGTTGTAAATATTTGTGGAGTGTATTTGTAGACCTTCGGGTCGTTCTGTAAGACTATTTATGTAATCGAACATGGCAATGTAATGGTATTTCACTTTCGTCAACGCATGTACGATTCAACTGATCCTGGCGTACATGTGGTTAGCGTCTGTTCATCTTTACGATGACCGGGCGTGACAAAGTGGTATCAGAGTCGTGTTGCCCGTAGGACGCAAGCCTAGTTAGAAATGGCCGAAAATTAAGGACTATACTATTTTCATATGAAATAGTATTTCCAAAACTTTGTGCTCTCCATCTCAACCCTTGTGCTTCTTACCTTGCTTTGCTTATTGTTTTTATTCTAACTTGATTTATTAAATATTAATCTCACTCTCTTCTTTTCAAATGTTTGTAGATGGCGCGGACCAAGCAGACGGCCCGTAAGTCGACTGGAGGTCGTGTCCCTCAGCACGCCCTAGCCAGTCGCTCCGCGCCTTACACACCCCGGAGGGAGACGACACTGCTCTCCAACGGGAGTGCTGCTTCGAGGATGCGCGTCCGTCTTCGTTCTCTTCTTCGAGCTGCGGGGTACCGTGAGTACCGTGTCCGCTTAGTCTACCACACCACTAGGGTCTTTGCACTCTATACTGGTGAGCTGGAGTGGACTTCTCAGCTGGCCGTCTACTACGACTCGGAGTTGCTGCACTCGCACTTCTCTCCGGCCTGGAGGAGCTCCCAGCGTGCAGCTGAGGAGGACGCCACGTGGGAGGCGACCACCTACTGGAGCCACGCCCACAGGTTCCTTCTTGGGTGCACGGAGCACGCGTACACCCCTCAGCGCCCTAGTGGCACAGCTGCCTTCACTGGACGTGACGTCGAGGGACGCTTGACTCACCCCCAGTGCGAGAGGCTGGTGGACGACGTTGTGGAGTTGTCTTCGCGACTCCAGCGTTGTCAGCAGGAGCTGCAGGACAGCAGGGACCTGGTCGACCGCTACGAGCGACTTCGACGACGCTACACGAGGATCACTGGAGTTGATCCTAACTCTCCGCAGTACGCTTCAGACGTGGAGCCTTGGGACCCGAACTCTCCGGATCGCCGCATGAACTCCCCCGAGAACTCAAGAGAAGACTCAGAAGAAGAAGACCCGGAGATGGAGGTTGAGGAGGACTCCGACGAGTAGGAGTGGACTCGTTTCCCTGCTGGTCGACTCAGGACAGTTATCCTTAGTTTGTAGGAGCGTGTAGCTACGCCCTCCCTAGTCTTGAGTTGTGTCTTTTATGTTGTTATGCTAGTAGTTGGCTTTATGTTGTGTGTTGGGTGCGACATGAGTTGTGGAATGCTTCGGCATCCTGTCCACATCCATGTCTTTAGTCTTGTTTATGTGTCGTGTGAGTGGTGGAATGCTTAGGCATCTTGTCCACCTCCACACTAGTTGATTAATGAACTTGCTTTATGTCTATTACCCTTGATGCATGTAGTTGGGACCGTGTTACCCTAGTGTATCCTTTCCCATCTCGTCTATTATTCTAAGACCTCAATGAACTCTTCTATCACAGATGGCTGGACGAGGTAGAGGTAGAGGTCGTGGTCGTGGTAACCCACCTCTGGATGAAGGACTTGGGGGTGTCCCTGGATGGAATGCAAGGGGTGCTCGAGGAGCCCCAGCCTCTCAACAGATGCAACAGATGATGGCTCTTCAGACTCAACTACTCAACAACCTCACCCAGATTGTCACCAACCTGCAACAAGCCCCACCTCCACCACCAGCAAACTACAACCTTCCGCCACCACCACCTTTTCCACCGAGGTCCTTCCTTAGGGACTTCCTGAACACCCATCCACCCACTTTTGCCACCGTTACCGAGCCCATGGACGCCGATGATTGGCTCCGTACCATTGATAGCAAGCTGAGGCTCATCCACTGTGAGGGAAGGGAGAAAGTGCTACTAGCCTCCCATCAACTTCAAGGACCAGCAGCTGACTGGTGGACCGCCTTCACCGAAGCCCACCGGGACCCGGAAAATATTACATGGGAAGAATTTCGTACCAACTTCCGCAATCACTTCGTACCTGAAGGAGAGATACAAGCCAGGCGTGAAGAATTCCTGATGCTAAAGCAAGGCCGTATGACTGTGAGGGCCTACCTGAATGCTTTCACCCAGCTATCCCGCTATGCCCCAACAGACGTGGACACCGACGCCAAGAAGCAATTCCGCTTCAAGAATGGGCTGGACAAAGAGTTAAAGTTTGCTATGTCTTCCAGCGACTACGACGACTTCCAGAAGTTAGTGGACAAAGCTTTTGAAGTGGAAAGGACTAAGAAGGAACTGGAAGATGACGAAAGGAAGAGGAAGTTGACTTTAGCAGCACATGCCTCCAGCAGCAATGTACGCCCCCGTCTCAACCCTCCGCCTACAACTCACATGACTCGTCCCATGAACTACTCGGGACAGAGGTTTCCCAACTCCAGCTACAGGCCACCCACTCCCTACAACCAGCCAATGCGCCAGCAGCAGCAGCAGCCACCACGCCAGCCAATGCAACCCCCACGCCAGCAGATGCAGCCACCCCGCCCTTCAGCCCCAGCTAACCGTCCAAGCGGCCAACCCCCAAGAAACCAGTCAGGAGGCAACAAGGGCCCAAATAATGCTGCGGGAGTACAATGCTACAAGTGCGGAGAATGGGGACACTACGCCAGCAGTTGTCCAAAGAAGCAGCAAAATCCAACTGGCCGTGTCAACCATGTGACTCTGGAGCAAGCACAGGAAGCACCTGATGTGGTGATCCGTACGTTCTCTGTCAACTCCCACCCCGCCACCATATTGTTTGATTCGGGTGCTACACATTCATTCATATCCAAGGATTTCATAAAGAAGCATGACATGGTAGTTACATTCTTGAATGGGCCATTATTGATAAACTCTCCTGGAGGAGAGATGGTGGCAAGGCATCTATGCCGAAAAGTGAGTATAAACATAAGGGGGTAGTCTTTTGGGCCAACCTAATAGTGTTGGACTCACAAGGATTAGATATCATTCTGGGAATGGACTGGTTGACAAAGAATCAAGGAGTAATTCATTGTGCAACTAGAACAGTCTGCTTAACACACCCGGATGGCACCACAGTGGAATTCAAGCTAGATCAGATACAAGAAGCAGTAGTGCAACTCAACCATCTTGAGAGTACCAAAGACATCAGGGTTGTGAAAGAATTTCCGGATGTATTCCCAGATGACTTGTCAGGTATGCCCCCTGATCGAGAGATTGAATTTATCATTGAATTAGTACCTGGAACGGCCCCAATATATAAGAGGCCGTATAGAATGGATGCTAAACAATTAGCTGAACTAAAGGACCATATTGAGGAATTATTGGCAAAAGGATATATTCGTCCTAGCTCATCGCCTTGGGGAGCACCAGTCATATTTGTACCTAAGAAGGATGGAACTCAAAGGTTGTGTGTGGACTATCGTGCTTTAAATGAGGTAACCATCAAGAATAAATATCCACTACCAAGGATTGAAGATTTATTTGATCAGTTAAGAGGAGCATGTGTGTTTTCCAAGATTGATCTCCGTTCGGGCTATCATCAACTGAAGATTAGACCGTCAGATATTCCCAAGACGGCGTTTGTCTCTCGGTATGGATTATACGAATATACCGTTATGTCGTTCGGATTGACCAATGCTCCGGCGTATTTTATGTATCTTATGAACAAGGTTTTCATGGAGTACTTGGACAAGTTCGTAGTGGTATTCATCGATGACATACTTATCTACTCCAAGACGGAAGAAGAGCATGAGAAGCACCTCAGGATGGCCCTACAGAAGCTTCGCCAACATCAACTGTATGCCAAACTTAGCAAGTGTGAGTTTTGGCTAAAGGAGGTATCATTTTTGGGACATGTCATATCTGAAGGAGGTATAGCAGTGGATCCAGGCAAAGTGGCCGATGTCCTTAAGTGGGAAACACCTGAGAGTGTACATGATATCAGAAGATTCTTAGGTATGGCTGGTTATTACCGTCGATTCATCGAGGGATTTTCAAAGATCTCTCGACCACTAACCAAGTTGCTTGAGAAAGGAGTTGCTTTCAAATGGACCCCCGAATGTGAAGTAAGCTTCGCCGAATTGAAGAAGAGGTTGACCAGTGCACCGGTATTGGTGATGCCTGATATGCAGAAGGAGTTTGTGGTCTATTGTGATGCTTCCGGTCATGGTTTAGGATGTGTCTTAATGCAAGGAGGACATGTTGTGGCCTATGCTTCAAGACAACTTCGGAAACATGAGAGGAATTATCCAACACATGACTTAGAATTGGCAGCGGTTGTCCATGCTTTGAAGATATGGAGACATTACTTAATGGGAAAAAGGACGGAGATATATACAGATCACAAGAGCTTGAAGTACATATTTACACAGCCGGATCTTAACCTCAGGCAACGTCGTTGGTTGGAATTAATCAATGATTTTGATGTGGGAATCAACTACCATCCAGGCAAGGCTAATGTGGTCGCTGATGCTCTAAGCAGGAAGGGACAAAGCAATAACTTGTCAGTACAAGCTCTCCAACCCCAGCTATGTGAAGAGTTTGCAAGGTTAAATCTATGTCTAGTGTCTAGCACTGAAGCAGTTGCTATGGAAGTGGACTCAACCCTCGAGCGTGATATACGAGAAGGGCAGAAGAATGATGAGAAGGTCAAGGAGATCATACAGTTGATGAAGAAAGGGAAAGCTCCGAACTTTAGAGAGGATGAACAAGGAACCTTATGGCTTGGAAAGAGGATTTGTGTCCCAGATATCAAGGAGATTAAAGAGTTGATATTAAGAGAAGCTCATGACTCATCATACTCCATTCATCCCGGAAGCACAAAGATGTATCAAGACCTTAAAGATCGATATTGGTGGCATGGAATGAAACGGGATGTAGCCGAATATGTGGCCATATGTGATACATGTCAATTGATTAAGGCGGAACATCAAAGACCAGCAGGATTATTGCAACCAATCAAAGTACCAGAATGGAAGTGGGAAGAAATTAGTATGGACTTCATTGTGGGACTACCAAGAACACAGTCTGGATATGATTCTATATGGGTTATTGTGGACCGTCTAACTAAAGTGGCTCACTTTATTCCTGTGAAAGAGACCTATAATGGCCCCAAGTTGGCGGAACTGTACATCTCCAGGATTGTGTGCTTACATGGAGTTCCTAAGAAGATCATTTCAGACAGAGGCACCCAATTCACCTCAAGATTCTGGCAGAAGTTGCATGAATCAATGGATACCCGTCTAAATTTCAGTTCGGCGTATCATCCTCAAACTGATGGTCAGACAGAACGCACCAACCAGATATTAGAAGACATGTTGAGAGCGTGTGCTTTGAAGAATAGCAAGAGTTGGGACAAGAATCTGCCATATGCCGAATTTTCTTACAACAACAGTTATCAAGCCAGTTTGAAGATGTCTCCTTTTGAAGCATTGTATGGGCGAAAATGTAGGACACCGTTGTTTTGGAATCAAACTGGGGAAAGTCAAGTCTTTGGGCCTGACGTATTACAAGAGGCTGAAAGACAAGTACAAGAAATTCGGAAGAATCTAAAGGCGGCTCAAACAAGACAGAAGAGTTATGCGGATACTCGAAGACGCGATCTCACATTTGAAGTTGGTGACTATGTGTACTTGAAGGTGTCACCTATGAGAGGATTGAGAAGATTCAAAGTAAGAGGCAAGTTGTCACCCCGATACATTGGTCCGTTCAAGATACTCGAAAGATGAGGTGAAGTGGCATATCAGCTTGAGCTTCCGCCACACTTGTCAGACGTGCATAATGTGTTTCATGTATCGCAGCTTAAGAAGTGCTTAAGAGTGTCTGAAGAGCAGTTGCCAATGGAAGCAGTGGATGTACAAGAAGATTTGTCTTATGTGGAGCAGCCTGTCAAGATACTTGAGACACTGGAAAAGATCACAAGGAACAAAGTCATTCGCATGTGTAAAGTGCAATGGAAGCATCACTCTGAGGCAGAAGCAACATGGGAAAGAGAAGAAGCTCTTAAGGCGGATTTCCCTCATCTATTCTCTTAGAGCGTCCGAATCTCGAGGGCGAGATTCCTTTTAAGGGGGGTAGAGTTGTAACACCCACATTTCTTGTACAAAAATTTGCCCAAACCTTGATCATTGTAGCATGCATTTTCATGTGAATTTTGGGTGTTCAAACGAGTAGCAAACGGTTCAAATTGAATTTGAATTCAAAATCAAAAGAAAAGAGATGGAAAAAGAAAAAGAAAAGAATAAAACCCCCCCTGTTGGGCCGATTCTTCCCCCTGGCCCATCTTCCCTTCCCTCTCCCGCCGGCCCAGCCGAACCCCCCCCCCCCTTCCTTCTCTCACCGCCAGCCGGGCCCCGCCTGTCATCCCTCCCAACCGCCTCCCTCTCTCTCCCGCGCCCGCGCAACCGTCGCGCCGCGCCCTCCCCGCGCCCACGATCTTCCCCCCCCCCCCCCCCCCCCCCCCCCCCCGAACCCACTCTCCTCAGGCAGTTTTCGCGCGCGCCCCTTAAGCCTCTCCCTCTCCGCGGCATAAAGGAACCGGCGCCCCCATTTTTCCCTCTCACCCCGAGCCTCCCGGAGCCCTAGCCCTCCATCGCCGGTGAGCAACCTCTACGCCCGCGTTCCCGACGCTACAACCCTCCTGCCCTCCATTTCTTTGGCCTAACTTGATCACCGCTTCACCAGGGACACGTTGGACGTGTTGGCTTGGGTAGATCACCACTGCGTCGGCATCTTCGTTGAACTCCGGCGAGCCCAACCGCCTCCGACCGTCGCCGACGCTCTCCACTCTTCCCCAAGTCCAATCAAGCCCTCCGGTGAGTTCCCTCGATCTCCCTCTTCAATTCTATGCGCTTAAATCCGTGAATTGCGCGCTATTTCATGTTTTCGGGTTAGCTCCGGCGACCTCGCCGCCGTGCGACGCCGCGCAGGGCACTGGCGCCGGCCGGGGGTCGACGTGGCCTCTTCTGAGCCGTCCATTCCCGGCCAACGGCCACGATTAGAAGAACGTAACGCTTCGGATAATAAAATCCCAGCCACCCATCTCAAATCCAACGGCCCTCATTCAATCTAGTTTTCCCGCCTTCAGTTTTACACCGGAGTCCCTGGAACTTCACTAGCTACCCCCTGGACTTCTCCAGAATTGAAATCTAGCCCCCAGAAATCACAGACTAGCCCCTGGAACCCTAAAAATTGGTTTTAATCATTTAATTAAGCATTCTAACCCCTGTAAATTGGTAGAATAGTGTATTTAGGCCCTGAACAGTGTAGAAAACTATTTAATTAGCCCCTGGACTTTTATTTAATTACTGAATAGGGTTTTTAATTGTATTTTGAGGTGTAGAAATTAGATAAAAATGATAATTAAGTGTAGGAATGTTATGAAAAATTGTTATAAACTATTTTATGCTGTGAATTAATTGTAGAGTTCATGGAAAATATATTTGGTCCCTGGATTAATTATTATAAATGTTTTAAAATACATTTTTGCTATAGAAAATTCAATAAATATGGTTTTAGGCTATAATAAAATCCCAAAATTGTAGGATAAATCTAAAATGCATACTTTGACCATGATAAATGATAAATACCTCGTAGGGACGCATTAGTGTAGAATTTTGTGCCTATGTGAATGTGTGAATGCATTGTTTTGCGTGCCTTTACTTATTTAGCTTTATTCTATTCTTGCCATTGCTTGGGCATATATCTAGAGTCGTTCTACGACCCTAACCTCAACTTCCAAGACCAAGACTTCGTCAATTCTCAAGTCTCCAACGAAGGCAAGTGCCCTTGACCATCTTGTACCTATTTTAGGGACTTAGCTAGTTGCATGCTAATTAAATTGATGTCCTACTACATGTTTACATGCCCTGTTCCTTACCATTCCTTGTTACCTGAAATGGGTTGGGAAGTAGATAGGCTTTATTTATGCTTAGCCATGCTTAGATGTTGGGAATTGGGTTTTCATACAAATGTTCTATGCTCAACTTTATGGTACTTTAATTTGGTGATGAATAAACATAATGGTAGTGGATAGGAATCTGGTGGCTGGTTAGTTTTGGTATGGTGCATTGTGCACGAGACCCGGGACTGGGGTTTGTTACCACCGGATTCTAAGGACCGGTTTATGGAGGAAGCCACTAAGCTTTATAGTACCACCACGAGACTGAGATGGGGCAGCTTGGTCAATTAATTAGGTTTCTCCCGATGAACTGTTAGTGGCTGGATGGTGCGGGGAATGAGGCGGGTGATCTGCTCTTGGAACCGCAAGGCTCAAGAGGGGGCTCTGGGGCGGAGGGTTACTCCGAGAATCCCCAGTGGTGGAAACCTTAGAGGGCTAGCACTAATCGGGAGTACCTTTGTAAAGACCATGTTGTGATCTCCTGGCCTCACACCAAAGGAAGTGTGTAATGTGGTTAGCTACCACGGGCAATCAGGGAGGTTCACTTAGTCCACCTGGCAACAGGGGATGAAATCACTGCTTGTGGGGAAAGGGTACACTCTCTGCAGAGATTTGGTAAAACTGTCATGACAGCCGTGCTCACGGACAAGAGCGGCTTGGGGCCAGTTCATAATTAGTCTATGGTTGGGGAATGATGGTTCGTTATGATTCAAGTACTTTCATTATCATAAATCATGTGTTGATTATTTATGAATTATGATAGTAATAATTGGAAGCTAAGGATAGGTCCTAAGCATAGTGCTAAGCCACATTTGGCTTTTCCTTGCTCTAGCCAATCATGTCATTCTCTTTCCGCACTTGCTGAGTACTTTATGTACTCAAGCGTTTAATTCTCCTTTAGAGTATGAAGAAGAAGAAGCTGCACCGGAGGACTTCTACGTCAACCCGGAGGACTTGGTCTAGGCTGGCGACCTCACGCGCAACGGCTGCCTGTGGAGACGAAGCCCGCTTATCTATCTTGCTTTCTGTAGTGTTGAACTGTTTAGTGTTGTAAATATTTGTGGAGTGTATTTGTAGACCTTCGGGTCGTTCTGTAAGACTATTTATGTAATCGAACATGGCAATGTAATGGTATTTCACTTTCGTCAACGCATGTACGATTCAACTGATCCTGGCGTACATGTGGTTAGCGTCTGTTCATCTTTACGATGACCGGGCGTGACAGCCGTGCCCGGTGCCTAAAACTAGCCATGATTTTAGGTATTTGTAGTGTAGGATTTTCGTATTCAGTTACTCAATCGAGTCGTCCTCCTCCTCCTAGACCCGCGCCCTCGCCACCGGGCTCGCGGTGCCCGATGCCTGAAACTAGCCGTGATTTTAGGTGTTTGTATTGTAGGATTTTCGTATTCAATTACTACCAAAAATAAATGGTGTGTTTGGTTTGTGGTGGAACTTTATCACATCTAACATTGGCCATGTCATAATTTTTTGGGTAGTTTTTTTATTACATGGCTGAATTGTGGCTTGTTACACTAACACTCGCATACTATAGACTCAACCCTTTCTCGAACTTTTTAAAAATGTAATGAACTACTTACATTTTTAACGGAGTTTTTAAAAGAAATTGTAACAATATTTGATCATCAACGAATGACTTGAACTCTGACAATGCCACCCCAGCATAAAAAGTAACCATGCAACCACGGAGAACCAGCTACAGCCCAGCAAAGACCGTGTGAACAGTGAGTGCACCGTGCCTATAAAGCTACTGTATAACGCTACCAGCTAGTGACAGGTGTACCCCACTGTCCGCCTGGCCCGAGAAGCCAGGATGGCGACAGTCGCGGGTCCCAGCTGGCTCACGAACGAGGTGGGCCCGTCTTTCCAAATCCCAGTACCCCACGGACCGAAGCGCAAGCGCCAAAATTCGAGACCCTTTTGGCCCTCCTCTTTTCTCCCCTTCTCTTCCGCTTCCCCCCCGCTCTGCAAAATCTTTCTCCTCCCCGTGTCTGTCTGCGGGAGCGGAAGCAACCAGACAGGGGACCCACACGCCCGCACGGACGGCCGCGCCCCGAGCCCCGAGCCCCAGCAACGCCTCGCCGGCGAACGATCGCATTGGCGGCGCTTCCTTCCTATGGCGGAAGGCTCCTCCAGGTGAGCGCCGCCTCTCGGTCCCCTCCCGCGTGCCGTCGCGCGCGCGTCCCGGGCGATTCTCGAAAGCAAACTTCTCGCTCTCACGTCACGCGTGCCCTCTGTCTGGTGGTTTTTGGTTCCAGGAGTTGCCCCCCTGTCGCCGCTGCCGGGGGTGGGGAAAGGCTGCTGCTCGATGACCCCGACGTCGTCGAGGTGTCCGCGGAGGCGGCCGCCGCGTGGGGTCCTCCCGGCCGCCAGAGACGGAAGCGGAAACAGGTGACGTTGGACGGCACGCATCTTGAAATTTCTTTTCTCAGATGACGTTCTTGGATTCTTCTCTCGTAGTTTGTCGTTCCCGTTGCGCTCTTGTCGCCTACTTCTTCAATGCTCGATAGAGGGATTCCGTTCCAACGCGCGGCTGTGGTGGGGCGGGGGAGTGGGAACTGCAATTTCGGGCCGTGGTCTCTGATCGCTTAGGTGATGGTCACGTCGTTGCAGCGAGGAAAGATTGAACAGTGGTTTGTGGTAGCGTGGAAGGGCCGCCTTGTTTAGGGGTTTCGGTGCTCCACTCTGAATTGCGTTACCTTAATCGTGCTTGCATTGTGATGTAAGCTCGATTTATAGTTTCCATGAGTCTGTTCTTGCCGTCTGTGTCAGAGTATGTGTTAGAGGAATTGTTCCGAGGAATTTGCTGTGGTGGTTTCTTGTCTTGTGGTTCTTATTCTATTAAATAATTACCCTTGCAAAATGAAAAGGAATTTGAATGGTTCAGCAGAAAGCTGTGATAATTCGTAAACTGATAGTGACATGTAACTTTTTTCTAAAACAAAGGCGTCTCGTTAATTACCTGTGTTACATTTCTTAAGATTTACTTTCTGCAAAGTATTTACCATAAATGCATGCTATCATTAGCACTTCATACAAATTACTTCCTGCTGAATGCCATTGTTTTTGGTAGTTTTGGAGCTTGATTTTGTTACTTTTACACTCGCCTTTGTCTATCCAGTGCTAATGGTGATAATCTTTTTGTACTGCTCTGCTAATAGTTTGGTGCCCAATATTTTTTCCTGGTAATATCTATTTGTAAATCAAATGACAGTTGCAATATCTGATTCTTCTATGAAGTAATGAGGTCTGCAACAATGCTATGTCAGTCCTTTATATAAAGACCACACATTTTCTATGATCCTTAACTAATATTCTGTTTCTTAACTTTTCATTTTTCATGGTGCCTGGATATGTTAGCATTAGGTAGGCTCTCATGAAACTTGAACTCGTTCCATTTAAAACAGCACATACGTTTTCTCTGGCCAGGCGAATGCCATTTCCCTCTTACATTAATATATGTTAGTGAGTTTGATTTTCTTGAGCGTGCTAGCATGTTGTTTAGTGCGATGAAACCTTCTTAGAGTAAACGTGTTTCATTTCTGATCAACAGGTCATTCCTGATGAAATAATTGAACTTGATGCTGACGATGATCCTGATGGAGTTACGGTAAATGGTGATAATACTTCAGATCAAGTGAATATGCAAGCTGTTAGTATACATATGGACTGGCCAAAGCATGCTAAGGTGAAGTCCTTTGGTTACTTTAATTTATTTGTTACCCATGTCAGTATATTATGACATTGATTGTTTCCACTTTCTATTGAGCGACTTCAGAGTGATGATGTGCCTGTTAGTTTTGCTGTCCCTAGTGCTATTCCTGTCACAAATGTAAGCTCATTGGATGGCCTGTGGGATTTTCATCAGATTGTTGCTGGCCCAAGTGCTATTCCTGCCACAAATTATTATCCATCGGATGGCCTAGGAGGTTTTCATCAGAATGTTGCCGGCCCAAGTGCTATTCCTGCTGGAAATTTTTATCCTTGGGATGGTTTAGTAGCATATCATGGAGGCACAGTTACTCCTCCAGTTTACTTTGATCAGTATGTTGTGGTATCAGGAGGGGGCAGCTATGCTTTTAACAATGGGGAGTCCAGTAACTTTAGCTTGGATGTAAATTATTACAAAGGAATTGCACCTGTTGTTGGGGCACTTTTACCATCGGGACACATGACTTCTCCTGAGATGCCACATCAACCAAGTCAAACTAAGATTGCCAACAATGAAATCGATGAAAAGTATAACACATTTAAACAGTTCGATACAGTTGGTGACCACAGCGATCACTTCTATGCACTACCTAGCAATGGGAAGGCTCTGGCAGTTAGGAAGGTACCTCATTGAGATTTGGGTATGGTCTATCTTCACTTTCCTTAATTTGATACTGCAATGTCTGTGAAACAGCCATCAAAGAACTGGGTGAAGCGAATTCAGCATGAGTGGAAAGTTCTAGAGAAGGATTTGCCAGGTAAGTGGCATTTTTTTTAATGGCCTAACTTTCAAGGTTTACAGCTGTTGAATGGGTTGTCGTTTTTGTTATATTGGACCCTCCTCTCTAAAACATGTTGATGAGATGAGCAGATTTTTTGATTACTTTATTCTTTTCACGCGTCTGTAAATACGTTGTAGTTCAGTATAGCCATAAGTTAGCATTGACACATTGGATGCAACTTTTTAAATGGGCAATACAATCATTTTTCATGCACTTACTGATGTTCTCCTCAAATCTGAACAGATACAATACTTGTCAGAGTTTATGAGGAGAGAATGGATCTGCTTAGAGCTGTCATTATTGGACCCGCAGGCACCCCTTACCATGATGGGCTTTTCTTCTTTGATGTCCGTTTCCCTTCTCAATATCCAAATAAACCACCTGTAAGGATTTTTTTTTGTGTTACATGCATCTTTAATTGTTTGTTTTTCCTTTTTAACATTCTTGTCAAATGCATTTAAAATATGTTTTCCCCTGTTCTTTCAGCTTGTGAATTACCGCTCTGGAGGATTGCGACTTAATCCAAATCTCTATAATTGTGGTAAAGTCTGTCTTAGCCTTTTAAACACCTGGGCTGGTAGTGGATGTGAGAAGTGGAGCCCGACTAATTCAACCATGTTACAAGTCTTGGTGTCCATTCAGGCCTTGGTTTTAAATGCTAAACCTTATTTCAATGAACCTGGATATGCGATGCAAGCTAATACTTCACATGGGGAAAAGATGTCTATGGCTTATAATGAAAAGGCTTTTCTGCTATCCTGCAAAACAATTATGTATTCTCTTCGCCACCCCCCAAAGGTCTGAAGATGTATACTATATTTTCCGTTTTTTTTCTTGATATATTCTGTGAATATATTTTACTCTATTTCTTAAGTAACCAGGATCAATAGTGATTGTTTTCATTGGCTAAAGAAGCTTTTGGGTGTAGTGAATCTGCTTTGCGCCACTATGACCTATGAATAACCATCTTCATGAGTAGCTAAGATCCATCGATTTCTCTTCACACCACTCCATTTAGTCTATTTTTAGAATGAGAGAACTAATGACAAACCCTTCTATTCAGAAAATATAAAAATGGATTTGAACTCTCATCTCACATAATCTTGATGCTTGCAAAATTGCCCTGCGTTATCTTTTTTCAGCATTTTGAGGACTTCGTTGTTGGTCATTTCCGTAAGTATGGGCTCAAACTTCTCAGAGGATGCGAAGCATACATGGATGGTGTCCAAGTTGGTTGCCTTGTCGGAGATGGAGTGCAGGATGTTGATGAGGGTAATAGAAGTTGTTCTAACGACTTCAAGGTCTCACTGAAGAACTTATTTGTGGGTCTACAAACTGAGTTCATCAGTATAGGAGTTGATTGTAATGAGTTCCAGGACTGTGGAGCTACCGAAGCTACAGCAGACACCACATTGAGGTTATAAGAACAGCAGATTAGTAAAAAAAACAAAAAAGGTCGAGTTGTAATTGACAATTTTTGGTCTCAATAGGACACTGACAAATTTTGCTTCCGAGACGACAGCTGTTGTCTTGGTTCTGTTCTCAAAAGGATGTAGGGGGCAACTAGTTGACTTCATTCTGGTCGGTAGTTTATGTATATGCTTCTGTATTTTGTGATCAAACAGTGCACATGGGGCATCTTTTTAATTTAAAAAGGAGTTTACCCTTCACCTGGTGTTAATCATTTACCTTATGTGCTTGTGCCGTTTTTTTCTTCACTTTTATGTCCGCGTTGCTCTCTCTGACCAGCGATCGAGATCGCGGATGTGCAAAGCACACCTCCGCGGCATAGATTGATTCGAACACAGCGTGAGCGAAGGTTGGGAACCACCCGTTTTTTCTTATTTTTTAAAAAATGTCTGCGTTGCTCTGCCGGTTATGCAACAATGTTGATTGTCTGTTCCTTCTTGTTTTCTCAGTCAGCCATGTCAGTTTATGCCTGTCATTTGTCTTCTGCGTTACTGCATGCAGCCAAGAGATCGATTATTGATGTTCATAATCCGGAATCTATCGTCACAAAGTTGCTAATTCGTTCATTGCCATTGAGTGCGTAAATAATATGCTCATATACGTAATCGCTGTCAACAGTGTCATCATTTTCCGTCAAATGCTTTCTAGAATGCCCATTTTGTCTCTATCTTTAACCTTCAGTCAAGAACATGGTTGGAAAACCATCGTTCGCGTGCGGGGGACGAGCGGGGGAGTAGGCTGGCGAGTGGGAGTATGAGGTGGCGACAGCAGTGGCTTCGGTGAGCATTAGGAGGCGGCGGCGGCCTTGGAGAGAGGGTGACAGTGGGCATCAGAGGCGGCGGCGGCGGCAGCAACCTCGAGGAGCAGGTGGCAGCGAGGGTGACCATCCTTTTTCAATCTGAACGGGCCGGCTTCTGTTGTCTGTTCCCGAGGTTCGCTATGGGCTTTGCTTCGTCGAGCTCCTCCCCGTGTGAACTGCTGCTCAATCTCGTCCGTTCGTCCTCAAGGCCACTCCGCTCCCACTGCACGTTCTGCACCGAGACTTTCTTGCAGCTGGTCAGGCTCCACGCACTGCATGCTCAACAACTTGAGAGAAACTGCTGCAAGGGTTGACCAGAGGAAGAGTTTTATCGAGTTTACAGAAACTCAGGTTGAAGATGGGGAAGCTGCCATGCCAGGCGGAGCTCGGGACCGGTTAGTACTAGGCGTGGCGTTTCAGCCTGCTCGCCTCCCTTCCCATGGCGGCGCGTCCTAGCGGTGACAGGTGCGAGCGGCGTTGGACCCGTCCCGTCGGAGGGCGAGCGGAGCGCGGGGCTAGGCGAGTAGGCGTCTGTCTATCTCCGACGGCGCAAGCGCAATGACCACACCGTGCAGCGCCGGCCGTCCGCGACGTCAGTCAGTGTCAGCGATCGACGGGGCGGCGGGCAGGGCAGCCTCTGAAGGCAAATTATGGGTGCTCCGTTCAGAAGCCCGTGCCTTGCAGTATCGTCGTTTTTCGAGCCGGCCGTCTCCCCTCCTGAATCATCCAGTGCATTTCATCTTGAAGAGCCTCGCCAAAGAAATTCAGATTTGCAACTTCGACTAATATCGTTACTGTTTCCATACAAAAAGAAAGTATTATCGTTACTGTGCTTCTCATTATCTATTACTCTCTTGTAAACTGAAGATGAAGCGTCACGGAAACGGTAGACACTAGTACTGATCTGTACCGATCAAAGATGAACTGACAACTTACCACGCCATTACCACGACATTACCGCTGTGAACCGTTCGTCCTTTTCGAGTTTTCGTCACTGTAGGTCTCTGCAGGATATTCTTGGAATTTCCTTTGGGTTGTTTTGAATTCCGGATGTCCTTGCAGGTCTGGTCTCAACAAACTTTTGGACCGATTGGTGTTACCACAGTGAACTACTCCCTCCGTCCCACAAAGACTGTCGTTTTGGATTTTAGACTTGTCTTATAATAACTGTCGTTTTGGAGTAAAGATGCACCAGACTTTCCCTTTCTTCATTGACTGTCTCCAATAGAAAATCAACAGCAGCTTTGGTTTTCACAACCACGCATTTCATTGGTGCTAGTACTTTGGAAAAGTTGCTAATCACATTAAATTGATCCATTTTAATGAGGGCACATGCATCATTATCTATGTCTTTAAATCTGTCCTAGAAATCTCAAAACGACATTCTTTATGTGACGGACGAAGTAGGATAATACAGCATTAAGACAGCGACATTTGAAGCAAAACGAGATTTGCACAAAGTGTTTTGCATCTACCAAAGCTTATGTTGGTGGCTTACGCAAGTGGCCCGCTTGTAGACTCGTAGTTGCAGGTACCACTTTTGGTAAACGAAGCACATGACCTACCACCGACAGAGTAAAGCGAACAAAAGAACTGAAAAATGAAAAAAAAGAAACACAGTTTCGGTGCTGCCTACCCGTACATCGTGTTAGCTCTAATAGGGCATCACTGAAGATTCAATATTTAATCAGGTGGCATCAGGAAGTAGATCATTGAGAGGGTTGGTGGGAGAACATGCTTGCATGTGTTGGTGTGAACCTGTATGTTTTATACTCAACATATCTGACATGTTTCTGTGTGGTGGCGTGTTGTGCGGAATTGAAGCATTAGTCATCTGTAAACGCTCTGTAATTTGCTGATATGATATATCTACAAACTTTTTTGGATGAGGAGAAATTCTTCTGCAGCTCTTGCATCGAATTTTTACATTCGAAGTATATATACATATACATTCCAATGAACTCAAATTTTTTACTAGGACACATCACGAAGATTCTTTGATGCAGATGGCACCATCTTGTAAAAGCACATCATTTTGTTAAAGCACATGATGAATAAAATCAAGTTGAGCACAATCCAAGAAATCCCCATCCTGAACGCGCGCATGGATTCCCTTTTGCTGTCGCATCCTGCTGGTTCTAGATCTAGCAACACCTTGCTCGCAGGAGAGGCCAACGAGACCAGCTCACCGCCACGAGCATCACGCAAATATCATAAGCACAATCGCCAAGCTGCATCCAGGTCTCGCAGGCAGCAGCTGCCCGCCACCTCCACCCGCACCAGTCCTGACCGCCTGACCGGTGACCGGCACGCACTCGGTACTAGTGGTCAGTGGTTAGCACGTCGCGGTAGACACGGAGGCGCGGGCTGCGCGGGTGTTCTCTCTTTCTCTCTCTCCGGGGAAAATGGCGCGCGCGCACGCCGTCGCGTTGCTCGCCGTCTCGGCGGCCCTCCTCGTGTCGGCGGCGACGGCGCAGACCTGCGACGACGAGCTGCCGCCCAAGCTCGTGGGCAACTACACGGGGCTCGCCTGCAGCCCCGTCTGGAACAACTTCGTGCTCCGGGTACGCTCGTCTCTCCAGCTCTTCGCCTCCCCTCTCCGAGTTTCTAGCTCGCCACCGCGAGCTAGATCCGCGGCAGTGCCGCACTCTTCACTGACTAACGAATCTCCTCTCTCTCTCTCTCTCTCTCTCTCTCTCTCTCTCTCTCTCTCTCTCTCTCTCTCTCTCTGCCGCGTCTTCGATTTCAGTACGCGCAGGACAAGGACAATGTGCTGCGGGTGGTGCTGTCGACCATGTACAGCACGGGGTGGGTGGGGATGGGGTTCTCCAAGAACGGCCTCATGGTGGGCTCGAGCGCCATGGTGGGGTGGATGGGCAAGACGGGGCTCGCGCACATCAAGCAGTTCTCGCTGGGGGGCAAGGCCCCCTCGCAGGTGGTCGTCGACAAGGGGTTCCTGGTCTCCAACGACCACGACCACACCGTGCTCGTGCAGCAGGCCAAGATCTACCTCGCCTTCCAGCTCAAGTTCACCGAGCCGCTCAAGAGCCAAAGCGTCCTGCTCGCCATCGGCTCCGCCATCCCCGTCAACGACCGCCTCTCCGAGCACCAGGACAAGACCTCCATCAAATTTGACTTCACCACAGGTCCGTCGTCTGCCACCTAATTAACTGATGCAAATCTCGTCTTCAAGTTCATCCTGGATGAATATATTTCGGAAGCTTTGCTGCGTGCGAACCACCACTCGTTTTTTTTCCCATGACAGAAAATCAGTCCCTAAAAAAGTGAAATTCTGTTAGTTTTAGTTCCGAAATTTTGACCCCCAGTAAAATTAGGTTCTGTTGCTATAACCTGGAAGGTAGTGCCTCCTTTCTTACTAGCAAACACCAATAGTCAGTTGGATCATTAGATCGTGTGACAATTTTTAGTGTGATCTGATCTGTGCTTCTCAAATCCAAGAACCATAACTTCGACACAGGACAGTTGACTGGGGAATGGGCTTCGGATTTGTGAATTACTCTATCTAATCACCACATCACCCTTCTCCTAAAAAAACGTGCATTGTTCGCAGGCAGCTCTTCAAGTGCATCATCCTTCCCGGAAGGTCTGAAAAGGACTCACGGGGCACTCAACTTGTTCGCGTGGGGTGTGCTCCTGCCGATCGGCGCCATCATCGCACGATACTGCAGGAGGTGGGACCCACTGTGGTTCTACCTTCATTCTGGTATCCAGTTTGTGGGCTTCATCCTTGGTCTGGCCGGTGTTGTGGCTGGAGTGTCATTGTACAACAGGATCCAAGCCAATGTTCCCGCCCATCGGGGCCTCGGCATTTTTGTGCTTGTCCTAGGCATCTTGCAGGTATGTTCCTTCTGCATCCTTGCAACTACAATCACATCATGTATACCAAGTTAAAGACAATTTGATTTTGAGAACACAGGAGAACTAAGTGTACAAGTTCAAAGATCAATGTACAAAATTTGCTACATATAGATCTGAATGTCTGTCTATTTCTTCAGATCCTGGCGATCTTCCTAAGGCCCAAGAAGGATGCCAAGTACCGCAAATTCTGGAACTGGTACCACCACTGGGTCGGCAGGCTCGTGCTCTTCTTAGCTGCAATCAACATTGTCCTCGGGATTAAGGTTGGAGGCGCTGGTAACTCCTGGAAGATTGGGTACGGTTTCAACCTCGGCATCCTTCTGATCACCATCATCACCCTGGAAGTCCTGCTCTGGACGAGGTGGAAAAACAACAGTGGTTCGGCGTATTAGCGATGATCACTTAGGTTGATGCGCTAACTGTTCATTTAATATTTCGACTGTTATGCTGTTGCTGTTAAAACGATATGTTTCATACAGCAGCAGCGATCTACGAGACTAGCAGCATCTGTATGATGAGGTGTGGTGTGCAAAACTGCAAAAACATAATGATGCGATCTGCGGCGGTTACTAGGATGTGTGGGGATTTACCCTTCTTCCGGTGTTTCTCCATCAGTTGTTTCAGAATTGAATGATGGTTTGCTTATTTCCCTGGTCTAAAATTATGCGCCGTGCATCTGGAGTGCCTGACTACTTCGACGATCCTACTGGGGCGAGAAAGAACATCTCCATCAGCTAATGTTTCTCCATCTATCCCTGATCCTTAAAAACTGCTGATAAAAGGGATAGGGTACTTCAGTCTATCTCTTATTTCTGATACTCCCTCTATCCCCATGAACTTGTCGCTTTGTAGTTTAAAAATGAACTACAAAGCGACAAGTTCATGGGGACGGAGGGAGTACTAATTTTTAATCAATTGCTTATAATCTCATCTATTATTGCTTAAATACGAGACCACCACACCCTCTATCTTCCCATTGCTTATCTACGTACCGTATCATGTGGCGGGAGCCAACTGCCACCCGATTACTTCTTCCCGTCGCCCATCCCGCCGTTCGGCCGTGGCATGGTCGAGCCCGGACCGGCAGTTGCGTGTCCGGGCGTGGCCATGGGCGGAGACGGGCGCCGAAAGAAAAATGCGGTGCGGCCGTTGATTTTTGTGCGCGGATGAATACTACCTCCATACTAAAATACTTGTCATTTGACAAGTATTTTAGGATTGAGAGAGTACTATAAGGAAGAGGATTGCAAGAAATATGCTGTGACGGATAGATGCCATACCTTAAAACTCAGTGCACCGTTCGTTTCATTTTCTTTACTGCTGGTTAGTTCAATTTTGAAATAATCAGCATCCATAAAATGCCAAATGAAATGAAACTTGTTAGGTAATATTGCTTATAAGTTATAGAAATCTGCCGGAGGTGAAGGTATTTGTGCACATGTCCACGCATACACCTGAAACTGAAATATGCTACAAACAAGAACTTTGCTGGGAACAGCGTGGATTTTGCCATTTTGGTTCAGCAAAGTCGGTGTTGGCAGAGGAAAAGGAGGTGGTGAGCCGACAACACCCATACCGGTCACAGTAGCTCCAGCTCGAGGTACCACGAATACATGACGGCCTGTTCTTCGGATTTGGAGACACGGGAGAGAATTTCCGTGGCCGGGAAAAGTGCCAGGTGCTGGCTGCCTGCCTGCTCGCGATTTGGTTCAACTTCAAGGCCTCGCCAGTTCCGCCGGCACACGGCCGCACGCCCGTCGTCAGGCTCAGGGCGTCGGACTCCGCTGAAACGCTACAACGCCGCAGTGAACTCCGTTGCTCAGACCGCGCCATGCCGCCTCGTCCTCGGCATGTATCCGTCCTAGTCGCGATGTCTCGTCGGACCTTGCTCTTCAGCCACGACTAGCCTTGGTGAGCTCCAGACCAGCCAGGTTGGAGAACTCAGATCGCCGGACTCGGGGACGGCAGAGTGCGGTGGAAGGCTGGCGGCGGCGGCGGCCCCTGGATTCAAGAACCAGCGGTGAACCGCCTAGAAGTGGTTGGGTTTTGTCTGCGATTGGACGCTACGCAGACAGAGACCACTCCACGTCTGTCCGTCCGGCTAGAAGCTTACCGGTAGATCGAACGAAGAAGATAGATGCCCGGTGGCCGGCGCCTTGCTCACCAGATCTCCGCGGCTTGTTCTTGACGCGGCGAGCTGCATACCATCTGCGCTGCGGGCAAGAGCAAGGCCCCGAGGAGATTTTATATGAGAGGGCAGAGGATGGATCAGAGAGACCAGCTAGCGAGGCAGGTTGATCGATCCGGAGGCTGTTCGTTGGGGTAGGTGACACAAGTCAATCTGTTGGCATCGTAGGCCAGCGGACCGGATCATGCCGTCAGGCATGCGTGTGGCGGGCGCGCTGCCGCATGGGCTGTGTGGACCATGCACGCATCTACGGGGTTCGGAATCGCGGCCGCGCACGCATCCTGCTTCCTGCAGTCTCTATTTTTCGGTTGGTGGAGCTGGAAGAAGCCAGTGCGGACTGCTGATTTCCTGAAGGTGCGAGCACTCGCAAGGGAACGCCCGGTTCCGTCGATCTCTAAATTTAATTAGGAAAATCAGTTTGCTTGAGGAAATTTAGCGATAAAAATGGACTTTGCAAGTTACGGATAGTTCTACATGCGTACGTTAACACGCCGTAGCTTTCATCCTATGTAAAGTATAGTGATCTTAGTAGGAAATATGGTCATTATATTCCCTCCTTCCCATATTAATTGTCGTTTAGGACAAGAATTTTAGTTCAAAATGAACTAAAATTCTTGTCCTAAACGACAATTAATATGGAAATGAGGGAGTATAGATAGACCCAGTAAGGGAGGAAGTAACACTTCGGATTCCTCCCAAAACTATTTATTTTTCCACCCAAACAAATGCATTTAACAAAGGGAGGGACTTTTCCCACAAAAAAAAGAAACAAAGAAAACCCTGCTGTCTGCAATGTCACAAATAAAGGGGAGAGACTTTTGCGATCCACTGAAATTTTAGTATTCTCACTTTTTCCTCCTGTTGCATCAGTTATTTTTTATATGTTGGAATTAGTACTATTTGAATATTGCATGGGTTTCTTCTTTTCACTTTTCACTGTTCCGCATCATGTTGCAACGAATATTACTGTATATTGCAATTTCTCATGTCGCACTGGTTATTTTTAGATGTTGCATCAGTATATTTGCATGTTGCAATAGTTGTTTTTGGATGTTGCAACGTTGACTAAAAGGAAGGTAAATTCAAATTGACGAAAAATAGTAAATCCACACAAATAAACATCTACAGTATCAACACTCCCCCTCCAGCTCAAGGAGAAAATAATTCTCTCTGGAACCATAATATTTCCCATGCAACATTGAGACTCATGCATAGGATGTTGTTCCATGATATTGCTACCCATATTTGAGCGTCGTCATAACCTAAGCACTTACTGTACATATTATTATATGGGTGCCTTTGCAAAACCCCCTAGCTAAAATTTTGTTTTAACTGCTCTCAAAAGTTTAGGTTTTACCATTTAAAAAAACTTCAGGTTTTACTTCTATTTTTTTCTAAAGCAAAAATGCACACCAACACATGCCATACGAAAAATTAAACCCAAAATACAAATTAAGACACAGAGGAATTTTATGGCTATTGGACTTACTGAAAGCGTTCTTTAATACCTGGACATCTAGGAACTTCAGCATCCGTCCATATAAAAAATGATATCTATTGATTTATAACCAGCCTTAATTACCAAGAATCCGTTATTATTCAGAATAATGATGCTTGAGATCAATTTCGTACACTATCTTTTGCATTTTTAATCTTGTCTACAGTGCTGGATTATGTACAAATTCACATACTTATTCATAAATTAAAAAGAGAAACACCAAAGTTTCTGTACAACATGTAGTATTTTCATGAGAGATGTACAGATTCTAAACTCCAAATTCCAAACGCGACAAAGGCACAAAGCTTGGCTCCTTGCCTGCCCCGGTTCCCGGATCCAACGCCGGACCGTGCCGGTCGCAGCAGCCCAGAACCAAGAGGCAAAACCGCCGCCTCACGTGCCGGTGCCCCCATTGGTACTGCACATTTTAGGCGACGGGTCGCATCCACCGTACACATGACAAGAGACTCGATCTCCTCCGTTCGTTTGAAACCAGCAATCACGGGGATGCTGGAGCGTCTTGGACGCGCCACGCTGACCGGTGGGCTAGTAAGATCTTGGACCCCACAGGTCAGTAGGCACAGCGTAAAGCGCGCGCGTCCCATGTGACGAGCGAGTACCAGGCGCTACGTGGCAGGGAGCACATTCACGTCGACGTAGCGCGTGTATTGTGAAGTTCGTTCAGCGTGAAACAACAGCGCCTGCTAACTCACTCAGACCAAGGTAACTGACACAACGGGCATTCTGTATGATGGGTCCACATGTCATTGGGTATAGGAGTGCGCGTGTATCGTAAAGTTCGTTCCTAGCCGATCTCCCTTCCGTTGTCTTGCAGTGCAAGAGAGAGGCGCCCCTCGGTACGTTCGCATCTTCGCGCCACACGAAAGGAACAGCCCCGGAATTTTCCCGGTAATTACCAAAACGCCACGCCCGGCGCAGGGGGCATTTCGGGCAAAGGAGAAGCGGTGGCAGAACGGTGAATGGTCATTCCTACCGCAGGGCAGAACGGGGAGGCCGCAAAAATGAAGCCTCTATTTGGACCCCGGCGCTGCTTCCCATCGCCATTGCTGCCCTCCTCTCTTCTCCCTCACCCCCGCTCCTCTGTTCTTCTCGCAATTTCCCGTCTCGATTTCCTGCCGGTTTCCGGCATCTTATTCGTTCCTTGTACTGGGACGAAGACGAACGGCCGACGGCGAGACGAGTGATTGGCCAGCGGCGGGAGAAGGAAGACGAGACTGCTGCGGCGGCCGGCGGCCGTTTTTTGATGCGTGGCTCCGCCGAGGTCCGCGCGATTGGCACAGACGTCGCGTCGCCGAGCCCCCTGAGAGTCAGAGCCCCTCTGACATTGGACATGATGAGGTAGCAAGCAGATCTCCGGCTCTCGCCTCTGCTTCTCTTGTTCATCCGGTTTATCGGTTCTTCTGCGCCTGTTGGCGTGACAGATCGAAGTGTTCCTTGTTTTTCTTCTAGTTTCTCTCTTGTTTCTGGTTTCGGCTTCTCTTTTGTGTTGGTTTTTGTGGTGGATTTGGCCGGCTCGCCGCCGGCTGGAGCCAGCCCTGCCTTGTCAAATTTCTGGACTCTGCCTTGTTCATCCGCATGATGTTTTCCGCGTTCTGTCGTTTTGGTTTCTGATACCATGTTTTTGTTCACGGTTGGTTGATCTGCACTCTCGTACCTCCATGCCGACTTTGCCAATTCCAGGGGCTGTTGTGACTCTCCTGATTCGTTGTTCTTCATCTCCTCGTTTCTCTGGTTGCTGCCCACAGCAATCTCAACGTTTGCCTGGCCGTCTTCCAAATTCCTAGTTTCGTATGCTTGTTTCAGACTGGATAGCAAGCCACCTGTTGTTTGTTCCTTCGGATTTGCACCTTCCTATCCCGTTTCGGTGTTCTGCCGGAGACGACGTCTCGTTCTTCACGCCGCCGGAGTATTTTTTTTCTCGTGCTCATGCGGACGCCTCCGAGTTCTCTGATTTTGGTGTGTTCTTCCTCTTACTTGGATTCAACGAGTTGTTCGTGTTGTAATTTTGCGGGCGGTTTGGTTCTCTCAATTTTTGGGTTATTCAAGTTGCGACGCGATCGATCTGTTTGGTTCCTCGTTTCACTGGCCGCTCCAAATGAGCCAGCGACTTGTTACGTGGATCTCCTTGCCCGATCAAATCGCTAATCCGCGACTGTTGTTTTGCTGCAGGTACCAAAGGCTCAGCCCGGACTACCTTCCTCTCGGCAGCGGCGGCGGACCCGTGCCTCGGAAGCCGGCGTCAAGGACATCCTTCAAGGACGACGACGCCCCGGCCGTGGCTACCGACGGCTCCCGCGTCGCCTCGTACCTCGCCGCCCCCCCGCTCGAGTCCAAGCCGCTGCGCGCCCGCGCGCCGCAGCCGTCGCCCTTGTCATCAGCCGGCCGGAGCCCAGCGCGGGACCACGTGCACCACCATCCCTCCGACTCGTCCGACACCACCTCCCCGAGCTCGACCGGCGGTGGCGTCGGAGACGTGCTGCTGCAGTGGGGGCAAAACAAGCGGTCCCGCTGCCGGCGCGATTCGGGCGCCGCGGCCCCGTCGGCGCAGCGCCGGCATCCCGGCGTCGGCATCGCCGGCAAGATCCAGAGGCGCGCGTCGGCGCCGCCGGAGAAGCTCATGCCGCCGCCGCCCGCCGCGGGGTCGTACACGCGAGGGTCCAACCTGCGGTTGGCCTCCTCTTTCCCGTCGCGCTCCTCCTCCTCCGCCGCCGGGGACGTCCGCCACGGCGGCCATCACCCTCCCCAGCACCACCACAGGTAACAACGCGAGCTCTCGTCCCTCCGTATCTTCACGACGTTCTCTTTTGTTTACATCGACGACTTTTGACTATTTCCGCTTTTACCCCCGGCGAAAAATAACACGAGCAGTCGAGTCGTGGTTGTGTTCTTTGAGCGGGTTCGTTGCTTCGTGCCTTCGCGGTGGTGTTAATTTATTCGCTTTGTATTTTTGGTCCTCGGGTTCGGGTCTTTTGGTTTCTGTGAGCTGTACCGCCACATCAAGTAATAAGAGTTTGGATCTTCTGTTTTTTTTTTCTGCTAGCATCAGGGCAGCGACTGCTATGCAAGCAGAACTTCTGTGCAAGCGTGCAAGCAGATGTTTTGAGCCCTCTGATTACAATCTAACGGTGCTTTAAATTTTTCCACATAAGTCCTTCCACCTTGACTTACGAAATATGCAAAGGAGCTCCTGAAAGAAGGCATCGTTAGATTGTAATCAGAAGGCTCAAAACATCTGCTTGCACGCTTGCACGGAAGCGCTGCTTGCATAGCATCAGTTATTTTTTTAATTAATTAGAACATCGGTATATTTTTTCCTGAATATTGCCGGGGTCGATTTGTGGTAAATCATTTCATTCTTGTAGCTATCATTCGTGGTATTTAATTTTCTAAAGAAGTTGTCATTTTTTGGGGAGAGTTTTGTGCTTGGATCTGGGTGGTGCGGAATGTTGCGGAGGTAACCTTACCTTCCTTTGCTATTAAATGTGGATACGACGGCGAAGAAACCAGTAGCCGCATTTGTCACGGATTGTTGCATGATGCGGGTGGCTACTATTTTCATAGCTTAGCAAATCCCTTGTGCTAGTTTGTTTGGTGGATTTTGGGGGTATTGTGATGGTGATGATAGTATGAATTGCGGAAAATCAAAAGGGGCGAAAGGTAGTAAGTACATACAGGGAGGGTAGATTTGGTTATAAATATGTGCACATCTCAACTCCCACCCATCATTCCCTTCTGTGGGCATTATCAACAGGAGCACTAGCAGGAGCTGCGGCCCTTTTTCCTGCTTTGGTTTTGCCCATATTGCATCCATATTTGTTGTGTTGGTCTGGTATGATGGGAGCCTCTACTCTGCTAGTAGTTCTTTTGCACTAATCCACCACCGTACACGCACCCTTCTTCCCCTTTACCCTTCCGCCTCAACTTGCCAACAACCACATCACCACCACCGCCACCGCAATCTCATCATCATTATTCTTTTCTTTGGCTGTACGATCAGGTCCGTCGAGGAGAAATCGGGCGGTGGGCAGAAGCGGTCGTCGCCTCACAAGACGCACAAGTCCGCCATGGACGCCGTGCTACATATGGAGACCAAGAACCACCACAACCACCACCACCATGACTCCCCGTTGACGGCCAACGGCCCCGTCTCCGGCGAGAAGCTGGGCGTGGAGCGGTTCGAGCTGCCGCGGATCTACATCTCGCTGTCGCGCAAGGAGAAGGAGGACGACTTCCTCGCCATGAAGGGCACCAAGCTGCCCCAGCGGCCCAAGAAGAGGGCCAAGATCGTGGACAAGAGTCTCCAAGTACGCAACAACCGTCTGACGCCTGCGTTCGATCTGATCCGTTCCATCGCCATCTGTTTTGATGGATCACGAAACTTACATGTATGTTTGTTGCGGTTTGTGTGCAGTTTGTCTTCCCGGGGATGTGGCTGTCTGATCTGACGAAAGGTCGGTATGAGGTGCGCGAGAAGAAATGCGTGAAGAAGGTTAGTCTAACCTCACTTCGCACTTTGACGTTTTCTGTTCATGGACACCTTTATTTAGCGACAAAAATCATTTTATGTTTTTTTGGTTTCGTGCGGCTGAAATTAAGGAGAGAAAGAAGATGAAAAATCGCTTAGAATGAGGGCATGGGGTTGGGTGCGAACAAAATGCAAAATAAAGCGGAAAAGCTGGTGGAATTAGTTGCCCTCTTCTTTCGGTCTGGCCCATCACCCCCACGTGGGGCCCGTGACCCGTGAAGCTCCGTGTCCTCATTGATGACGGCACTAATTTGTTTTCTTGCTCTCCCCGCCTCCCTAGGCTTTATTGCCGAGGACGTGGAGCCGTTGAGGACAAATGGAGAACCGATGGAGTCTCCTAGGTTTAGCTTCACTTAATCTGCGATCCCATTCTTGCTTCGCTAAGCAGAAATAGCACACGCACCAACACTTCTGCGGCGTACGTACAAACAAAGTACGAACTGCTAACCACGAAGAAACTTCACGGTATGAACCGCACGTACAAGGAAGGGGTCATGGTTGAAGTCCATTTCCTGGGATTTGCTCGTATGGGGTCCACCTGCAGCTGATCGTTAGCTTAACACGACTACTGTGAGCTGGAGTCACTGACAAGCAGGCCCCGATGGGAAATGGTCCATAAGGAGACATGTAACTGTCACTTGTTAGGACCACAGCCACACACGACAGAGGCCCGGATAGAGCTTGGAATCGTAACCATCGAAAAAGAAAAAGGAACAAATGGGTGGTGTCATCTTTGGGCCTGTTTGTTTGTTCCCCGCTTCTTATTCTGATGATGAGATTTTCGCTCACCACGCTCCTATGTATAGTTTTCTCTTGTCAAACAGCAACGGGCCTATTTGTCAATAGTGTAAGCAGCAGTTGTGGAATCTTGTAACATGAGGCCTGATTGTTTAGCTCAGTTATCCCTCTGTCCTAAAAAAATAGGCTCTGCCTCTGCTATTTGAATAGTATGTACCGGTGCACATGCACCTGGCCTGAGCGCCGTAATTACTTGGGAAACATGCCAATTGATGCTCCTGCATAAGCCTGGCTTGCGCTAACTGAAAGCTTCCTGTTTCTGGAATGCAGAAGCGAAGAGGCCTGAAAGGGATGGAGAGCATGGACAGCGACTCGGAGTGAGGGGGGTCAAGTGAGACGGGCAAAAAGGGAGGCAATAAGACAGGGATGCGGCCATAGATGATCAAGCGGAGGAAGAACGACGCGACTGGTAGCCGCTCGCCAACGGGGGAGAGGGTGAGTGGTGTTCAATGTAAGAAGATGGGGAGAGAGGTCGAGAGGAGGGAGGAGACGCGAAGGATGGCAGGACCGCAGGAGTGGTTGCCGCTGCTCGCCTCGAGCAAGGAAGCCGTTCGAGGACGATGAAATGATTATCGGGGGTGGAAAAGTCAAGATGTGCTGGGTCTTGAGGCTTCGTCTCGAGCTGAGCCGCGTTCCGTTTTTCTTCCGGCGGCCGTTTTGTTGCTGGGTTGTGCACAGTTGTTAATCAGTCCTCTTGTCTGTCAAAAATCCATTTACATCAGAGAGCATATCTTGCAATTTTTTTTTTATTTTGTACTCCCTTCGTCTTTAGTTACTTATTAATTTATTTATTTTTTATTAGAAGACGACAAGTATTTGGAGATGGAGTTCTTTTTCCATTTCAAATTAGTTTTTCATTTTTTAGTTTTTCAACTAGAAAGTGATATGATAAGAATTTGAGATGTAGGAAGCATTAGAGAACATCTCTGATTTGCCACAGATTGAAATGTGGAATCGGATTCCGCCGAGTTGCTCGTGTAGTTGAATTGAGAAGTCAACAGTTGAAGTGTTTAGTGTCATATTACTTTTACTCGCCAGACACTCGGTCTGTGGGCTGTTGAAGAACGTCTCGGATCAAGATGAAGTGGGCTTGGCCGAACGAAATGGGCCTGGCGGTTTCGTGCAAAGTGTGTAAATTTGAGCATCACAGGATGCCTTACGCTTTCCAATTCCACGGCAAAATTAAAAATAACTTTCAGATGCTTGTTGCGGACTCATGGTGGCTGAGATCTCGATGAGCAGGAGTAGATCACGGAGAGGTCCATCCTGTAAGCGGACCGTCAGGCAATACTTCGTAAAAAGATGTAAGTACTTATGAATTTAATATTTATTGTCATACTTTATTTTGTTGACTCCTATGTTTTGGTTATGCTACTTATTAACGGGTATGGGTAACACAACATGCATCCATACCCACGTGGGTATGGCTGTAGAGGAAAATTGAGACCCGAAATACGAGTGAGTCAGGGTCACGGCTTCACGGGGCATTTAACTGCAAATGGGTATCAGTTCTTCATCCCGTAGGCTACGGTACGTGTGCAGTTACGTAACGGAAAACGTGTCCATGCCATCCTAGGGACGATGCGCGTGCACGCAGGCGACGCCGAGACCGAGAGAACTCGCACGCACGCCATCGCCAAGGACGAAGACGTTTCCATATGCCTTCCCTTGACCGCTTACCTTACCGGGAAGACCAAGCCAATTAAAGACGCTGCTCTCTCTTCGAACAACAGAGCTAAGGTCTAGGGACCGATTTGTTTAGCCTAGATTATATAATCCAGCTTATTAGTGTTGAATTGTATAAGCTAGCTTACAAAAGTTAAAAGTTCAATAAGCTGGCGAGATTCTTTGGCAACTCGGATTATAGGCTACTGGATTATTGGTTTGGATAACCAAATATACGCAATCTAGATTATAACCTGAACAATATACCTTGTGATACATAATCTAGATTATGTAATCTAGTTGTTTGCTATATACTCCCTCATTATCTTTTTAATTAACGTTCAGACTCAAATCCTAGTTCATTTTTAATTTAAAACCTTGTCTGAAACGTCAAATAAAAGAATCAGGAGGGAGTATAGCATAAGATTAAACAAGCTAAGATTATATAATCTACCGGTACATGAACAGTCCTTAAGCAGCAAACCAGTAACCTCTGAAGAACTTGCACGTTCTGTCTGGCTGGTTTCATGTGTTGTTCCACAGTCTGCTCCGTCAATGGACACGCTTGGTCTTCCTGAAGTGCAATCTCGGCAAGGAATCTCTGCTGTGACCTCGGGCTATCGGCAAAGATCTATTCTGCTGTGATCTCAAAACGCATCTATTCTGATGTTTAATCTCCCTTGCCCCACGGTAAGCCTTTGCACCAGTTTTTAAGTTGCATCCTTGGATTCCTTTCGTTGTTCCAAGTAGTCCGACAATCAAACGCTGACAAATCTGAGACAAAATCAAACAAAGAATAGCAACAATGAACAAACACGATAAAGCAGAATTCACAAACTTCATTTGCCAACTGCCCAGACAATCTGCAACAGACGAAACACATCAAGTAGTAATTTATGGTGCACCTAGATACATGAAAACTAAAATCAGCGAACAGTCACACAATGCAGTACACCTTGTTAATGAGCCCAAATAGTACCCCTCACCACAGGCGGTTTACTTTATACACAGCATTTTGCATGATTTGTATCACGGTACTTGAGCATGAAGTTACAATTGCCTCAATTTTCTTTAAATGAACGATGGTAGCTCATACATGGCCACAGACCCACAGTTCCACACCTATCCATATATCTAATAGCAATACGTCCTGATCTTCAGTTCTAACGGAAGAGCCTCGGAACAGATCGACGTGGGATCTTCCCTTCAAGCTTCAATCTTCTGTATGATTCCCTGATATGACAAGGCCTGATGGGTCCAGAATCCTTCCTCTCAGACATAACTACTCTGGCTGCAATATAAAATAACACGCATGGAACCATCCTATCATTTTTTTGTAAACAAGAACATGGGTTTACATATTATCAAAAGGCATACTAGCAAGTTCACAAAATAGTGAGCTGGAAGGTAAAAAGAAAAAGACTTCTGTACTGGGTCATAGGCAGAAGGCAAACGGAAAACACAGATGTGTAACTGATAACATTAATGTTTAACATTATGATTGTCATGTTTGATATGAATACAAAGTATTTTATAGATCAATGTCACAGTGGGTGTGAATTACCGAGAAACAAATTAAATAAACTGCTACACTGAACTTGCCTGTTTCAATTAGCTCACCGACAAACATCTTTGCTATTCCAGACACCACAATTGTTGTTGGGATAGATATCTTTTGACTTCCAGTAATGCTTGCCAATATCTGCAAGTACAGAAAATAGTCGATGAGCTCTAGAAGAAATCCAGCCAGACTGATCTGGTAACTGGAGACACATGGAACAAGTTCAGAGGACTTGGGATGGAGTATATTAGACCATATCATGTAATTACGTTTTTTTTTGTCAATTTCAGTACAAGTGACTAAGTGATGAATCATACCCTTCTCATGTTAGATTTCTGGAATCCAGACCTCCGGAATGATTCGTACCGGTTCATCTGTTCTTCGGTAAATTGGGACAGTATAGCACTGACACAGAAAGCAGTTAAATCATAAGATATTTTCTTAGCATAGATATGACTTTTTTTTTGTTTCTGTAACTGTAATGAAATATAGATCCTTCTGTAACTACGAGGAATATAATATAATCACAGAAGTGAACATGTAATTTTATTTCCAGAAACTATCACTATACAGAAAATAATGCATAATTTCAATGCGCTATCACTCGAACAATCCTATCCAATGCTAATGATACAATAGATGACTGCAAAATTATTTGAAATTACCCACTAGACACACAGATGTTTACTTGTAGTTGGTTTCTGTGCCTGTATTGTCGACACGTGCACAAATTAGGGTTCGGTGACACACCGATCCCCAAACACGCATACATTTAACTAAGAAAGTAAACAGGATTATGCAAGACCAACGGATTCTACCACAAATTAACCAAGGGTCACGAAATAGGAGAGGCACACTCAGGCACGTACTTCATCTTGGCCAGCTTGTCGGGGTCGCCGGTGCTGGAGGGGAGCTTGTCGAGGTCGACCTCCATGTGGTCCTCCTCGTCGTCGTCGTCCTCCTGCTCCTTCTGGGCCTGCTGCCCCTTGGCCCTGGCAGCGGACGCGGAGAGAGCTACAGGGGGCGCGGACGACGAGAAAGGCCGCTGCGGCGGGGGCAGGGTGTCGTGCGAGGGGGCGTCGCCGCCGCCGTCGTAGTCCTCAGCGTCCGCGGGGCCTCCGGCGGTCACAGCAGCGTCCTCCTCGGGCGGCTCCGGCGACTCCGGCGGCGAGTCCTGCTCCTCGACGGCCGCTTCGAAGGGGTCCTTCATGGCGCGGACAAGCCTAGCGGTGCCGGAGGCTGCGCCTGCTAGAGACGAGACCTGCGCCCTGGGGAACTGAAATAAGTGAAGACGAAGGAATTGTGGTCTCGGCTTCAGTTTGTCGGTGGTTTTGGGCCCATATATCGGGCTTCGGCACTTCCAGCACTTGCGGGATTCGGCCCGAGGCTTTAATTCTGGGCTTTTCAGCCCGCGGGGCTTCTCGAGTGGGAATAATGCTCACGCAGATGACAGATTAGTCGACTCCTCTGCGTCGACTGACCATGGTCTGGATGGACGTCTTTGATCGACCGTTCACCGTAGCATCTACGTAATTCACTGACGTTTTGTTTTGTACTCCCTCCGTCCCTATAAACTTGTTATTTTGTATTTCAAGCGACAAGTTCATGAGGACAGAGGTATGTCTAACAGCAATCAAGGACACCATCATCCACATGCTAAGATTCAGTGGCCAGCCGGAAATCCAGTGAGGTATATTCGGTGTCCATCGTTCACTTGGCGCATAACATAATCCTACACTTGTTGCGCGAGCGTATTAGATTAGCTCGTGCAAAGCTAGCTTAGCTGGTAACCCTATCCGGATAGGAACTTAGGATAGGATTTGCCCCAGCGTTCGTACAATTCGTATCGCATGCAGCACGTAGTTAGGAGCGAAGCTCACGAGTCGATCCAGCCCATTTTGTAACGATCTAATACGAGCTGAGCGGTGCCAGCTCGACATCCACCTCTACACTACACGTAGTAGTGCTTGCGCGACCTTGTTTTTCAACCACCCCTCCCCATAGTCGCACAAGATTCTCGCTCGTCTTTCACACCTATTAGATTATGCAGGACAGATCACATATTCCTGCCGCGCGCCCAGATTATATTAGGCGCCATCAATCTGCAGACGACACGGCGCAAGCTATATAGTGTTCCTTACTGTCACCGCGATCACTCTCACTGATCTCTTCTCTAACATAACCTATATATATTCATGCAACGCAACAGCACACCGTCGTAGTCGTCGTGTTCACCTCTTCTTCTTCTACCCCGCCCACTTCCAGCACTTGCGGGATTTGGTCCGCAGGTTGAGGCCCGATGCTTTAATTCTGGGCTTTTCAGCCCATGAGGCTTCTCGAGCGGGAATAGTGCTCACGCAGATGACAGATTAGCCTACTCCTCTCCTCTGCGTCGACTAACCACAGTCTCGATGAACGTCTTTAATCGACCGTTCTCCGTAGCATCTACTCCCTCCTTTCTCGAAAGTTTGTCGCTTTCTAGTTCAATTCTAGAAAGCGACAAACTTTCGAGAAAGGAGGGAGTACGTAATTCAGTGACGTTTTGTTTTAAACAGTACTTCCTCTGTTTCAGAAAGGTTGTCGCTTTGTAGTTTATTTTTAAACTACAAAGCAACAAACTGAGGGAGTATATCCTACAGCAATCAAGGACACCATCCACATGCTAAGATTCAGTGGCCAGCCGGAAATCCAGTGAGGTATATTCGGTGTCCATCGTTCACTTGGCAATATAATACTCCCTCCGGTACCAAATATTTGTCTTTCCGACAGCAGTAGCTAGTTCATTTTTCAGTTCACTTGTTTGTCTAAAACGACAAAGAGGTAGTATAATTTTGTATGTACGTACTGCGTTCGACAATTAGCTCGTGCAAAGCTAGCTTAGCTGGTAACCCTATCCGGTCAGGAACTTATTAGAGGATAGGATTTGCCCCCATTGTTCGTACAATTCGTATCGCATGCACGTAGTTAGGATCGAAGCTCACGAGTCGATCGAGCCCATTTCGTAACGATCCAATACGAGCTGAGCCGTGCCAGCTCGACATCCACCTCTAGACGTAGTGCTTGCGCGGCCTTGTTTAAGCGGAAACAACTATAATGCAATCAACACTTTAGTGCAATCGTGCAAAAAATAAATCTGAACTACACGATCTTCATCTAATAGTTGCATTTTTACATTTAAATCATCTCACCTGATAACATAACACTATTGTTAGGTGAGGAAATTTAAGTGTAAAATTGCAGTAAGTATTGGGCGATGATCATGTGGTTCAGATTTATTTTTTACACGATTGCACCAGAGTGTTGATTGCTTTCTAATCGTTCCCTGTTTAACCCCCCTCCCCATCGTGTGCACGACAAGATTCTCGCTCGTCTTAATTTGACCTATTAGATTATGCAGCAGATCACATATTCCAGCTTCGCGCCCAAATTATATTAGGCGCCATCAATCTGCAGACGACACGACGCAAGCTAGCTAGGGCCGGGTCCCTTACTGGCGCCGGGATCACTCTCACTGATCTCTTCTCTAACTCTAACATAACCTGTATTCATGCAACAACGCAACAGCACACCGTCGTCGTCGTGTTCGCCCCTTCTTCTTCCCCGTGTGTCGTCGGTCGCCGGCCGATAGATGAGCTGGAGTGAGAATATTCGGCCGCCATGATCCATAATCCAATCGGACATGCATCTCGATCGCTTTCGCGGAAAAGAGATGCCCGGCCGGTTGCTGCGCGTGCTTCGCGCAATATAATTAGGCCGCGACGCGTATCATACTGACAGCGAGGAACGCGGTAGTAGTATTATTATACGGCCGGAGGCGTACGATGGAGAGGCCGTATATCCGCTGCCGAGGGATCGTATCGCACCAGCAGCTAAAAGTAACAGCCTGTTTTGGCATCACCTGGCCGCTGATGTGTCGAGCTCTCAGCTAACCCGCGCTGACGCCGCTGAACGATGACACGGGTGAGCAATGGTCAGGTCAGGTGGAGTGGAGGATGCTCATCATGTGCTCGCTGCACTAGCTGTAACTGTACATGAGTGTGTGTGTGCTTGCGACGATATATGAGTATGGAAAGCCTTTCCTTTCTGTACTGGAGACTTGCATGGACAAGTTTACGCTTCTCGTTCTCGCTCGTTGTGGTGCATGCAATTCTATCTTGTTTCCTTTCCCCTTGTGCGATTCTGGTGATGGCAACGACGATGGGGCATTGCATGCTGTATCCTTTCCCCTCTTGCATTGTGCGATTCCAGTGGCCATGAAGAGTTGTTTCGTGTACTTTGTGCAATGCCATTTTTTAGCTTCATGTAATAAGATCTCGGCGGAGAGCATATTTGGCTACATATAATAAATACGTTCCAATAATTCTCTTCGCCTATCCAAATGTTTTTTCTGGGTAATATAATTGAATGATATAAAGCATAATGCTTAGTGCTAACCATGTCAGCGCATCAACAGCTGGCCCATTTAGTAGTGGCCATATATACTTGTTCTTCCTAACAAACAATTTTTTTCCTCTGTGTAGAGTACTAGACATGTAATTGGCTGATGAAGTTCTAGAAGCTGCTAAGGAAACCTTATTACCTCTCACTTAAGATATTGAGGTTGGTAAACAATACTAATCATCGAGTGTCGCCTTTTTCTAGTTGCCAATAAAATTACCACTGCTCACTCCAATCCGTGCAGATATCGTAATGCATCGCATCATCCAAAATCAACCCGAAATTAATAACGGGTTGAAGCATCCAATGAGTAGTGCTTGTTTGCGTTCTTCGCTTTCTTGTCTCCTTCTTTAACCTGATCTGGCGTGCAACGACCTGATCTGGCGAAGAAAGAGCTGGTGGTTAACCCCGCAGAAAAAAAACCACCATTCGCCATTTCAGCTAGCTCATCGCCGCCGCGTCAACATCCACTAGGTACGGTGGAAATATCAGGCTGCTGATGAAATCATGTCGTCATAGTCGTGTGGTATATATGTGTTGCAGTACTGTGTGTGTAGGTTTAAACTGAGATTATTAAACTGCATGCAGCCAGACAGCCAAGCTAGGCATGTCGTAATTAATAAGGATCGATCTTGTTTCCAGCTGGGCGTCTCTTCCTTTGTGTGCATTGTGCAATCTTAGGATTATATATAAATTTATGTGGAATGAGTAGCTGGTGGTCAGACTTGGTAGATAACAAAACTTAAATATGAACATATGGAAGCTGATCAGTGGACAATATAATAATCAACATTCTTCTAGCCAGAGTAGTAAAACATAATATTAGTACGAAATTCTTTAGGTACAACTGTACAAGCTTATGAGCAATGAGGACGTACCTACGGTCTAGGGAAATCAAAATTAAAGTTGTGCCAACTAGAGAGACTATGATCTACTATGGTCAACAAGTTCTTCAAATTTGTCATCTATCGCATTCTCGTGATACCGATCAAGACCTGATCTCAACCTATAGTCACCTGAAGCATAATCATTTGTAGCATGTATGTTAGAACCTTTTTACGAATAAAAACGCCAGAAAAAAAAATTAATATGAATGTATTCTCCCTAAGCTCTTTGATTGAAAGGGCATCGCCCTGCTTGTGCTTCATGATCATGCGGTTGCCGGTTGACTTCCGTGTTAGGTTAACATCCATTCAGACTGCCATGAGATTTGATAGATTCGACAGCGATGAGAGAATTGGAAGATGCCAACAGACACAACAGGGCTCCATCTGCTTAAAAAGGCACATAATACGAGGGAAAATGAGAGATGCACTTAATTAGAGGCACGTCTACTTCTACCACTGTGAACGAATCGCTACATATATTGTAATAATCTCATTTTTCCTTTTGTGACATTGTTCTTTTTAGTTTCAAGCACTTGAAAAATATAGAAAATTGTTTTACGTAGTTCTTCGCTTACTTTAAACCGAGAATCTGCGGTGGCTGCAACAAAGGGCATTAGTAGTTTCTCTTCTCTACATCGGCATATGGTTGATTGGTTTGTATGACATTTGTAGAGAGACAGGATATACCTAGAGCTGGAGGTGTTGGCAAGCACGAGTCCTGTAGCTAGCTAGTACAGTAGGTAGCAACATTTTGCCTTCCCCAATCGATGATCCACTCCAACGTGTATGCACTATTCAGAAACAGGAGGATAAGTGCTGACTAGTCCCAAAAAGCACGCTGTGTTGGGCTCTTCGTATAGGCGACGACGGCAATCACGATGGATAACTGCCGTCCCGAGCTCTTCTCGTACGAGACGTTGACAAATCTGCAAAACAGCCAGACAGTGGCTGCAACTTCTGCCTAATTATGTCATATATATAAAAATATTCCATTAACGAATGATCAATACGTCGGAAGTCCCTAAGGTGGATTTTTTTTTTGAAAGCCAGCATGGTCAATGTGCCATAGGCTATAATCCTTAAGAAAGAAGGTGGGAACCCGAAAGAGCCAACGCTCGAACCCGGGCTGGCACGGGGGGTCCCAACCGCGCTGGCCACCCGAGCCCGAGCTCTCGGTCCCCCCTAAGGTGGATTATTGTTAATGTAGATAACTAGATGTCTACTAGATACCCTCTAACAAATTAGAATGCAATAAGATGTTTGATGCAATAGTATAATCAACCATGCTCAACCGTTGAGTATTTATTCTACAGTCAGTGCATCTTTTTATTTAATCTCCTCCTAAAGGGATGATGAAGAGTTAAATAAAAAGATGCAATGACTGTAGGATGCAGATCCAACATTTGTGGATGTTTAATTGCATGATTGCACCAAAACTCTAATTGCATTATTGTAGTTATTGCCAACAAAATAAGCTAACTTGACTCAGTAATCACCATCCAAGAAGGAGAACAATGAGATGAAATGTTTTTTAGATAAAAGAGAGACGAAAAAAAAAAGAAATACGAAAGAACTCTAACAGCGACAACACGAACACGCGCTGACAAATAAGTGCCGCAAATAGACAAGGCAGCTCGTATTGGCAACCGTTGGGTAACGAGTCAAGTACATGCATAGCATGCATGCCTTAACTAGCTGCCTGGCTTTCCCCTTTCCAGGGCAACATGTGTGTGCATAGTCAAAATATTCTCGCAAGTTGCAGTCTTTTCGCTCCAGTCACCAACAATCAGCTAATAATGTGTCATGAGCATCAACTTAATTTTGTCAATGCGCGCGATATATAAGACCTGGTGCTGGCTGGATCCTCCACTAGCTCAACACCCAAAAGTGTTCCTTGTCAGAAAAACACTCACTCTCTCTTTCTCGTTTTGACGTAACAAGGCCGTCCATTTGTGCATTAATCTCGAAATTTCGCCCCTACATCTGCAGAAAGTATTAAAGGTACAAAGTAAATCTTGAAGTTTTATAAAAAGGTGAAGCATGTAGATTGCTCAATTTTTCTAGAAGATCTTTCAAAAATAAAGATGATCGCACACCTTGAAGCACATTAGGTATGTTTATGGGTACGATCATGAGAAACCTCTATTTTTCTGCTTTCTTCATCATCATCTTGCAAGTCTTTGAAACTTTAATTTTGTAATCGTTCATCATCAACCCTTTTAATTAGCTAATAATTCATTACAGCTCATGATAATATAAAAATTCCGAAATTTCTCAATAGGGTTAAATTCCACATTTTATTTCATTTTTACACAGGTTATCTTTTTTTTCTTCGTAGCCTCCTAGGTGCAGCTTTGCATCCCAGCTGATTTTTCGAAAACGATGCATCCCAACTGATGTTTCGCAAAAAAAGAAAGAGGCAGATATGTACGTGGATACTTAGATCAGCATAGGGACATTATCTTTACATAAACTATATAGAAATCAACAGTTATAGTACCATCATGCACACGCTAGCTTCTCATGAAGAAGAGTTTGTGCCATTATAACCGCCAGAGATTTATTTATAACACTGATGCCACTTGAAGTTGATTAGCCCAAAAATAATGAACCCAAACATCATAACCGCCTAGCTACTTCCCCACCACACTATGTATCATTCTCTTTCAGATCAATAATAATTTTGAGCTAAAGCCATACATCTCTCCTTTACCACAACTAGCTACGTCTACTTTCCCCTCTAGACCATCTTTTTAATTCTCCCTTATTAATGTCAACTTAGCTAAGCAATGCCAACAGTAGTCTTAGCTTGATACTACTTGATTATAGTACATAAACGTACGTCGTCATGAGATCATCAATCCAAGCCCCGAATCTCAATTGGGAAAAAAAACGCAGGTTCGTTTACATATTGCTGCGGCTGTAACCATCAGTTATTGGCTGATGTCAACTTCACTTGATGGCCCTTTTGTTCTCTCCTTTTGTGTGTTGCTTCTGCTTTTCCATTTAGCAAGTGCCGCGAGACATCCTTGAAGAACCCAATAACTTGAGGCATGATTGGCCGAGTGAGTAAAGTATTAACTGTATCACCACCATGTGTAGTCGTCCACCTAGCTTGATTTGTGTGGACTTAATTCTGAGACTGATTATTCCCTTTAGGAAATCCAAATTGCATATCCCTTTCCTCGATCACGGCATCACGCAGCCCCCATTTTCTAATGTGGAGTTGGACAAACAGTAAGCCCAGTATTTAACATATTTGGGTGTCATGCAATCAACTCAATCCACCTCAAACGACAATGATACACACTCATTTCAAGCGCATACATATATATTAACAGTGAGGCATATATGTACAAGATTGGCAACGACCGCAATGCAATCTGAACTTCTGTGCAAGCGCGCAATCCGCGAATCTCAGCCATTGGATGTAGATCTAAAAGTGGCTATCATTTTACACATAAATCCTTCCCTTTACACAGACAGGTGGATGGATTTATCTGTAAAATGTCAGCCACCCTTAGATGTCCGTCAAATGATTGAGATTTGCAGATTGCACGTTTGTACAGGAGTTCATATTGCATAGGAGTCGTTGCCATTAAGATTTAAGAAAGTTGCAGTATTTGTCTCTACCAAGTCAATCCAATTTTAGCAGATTAGCTGATGTGCTACACTTATGCAGCGTCGATTTCTAAGCACGAAACTTCCATTTTATTTCTGGACTTTCCACAATAATGAACTATTTACTAAATGGTGAAATCCTAGTTGAGTAAATTGCATTGCACTTGTATAAATCTACAAGAGTTTAGTGTAGGATTTCTGTAGTTTAAATATTGTTGTACTAGTTGGTATAGGGTAACATCATCCCAACAGCGAGCAACCATCTGGGTGTCCATAAAAATGACCGAGCAACGCATGGATATAAATCATTGTTGCTCGAGGAAAACAATTCAAGCAGCTGGTATACATAAAATGGGATGGAGACACAGTTGTACTTCCAGCACTTAGTAAACGTAATTGTTTGACAGTGTTGATGAACATAAGTTATGCATTCTGCACTGCATCGTACGATCAGTAATATTCATTCATGTAACCAACCACATCGATCCACACTTACAGTCAACCTTGAACCTTACAAACAAGTAACCACCAAACCACACAACCACCGACGACCCATCTCTCGACGACTTGACTGTTCTACACTGCTATGTACTCCCTCCGTTTCGTTGATTGTCTGAAACGACAATTATTTCAGAACGGAGGGAGTACTACACAACATTCGTCTCTTGTGCCATGCATGCCTTAATTTTTCTGCCATGCATTGTGCAACTGCTAGCCCATGGATCATGGACCCTTGTCAACATTTTTGTGTTCTTCTTATCTAGCAATAAGGGAAAAAAATTAAACGAAGGCCAGCTCAAACGGCTTCAACAACTGTACCGCCGCCGCCGCCTCCCGCGCCACCATCTGTCACGCTCTTGTGCGCGCCGACTCCGTCGGACGCGGCGATCACCTTGCCGTCGCCCTCCCGCGCCTGCATCTGCTGCGTGCTGTACTCGCCGTACAAGTAGGAGGAGAATCCCCAGACGCAGAGCACCGTGGCAACGGCCTTCTCCGAGCCGAACGGATCGCGGAACACGACCACGCCGCCGAGGACGTTGGCGGTGAGCACGGCGGTCATGCACACGCCGCTGTGGAGCGACGACGTGAGGTACACCATCCCGGCCGTGCCCATGAAGCAGGCCTGCCACGTCACCACCAGCGCCACCACCACGGCCCAGTACGCGCCGCGCGACAGGTCCCACCGCGCCATCTCCTCCCGCCACCCGCCGGCCGCGGCCATGCCGGCCAAGGCCAGAGCGGTCGCCGCCGCCTGCATGATCACCTGCACCTCCACCGCCATGCGGAAGCCGCCGCACACGGCCCTCCGGTACACCAGCTCCATCACCGGCAGGTAGGCGGCGAAGAGGCCCGCGGCGCCGAGCGTGACCGCGAAGCCGGCGAAGTACCTCGCCCTGCTCCCGCCGTCGGGGCGCTCGGCGGAGTCGGACGAGCGGAGCGCGAGCAGCACGGAGCTGAGCGTGAGGAGCACGACGGCATTGAGGTTGGAAAAGGTGAGCGGGTGGCGCACGATGACGGCGGCAAGCAGGAGCGTGAAGGCCAGCTGCGTGGACAGCAGCAGCGACGAGGTGGACACGGGCAGGAGCGACGAGCTGTAGGAGAAGAGCAGGTTGTTCACGCCCATGAGCACGCCGATGACCACGCACGCCGCCAGGAGCCGCGGCGTGAACCACTCGAACGGACGCGGCTGCGGCCCGTCCCGCCGCCGCTGCCGTCCGGCGTAGATGAACAGGAGCAGGACCGGGAACCCGACCGACTGCACCAGCGTGGCCACCCAACGGTCGTGCCCGCCGTGCGCGAAGTAGAACCGGGACAGCAGGCTGGACGCCACCGAGCCGCCGAGCAGCGCGACGTAGTTGGCGCACAGCAGCAGCGCCCTCCTCATCTTCGCGGCGTGCGCGCCATTATTGGTGGCGGCGGCGGCGTTCGACGGAGGCATGTCGAGGAGCGGGACCGGCGTGGTGGTGGTGGGCATTGACGATCGAGTTGAATTAGTTGGGGGTGATGTGAGGAAGGAAGCCGGAGTGGTGGTGGTGGAGTATTTAAGTGAGACAAGTGCGGGCGATTTGCGCGAGATTAGCTGGTTGTTAAAGAGAAGGCGAGGAGATTACGATCCCTTTTTCGCGATGGAGGTGTAGAATAGTGGGAGCGGATGAATAATAAACGGGGGGCTGTTTGTTTGGATGGGATTACTTGTAATTTCTATTTTCCTTTTCTTATTGGCCATCACATTCTTCGTATATATCCTCCTTGCTAGTGCCCTAGATCATTGTAGCTAGCTCAAATCCTCAAATTTGGCAGTAATGTAGACCGACTAGTCGTAATTAAACACGGTAGAAACAACCAAATTTGAGCTAAAGGGGATAACGTTTTAACTTCTCAAACAGAGTTCTAACCAAAATTGCTTTTGGACTATCTCACACATTCAAATCTCATCCTCTTTTATTTGATAAAACCCTCTGTCTCCGGGCAACGACCTTTGTAAAAACCATTTTTCAGTAATGAGAAAATTCAGGTGACCAACCTCATGCACCGTTGTTTTGTTGGTATATTTGTAACGTAATGGAAGGATATTCTAGCTGGAAGAAGCTTCCTTCCGACAAGTGGCTTATTTGGTGATAGAAAATATTAAGTTGTTTAATCTTGCTTTCACGGACTCTGTTATTGTTTATTTCGCTGTTCCTTTCCATCTAGGAGGAATGCCTCCTACATGGACCTGGCATCTGGTTGGGTTAGATCTTGTATTTTAAGCTGTAGTAATTTCTTCTTCATCTTGCTTAATGAATGACAACACTCTTGCCTTTTTTTTTCAAGAGAAAACAAAATTAATCGCTGCTCCACTAGCTAACCCCTCGGTCTTAATTATGCTCTCTACGAAATATTTTCTTCAGTTCAAATGAGCCTTTGGGATGCCTTGCACAAAGAAGGTCAGGTGAGGATTGGGAGTTGTACACAAAAAATAAACACACAAAGTTTGTATTAGGTTTATATGGATTATTTTTTAATGCACCAAGCAGTTGTTTAATGAGGAAGAGCGGACAATCACTTATACTTCATCACTTCTCACGTAGAGGCTGTCAGTCGTGGACTAAGAGTCAAGTGTAAATTAATTTAATAAATTGTGTCCAGTAAGGTTCAACTTGAGAACTCGGGCTCTAATACCATACTCCCTCCTTTCCCAAAAGATTGTCACCTTCTAGTTCATTTTTGTACTAAAAAGTGACAATCTTTTAAGAAAGGTGGGAGTATTAAGTTACCGTGTACTCCCTCCGTCTTTAAAAGTTTGTCAATTTGTAGTTCAAAAATAAACTACAAAGCGACAAACTTTTAGAGACGAAGGGAGTACATGTAAACTTCAAGCTAATGGATAAGAGTGAGCAAGTTACTTATATTTCGATGGTGTAGATATTTTTTTATAGAAAATAAAATTTAGGCAGAATTGTGGCCGTACACACCGAGAGTTATGCGCATTTGGGATTCGCATGTTTTTTGTTCAGCCAAGTGCACAGTCCACTCAGGGCAGAGAAACCAAAAAAAAAAATGAGCAGGTAGTGCCGGTGAGAAACCCCTGGCATCTCATCTGGTCTCATCCACTGATGCTCGGCCTCGTTCGCTCTTAAAAAAAGTCGCACATGGAGAGTAGCCAGACGGCAGCGCGCGGCACGAGCGCACACCCGCGGAAAGGGACACGCCGCGGACGAGGAGCCTGGCACTGCAGGCGGGTGAGACGGGTCGTCGTCGCCGATCCGTTTCCCTGGCGGAAACTGTTGGATTTGCTAGGGATCGGACATCGACGGAGTGGTGTGGGCCTCTGACGACGAAGGAAGTCATGAAGAAGCGTGCCTGCCGAAAACAAGGGGAGAGGAGGGGAGGCGCGCGCTGTAGGCTGCTCGCTGCAGTCCCGCGGAAAGGGGCGCGCGGTGTAGCAGCAGCTGCAGTGCAGAGAAACGGAACGGCCATCGCGGCCTCTGCCCTTCCACACGAACGCGAGCGACCATAGACATCTCCATCGTAGAGGCCCATGCACGGGATAGCTAATAGCTGGACGTACACTGCTCCGCAACACTCCCCCCGTTTGACTTTGACCGACCGCAAGGCACGCTGCTCCCAGCTGATGGCCGCAGCTGCCTGCAAAACAGTCGTCGATGGTAGTGGAGCGGCCACGCCATTAGCATGCAAGCAGTGGCATCCACAGCAGAGCAGGTGTGTGCGCTGCACCTGCTCCTACATACATCCGCCTGGAAACGCGCCTGCGACACGGACGTGCAGGTCGCAGACTACGGACCACTGCACTGCATGCTGGCGCAAACAGAAACCTAGGAAGGAGGCTTCCGTTGGACCGGTCTCGGCCTCCCCTCGCGCACGGTAGGCCGGGCGTGTAGTGTAGGGGCCAATGCATGGCACGGCAAGATAAGAGGAGCGCCCTCTCGACGACGCTGCTGCAGGCGCCATGTGGTGTGCTCTCCTGCATTGCAGGTCTTCCCTCCCCGTCCCCTGTGGGTGCGCCGCGCTCCCGTACCGGACATGGGCCCGTCCGTCGCTCTGACCCCGGCCGGCGGGGGCCGTGGAAGGCGAAGCCGTGCCGATCTGGGAGCGCAGGGTTTTCCACTTTGGTGGCAGAGCAGTTGACTGTCCGTACGGACGGCGCGAGCTGTGTGATCAATCATCTGCCACTCCGGCGCGAGCCAAATGGGCTGGGCTGACAACTCCTCTGATTACCCTTCAACCATAATGGGCTGATTTCAGTTACACAATCTTATCTCCACTGACCCAACTTTTTAAAACTTATCTGTAGCTCCGAGCATCTGAAGACTGCCACTTCATAAGCCAACCAATTGCAGCATACTCCCTCCTTCCCAAAATAATTGTCGTTTTGGACAAGATTTTTAGTTCATTTTGAACTAGAAATCTTATCTAAAACGACAATTATTATAGGAAGGAGGGAGTACTACAGATCCAAGACTGTATGTTCCTCTCTGAAGAGCAAACAACCAGCCGGCTCACGAAAGCTGGCACATCCCCATACAACATCGGGTTCACTAGCACCATGTTTCTGAACATTTCCAAAGACAAATAGCAGCACCTAAGCGATTTTTATACATACGCCATCTGTAAGCAGGATGAGAAAGCTAACAGGTAAGAAGTCCCTGTCAGAAAACACTGGGTGCCAGATTACAAACCATCGGAATCATTTCTGAAAAGCGTCGCACAGCCTTACACATATATCCGTCGCAGCAAATGCGAACCACAGATGTCCGAATCGAACACCTATTTCGGGCCATAAAGAACCAAGCGAAAACGAAAAGGCTTGTAGCGGGATGCAGAGACACATCATATCTGTGAAGAACACATCAACAGCTTTTCAATATTTTTTGGTTCCATTTTTCTTGATAATGGAAGAAACAGCAAATCAGGATGGAGTTATTGTGCACAGTAATTTTAGAAATTCCTAACCTATCACCATCTACTTTTTTTTTTTTGCTCATTTCTTCTGTGTCAGTTTCTAAAGCAAGTACACAGACTCCCAGAGAAAAACAAACAAAACATATCAGCCACACAACAAAACACACCCTAAAGTATATACAGCCATGAAGCAAACTTGCTCCTTCAGATCGCAGCGCAGACCACTTTGCAAAACATCAGCCGTATAATTAGGAAAAAGAAAAAAACGCAACATAGGGGAAATAATCCCTCCGAGATGAAAAAAAAAAGACAAGGAGGCAATCTAATGCCTTTGCGCCAGAAGTAACAGATACATGGTAGGCCTTCACCTAAGTGTCCTGGAACTTCTTTCTCCCAATCATCGAACGTTCCTCATGGGAAGATAGATCCATGGCTTCATTATTTTTCCCGTTTCCGACTTGTATCAGCATTCCGCACATCAGATTTATCATTTCAGGCTGAAGGAGACCCTCATTTTTCCCAGTTCAAGCAACCCTTACTGTCGTCATCCTTATGTTGCAACCTTCATGGGTTGATCCTCATTGCTTCTGGCTGTATCGAGTACAGTTGTTATATTGTCGCTATGCTCCTCATTTCTCTTGGCTATATTATCAACTACTTCCGTGACATCATTACTCTGCTCCTCATTACTCTTGGTTCTATCAAGCTCAGTTGCACTTAAGAATTGATTATGTTTTTTAACTTCTGGTACGTTTTCTGCTTTTGGCTGCATGAAAAAGTAATATTAATGAGGGAAAACAACTGACAGTTGTCAATGGTAACACAAATGGGAAAAAAATTATCAGCATAGTTGACTACGTGGAACTAAAAATCTTCAGTCCCTACAAGCTGGCTGATCTCAATTGCAATATTCTTTCAAAAGTGATAAGCCAAGCGGCATGGCATTGCCATTTTAAAATATTTGAGCAGCTAAACTTGTTACTTCATAATCCAGAAATACAATTAACAGATCAGAGGACCATAATAATATAATTGCTATAAAGGGATTTTGAATGCTGCAAGAAAAAGTGCAAACACATAGGATAACCGTAGTGATAAGTAAGCAGTTCAGATTATTCAGTATGTACCGATGGGTGATCAAGTGATGCAGTCGATGGCTTGCCTCTTCTGTCCTGCATTACTCTCTGCCTATTTTCGTAGAAGTCAAAGTCGTCCAATATTGATGTTTTACATGCAAAGTTCTTGAAAATGTTCAACATCTCAGTACCTTGTGGAAATTTGATCTGGACCGGAAAGGCATTATATCAGGGTTCAGAGGTTGGAAAAAATATCATTTTTACCGTGTGAGAAAAAAATAACAGACTTATTAAGACCAGAACTAAACACTTAATTGATAAGTAACACCTAAGTTTAAACAAAAACGTCAAAAAGAATGGAGAAGCGGTTGCAATGCATCACACAGAGCACAATAAGATAAAAAAAGTGATAGACTAAGGGACTTCTGTTTCAGTCTCACAAATCGTTCGGATCATGGAAGAAAAGTGATCTATCACAGAATGCAAAAAAAGATTAACTGCTTCTGCAACAAGGAGAACCATACAGGCTACAACATGAAATCTTATGTACAAATGAAGTTATTGACGTGTGTCAAGAAACGTAAGTTAACTTGCAAAACTCTAACTTCTAGCCGTAAACATACCAAACAATACATGTAAGATCTTGGAAGTAATACCTCTTGTGTGTCCCTGCTGTTTGTCACGGGCTTGTTCTCATTATTCTCCAAAATTATGTGGCGAAACTGTGGATTAGGAACATCCTTGATAATGTGCCATTTTACTGGGAAGAAACCATTCCATTTTTCCTGTTGCCAGAAGTTCATATTCTTACTGAAATCTACTGGACCAACCATCTCAGCCACACCACAGAACTGGCCACTTGCATTAACCTGACGATCATGCATAATAATTAATACAAAATGATCAAAACAAATTAATAACGTTAGCTTTTCCCTAAACATGGCACTCAGATATGGGACTCATTAACTCGCCACAATATTTTCAGGAAAACAAAATAGCCAAGTATTCAGCCTGTTGAAACAAGATTGGCACTCACATATGGAACTTATACTCATTCACTTGCCACAAAATTTTCAGGGAAAAAACAACGAACTATTATCAGACACTTATCACAAGGTTGCAGCTGCTGCATTTTTCACTTACTGGCACAGCATTCTTAGAAGACAGATGGTTACTGGAACAGAAGTTTAAAGTTACATGGATCAAAGCTTATCAATTGGCATCTACTTATGTAACATTATTAACAGTTCCAGTTGAGCATTTCATGTGAAATTAACAACTGAAAACTGTAGTAACTTAGAAAATGAACAAGCAAATGTTTGGATACCACATGGATATGCCCCACTATAATATATTTTTTTGAACGATGGCCCCACCATAATATTCAAGTGATATTCATGGGAACATTTTTCTCTAGGAACAAGGAGTGGTATTTAACTTACAGAAAAGAAAAGAAAAACAGGGCATTTGGCTCCTCTTTCCACCATCCTTTCTTGTGCAAGTTTATAGGCATGGTCAAGCCTTTTGTTTCCATTAGGAGTACTTGCCCAGACATTGTATTTAATACTCTTGTGAATATCATCTTCACTGTAAGATTTAATGACAAAGAATAGAGCTTGCCCATATTTCGTAACAAAATCTGAAAGATTACATGCATTTGCGCTTATTGCCACAGGTAAAGCTGCACAATTATCAGCATCTCCTGCACTTGACAACCCAGCAGGATCATCTTGAGGGATCAAACTGTGTTTCAAGTTATCAGTGTGGTTATTCTCGTTAGATATATCACAACCATCATGTCCATTGAGTTTACTTCTCGCCTTAAGCTTGTCACTGCTGTTCCAGCTTTTACTACTTTCTTTGAAATTGGTTCCTTTGCTTTGATAAACACTGCTTTTTCCTTGGCCACTATGAATAAAAGACTTGCTAGATTGAAGGTACCCTTTTGTTACAGAAGCACCAGATGCCTAACATAAGAACAAGCACATCAACATAAGTTTCCTACATTTTATGGCTGAAAACGTGATCTATGCTTTACAGGAATTCCAGGTACCTTGTTTGTACCATTTGATGATGGGTTGTTATTAGCAGAATTGGGTACAGTATCTAGAGCTGATGATGACCCTTTGATAGTATCTGGTGTGGATTTTGTGCTGCGGGTAGATTTTGAAGAAGAAATAGTGTGCTTATTAGAAGAGTACTTTGGTCTTCCATGGTAATTTGTTTGATGCACGCCAACCGGATGTCCCTGAACCCCATCCAGAAGAACAAAAGAAGGGTCCCATGAGTACGCAGGGACTAACTCAGATCCATAAGCAATTGGTTGAGCAAAAATGCCAGGTGCATTAGGATCTTGCACTGGGATTGCAGTAGAGTAATATGACTCTTTGCTGATATATTGACCATCCACACCAGTAATAACTCCAGAAACACCAGGACTGTAAGAAGCATATCCATTTTCATACCCCGGAAGGTAACACAAATACGCTCCATTATCAGCTTGAACAGCCTGAAACATAAAAGAGATATAAGTATAGTTCCCTTGAAATTTGACAGCTTTGACAGCTGCATTTTCATGAGTGCATGGAACAATTCACCCGCCCCCCATTCACCCTGGAAATTGTAGCACCAGAGAATCGATAATAAGCAGTTTCAAAAGAAGGGCAGAAATTCAATTATCTGTCCTTGATACTGAGCACTCCAATGTCCAAACAACACTTTTGTAACATACACTTCATCGTCCAAAATTATGATTGAAAGTACAAGGTGCTTACCTATAGCTTCTTGTATACAGTTCATGAAGACAAGGGATTATCCTATCTAAAAACAGGTACGTCGTTTATTGGTAATCATTCAAATTTGTTATATTGGCTAGTGCAATAGAATAGTCATGAGGTCATGACAACATGTGGTGGTGACAAGTGGCACAAAACATGACCAAAAATTGCTTAATAAAGCTCACAGATTTTTGGCACAGAACTAATGAAGAATAAAGAGCACACTATAAATAAAGTTGGCTACTTTTTCAAACATATCAAAGAAAAGATGACAGCAAATAGGTGCAAAGCTTGTGGGTACGACCATACCCCACAAAGATGCACAAAGGTGAACCATTGGTAATGTTAGATAGGAGCATACTACTGTATAAAAGACATACTACTACAAGCTTACAACTTACTGCTGGGTGCATCTCTAGGCCATTATATCCAACAAAGTAGCCATTCTCATCCCACCCTCCATATGAGCCTGCAATAAACAATCATACAGTCAAATGGGTGAACAGTGTTTTTATATTTTCACGTCAAAATGCTGATCTGCCTACCTGGATAATAATATCCGTAGCAATACATCCCTTGGTCCCCAACAGAAGCTTCTTGGTTCATTCCACTTTCCTTCACAGTACTAGCTGCGTCCGCCGAGGAAATGCAAGAAATTGCATCAGAAGAACTGGCATCTTTCTTAGCAGGCTACAAAGGTTGAAGACGAAAGGCATCAAGGAGACCATATATATAGCACAACCAACTAATGACAACAGACAAAGGTGTTTCTTCTACGCTAAGATAAGCAAGTTAGATATAGTGTACAGGAATAAGAATCTTACCAAGTTGACATTGCTTGCCTTCGTGCTAGCATCAATCTTCAAGCTGTCCATTGCCTCTTCGATAACTGGATGATAGAAAAGTCAAGGATTGCAAACAGAATAATACTTAAAAAGGTCACTGTCCTTGAGTGGCCAATAAAATAAGCCCAGAGAACCACGACTATCATCACAGCATGATATTATGCAGCTAATAATTGCCTTTTATCAACTCATCTTCAGATCTAAAAACAAAGATATGGATCATTTGATAAAATGCATATAATTTATTTCCATTTCACCAACACAATGACGCTGAAAAAATCTCAGATAGAGAGATTAGATGGACCGAGACGTGCAACGCAAATCCTAACCAATATATCGGAATCCTTCTCAACAGGCACCATATTATTGGTGTACCTGTCAAATAAATGGGGGTTGGCACGGCTCTCACCATCCAAAACAATAATGACAGGAAAATAATATTAGTATATTATACTGATTTTTTTATAGCGAAGATCTAATGATGTGACGGGAAAGCTTAATAATGCCAACTATCAAGGCTGAAAATTACTCGGACCAAAACTCCAATTAAATTCCACACCAGTGGTTCCTGGAAAAAAAAAGGCAATTCACCTGTCACTCAAACGTTGATTCAGCAGAACATCCACGTAGTGAAAGAATCTACTTTTGTTTCTAAAAGGCCGGATTAACACTAGTGTGCTTGTGCAAGAAAAGAAAGGGAGGAGGTGACTCTGAATCAGTTCGAAAACCTGAAATTTTTGATCGAGTGGAGCCCATGACGATAACAGAAACCAAACGGAAATTGTTAATGAAACGATATTTTTCATCCAACAGTGTATCACTTTAATCTAAGTTTTGTGAGAGGCTAAGAATTGAATTAAAATGCAACGGCGACGACAGAATTCAGCAGCAGTCCGCATGGCAATAGTTGCAGAAAGCTCACTATTGATCCAACAGAAAGCTCACGAAAAACAACAGCACCAAACTCAGGAACGCGAAGAATCAATCCATCAGATCCGCCGCTGGCCGGAAGGGTGAGGAAAACGAGTGGCCTTGGCGCGCGGCGCGGTCAGAGAGAAGGAAGGATACGCTTCTCGCCCTTGGCCGGCTCCATGAGGCCACACCACAGGTCGCCGCAGAAGAAACCGGGGCCGCTCCGCGTGTCCTCCAGCTCGACCGCGAAGGTGGGGCCCGGGACCGCCGGAAGAACTGTAGCTGTAGCCTGCTCTGCTCCGGCCGCCGCTGAAGGAGGAAAGCGGGAAAAAGGATGTGTCAGTCATACACATGCATACGGTGCCGGTGCGCAAGAATGGGTGAACGGCGAAGGGGGGAAGTGATTACGGCGGTGGCGGGAAGCCAACAGGGGAGAGAGAGGAGGACGGCGGCGTAGGTGGCGCGCCGGCGCGGAAGCGGCGGCGGTTTGCGGCGACGGGGTAACTGGGCCTGAAGCTTTTCCGGTTGATGAGAAATGTCGTTTGGTTTCTCTGCAAGAGTTTTGTAGTGTTGAGGTTAACACTAGAAGAATCTGTTCCCATGTATTTATCGCTGGCGTGATATAGTCTTCTTGTTACCTGTCTCTTCGTTTGCTGACTGATGCCGGAGAATGGACCAGATTGAATTTCGTAAAACCATACTCCGTCCATTTCAATTTTTTTGACGCTAGTTAATTCAGTATAAAATGAAACGGGGAGTATTTTGATTGTAAAAAATATCATAAGACTAGTATGCTACTAGTGGTAACAGTAACGAATTTTATCATCCAAACGAATCTGCCAAAGCTTGCCCGTCACCTAAAGCGCATGGCTAATTTGTTCCTCGATTTGCTTAGTATTTTCAAGTGTAAACCCGGATTCGATGTTTGATCTGCGAGGAATAGAACCAAGTAGTTGCCCCAATCTCGTCCATGATTAGCACAGATTCCGGCAAGTTAATTACTAGCGCAACGCGGCAGAAGCGAAGCCCAACTCGAATTCGGTGGTGCCATGCGTGTGCGGTGGGCGGTGCAAGTTGCGCGAGGAGTGGATCGCCGGTGCGGCGAGCAAAGGATAGGCTTGTCACGCTACAAGAATCATTGGCCTTTCGCGTAGGCAGTAGTAGAGGAGGCGTGAGGCCAGAGAGGAAGAGGACCACACACGACACACTTGGGCCGTGGCAAACGAACGAACGGCCGGCGAGCGGCGATCCTCTCTCAAAGTCAAAGATCAAAAGAAAAGGTGCTGCTTTCCTAACAACTCCCTCAGTTTTTATTCTAATTTATATAGCGTACGGAATGAGTAAGATACAAATCTATGCATGTTAATTCCTCAACGGCGGCGTGCAAACACAGCAGTAACCAAGGTACTGCTATTAGATGTTCCATTGATTAGCATGTAAATCTGACAATAATTGTTGGTTTTCTTTTAAGCTTGGAAGTGTGTACTTGATGAGTTGAAACATGGACAGCAATAGTCACCCATCCCGTACGTACTGCCACTAATAACAAAAAAGGGAAGCTTTTACCACCTTCCGATGCCGGAAAAGAAAAAGGCGCCTAGTGACTGGACAGGGACAATGAGAAGCATCCCGTGTGATGCTCCACTAGCCTCTTGAGAAAGGAAAAAAATAAAGCAAATGAAAAAGGGATGCACAAAGGAAACCAAAGTGATGCAGGCTATTTCCTCCCCAATTTGATTTGACATCTTCGAATGAAAATGAGCCAATGGAATGCGGGTCCTTGTTGTGTTTATAAAACTTGCATAACTCCCGTTTGTTTCCTCTCCTCCAAGGGTTCGTACAGACCATTTTCGTTCCAAGACATCGACCAGTTATTATTACACCCTCCACTCCCTAAAAAATGGATATACACATCGTTTTTATGAGAGCTGCTAATTTTCAGATGTCGGAAATTAGCATATTCAATAGTTGGTGTGTCAACAATTCTTTTCTGTAGCTAATATATAATCTTTTAAAAAGACAAAAAAAATAAAAATATTGAAACAGATCTGTCGATTCAAAATGTAGATTGAGATGATATTTAATAAAAGGGAAAAACTTCTAGTGGCAGGGCATCTTTCGCCTTGCATTTCCCATCTTTCCTTTATTGTCGCGGAATATATTTTGTCCCGTCGGTCAAGTAGGGTACTGCCTCCAACGCCTCTCTTTGGGAAATTCCCCACGGAATATATCCATCCTCTCGGGGCCTACATATATTCATATGCCTATGCTGCTGTGATGTCATGCATCGGTTGTGTACTGTACGTGACGGTGGCAAAGGATACGCTGCACCACATAAATGGCAAACGCTCGTGTCCAACTTATTAGTCCAACCATGTTTTCGGGAAGGCCTTTTCTCCTCTCGTCGGTTGATGCCACCAGCATGTGTCGTGTCGGTACTCCCTCATTACTTGACGTCGTGGATAATTTTCAATTCTTTTTTTAAACTAAAATCTTATATTAAGCGTCAAGTAATTAGGAACGGACTGACTACAAAATTTCACTTCAATCCTCTTATAATATAAGGCCAGTCCTCCTGACTGTTTGTTCGAAAAAAAAAGAGTACAAAATTTCACCATGTTACAGTTTTGCATCCTCTTTTTATGCTACAAGCAGAGGGATAAGACTTATTATCTAAAAATATATCTTAATTAGAAATATTACACTAATTAACATGTGCCAACACAAATTATAGTATCTTGTCATAATAATTACTAATCAATAAAAAAATTAGCTAACACAAATTAGTTTATAAATTGACCACAAAAAGAATATTAATACTTATATATACTATTAATGATATAATATATTAAATTTTATTGATATTTTATTAATGTTTTGGTTAGTAAAGATGAGTGAATTGATAATATTTCTAAAAGAAATACGGAAAGGGGCGCCTGAAACGATGCCTGGAATCAGGCAAAGCCGCTCTGCTGCTGGCGCTGCAGCACGTCCGTTTGTTTTTTTTATTTTGTTAATTGTAATTCGTAATTAGTAGGATTTTGTTAATTGTAAAATAAGAAATAAAATATTTGTGATTGATTAAACTGTAGAATTATTGGTTAAGGATTAATTATAATAATTAGTCATTAATGATAGTAATTAACTACTAATTACTTAGTGACTGAGTTTTTAAAAATTTCAAATTTAGACAGCCCCAAATATCATCCCTAAACCAAACACCCCTCTAGGCCCTTTCGACCAAACACACCTTATATTATTTCCAGTAAAAAACTAGGCACGCGGATGCCTTTGTAGTTGGCACTTACGGACCCGGCGGGCCTAACCACTACAGATCGTGTGATTTAGGGCGTGCGAACAACCAAAGAGCGTGCTGTTTCTAAGCGTGTATGGTCGGAGAACTGTGGCATCATCGGTCGCTGGTCGACATCAGCATTAAGTGCTTGGAACACCAATCAAGCTGAGAATCATTGGTTGCTTAGTCCTCCAGGATGTGTTCCGAGCATTACTCTGTTTTTTGTTTGTTTGGACAAGATGAGTGGAGAGCGGAGCTGGGCATTCCCTGTTTTGGAGCGGGGGACGGCTTCAAATGAAGCCCAATATAATGGCGCGACTTAAAGCTACGAAACTGTGATCTGGCCCGGCCCATGAACAACGGCGCTCAAGGGCCCGATCAATGAGTGCATCACGAAACCCCGGCTCCGCCACATAAATTCCTCTCCGGGCCGAGACCTCTGCGTGTCGCCGCTGACACCTTGCGGCCTCCCACCGGTCGCCGAGGTGGTACGCCGCTTCTCCTCCTCCTGATGGGTACAAATAGCTTGAACTGTCTATTCTTTCCGTACTTAAAAATTTGTCATATTTTAATTTATAAATAAACTAAAACATGATAAATTTTTGAAAATAAATTTTCGGAAATAGAAGAAGTACGTATTAAGATTATTTTTGGTGATTTCTGAATATAAATTCACGAATATGAGATGAACAAAAGGGTGAAAAAAAAGAAAATGGAAACTCATTACAGTTGTCACTTTCACATTGCAGCTTGCAAGAAGGTACATTTCTGGTCGCATTAGTATCTGAACATGGGTGAAATAAAAGGAAAGAAAAAAAGAAAAGAAAAATCAGCAACCCCACCACCACAAGGACAGAAAAAATGAACGAAGTGGAGGGAACGATCGATCACAATCAGTGCGTGCACCGAGACCTCTGGAATTTGAGCCGTCGATTCTTGAGGTCGAACTCCCAGAGGTGTTCCTGCTGCAGGATGTTGCCGATGACGGAGAGCCCGGGCCACTCTCCCTCCTGCAGTCCGATGCACTTGACGCCCGGCGCCGCGTCGATGACGTAGCTCTTCGCCGGCGGCTCCATCCGCGACGACCCCGCCAAGTGCACGGCCAGCTTCGGCACGGGCACGTCCAGCAGGTCCTCGCCCGTCGACGGCGACGTCCAGTTGTAGCAGTACTCGAACGGGTCCATGGTCACCCGCGGCACGCCGGCTAGCTTCTGGCTCAGCGCCGCCGCGACGGCGCGGTACGCCGGCGTGGCGAGCACGGTGAGGCTCGTCCCGGAGTCGAGGATGGTGCCGCCGCCCCTCTCGACGTCCCAGACGAGGCGCGGGATCTTGAGGAGCTCCCCGTCGACGGAGATGCCGGTGATGGTCACGGCGTAGAACGGGCGCGTCCGGTGGTCGAGCAGCAGCGGCGTCGTCCGCGAGCCGGGCACCGCGGGCGGCGGAGAGTGGTGGCAGGCGGGCTTGTTGGGGGAGGAGGGGGGCGGGGAGATGACGGCCGGGTTGGGTCCGAAGGTGAGGTAGCTGGTCTCGTTCCGCTGCGCGAGGTGGTCGACGAGGCAGTAGGAGAAGCGGCCGCCGAAGCGCGCCGCGGCGCGGGACGCGAAGGAGATGTTGCTGTAGCCGAGGCTGAGCACGCCGTCGGAGGCGCGGAAGCTGTCGCCGTTGTAGGAGGTGGTGCAGCCCAGCACGACGCCCCGCAGCTTGGCCTTGGTGGCCGCGCGCCCCGACAGCGCGATGGTCGCCGAGTCGGTGCCCACCGTGCCGCGCGCCGCCGACCCGTCCTTGTACCTGCACCAGCACATCCGCGGATTCCCGTGGCCGTTAGTCACTGCGTCTACTGCGCGCACATGCATGGCGCGATTCAAGGATCTCTTTTACAAATCAGCAAACCTAGCTAGGTTTGTTTACTGCTACTACAGTAGTCATCATCTGTACTCCAACCGAACAAAAACTATTGCAAATTGCAGTTATAGAGTTACTTGTACGCTACTTCAAACATTTCCTGAACGATACAAGTAGTACCACGTTGGAGTTGGACCAACAATACAATCCAGTACAAAACAAGCCATTTACGTGCCCACGTAACTAGTGGTATGCGGCATGCACTTTCGACACGCGTGCAGTCAACATAACTTGCACGCCATGACTGCTGGCTTGCGAGCTTACGAAGACCCAGCAGCTCCAACTCCAATCCTCTAGAGCCTAATCATCGAAGAACATGAACAGAAGAAGGAAAGGCCCTGACGTCTCCTCACAAACTGTTGGTAGTATATTTCACCGAGAATCCAAGACGTGGACCTAACATGGCAGCACAGTATCTTTTAGGCAGAATTTATGGACACAAGCCAGCCTGATTGAGCGGCCTCTACGTGTCTCCGGCGGAAACACGGGCCACGAAAACGACTGTTGCAGTTTTCTTCAAACAACGCCAAGTTACTCTATTTATGTTCGGAACCCAGAAGGAGCTTATTTTGACTAGTAGGGAGAACGTGGCCGTGGCATGGTCCCCCTATCTGGGGCTTGATGATGCCGTCCCCAAAAGCATAACGGAGTCGACGGCGACGGCCGTGTACCAGCCATGGGTATCTAGCCGAAACAGGGCGCCCCGTCCGTATCCTCCGATACGTATGCAGATAAGGTAAACAAACGGTGCTAGTAGAATCCAACCTTCGGGAAAATACTTTTATTTTTTCCTGACAGTAAGTCGGCACTAGGTTGCTGATAATGTACTGTACTACTGCCAGGCAGAGGGACATGGTGACGGGGATGTTCTTTGGACATGTAGCGAGACGACATCTTGCTGTGTAGAGTAGTACTCCACACCACACGAACTCCGGCCCATGTTGGTGAAGCTTTTCGTACCGCTGTGTCTGCTTCGGCGTGACGCGTCCGGATCCCTCGGCAATGCTGCACGGCAGCAGTGAAAAGAAAAGAAAAGGAAATAACACCTCGGCCCGGCCTAGCCTAGATATTTCCGCTGGCTCGCTTGCTCAATCTTCGTCCGTCGTCCGTCGTCCGCTTTGCTTGCCAAGGCCGATATGTTCAGCGTCCTGACAAGCGGAAGACAGGGGCCGATGGAGTACGACCTAATCCACATGACGGAGCAGGGCATGGCTGCTGCGATGCAAGCTACCGCCATGTTCGGGTGCCGGCCAAGCAGAGCTCCCCTCCCCGCTTTATTACAAAAAAAAAAAGGTAAACAGCGGGCGCCAAGGCTAGATACGAACACACCGGTGTTAGGATCCGATGCCCTAATCTGTGATGTTTATCGCGTTCGATCGGCATCAGCAAGACAGCAAATTAACTCAGTGTTGTCTGTGTGTCCGCAAGAGCAACACACCAACAACACACGGGGACGCATTGAATGGTGCTTCTGCCCCCGAGGGAAAGCGACGATTGGATTGGATCGTCAAAGCGCCCGCGGAATCATCGTTATCAAGTTTCTCCCCAATCCAAATTGGGGCAGGGTTGCTATCTGCGTGATCTCAATCACAATGGCGTGGGTCTACAGCTAGTACCAGAGCTGCTGCTGCTGCTGACACCCACCCTGTGCTGCTTTGAACGCGCGCCGGAACTGCGCCGCATTAAACGCGCGCCCCCGACGCCCACCCTGCGCTGCTTCGCCGTGGCTGGCGGCCGCCATTGCCTCCGTCGCGAGATCCCGACTCATCACCCACCAACCAACAAGGCAGCTACTAATTCTGCCGCTGATCGCATCTCATCAATGCCAAGACCGAGTTAACCAGGAACGCGCCCCGCACCTAGATCTATGGACGCCATTAACGCGCCGGGAGGGAGGAGATTTAGTAGCAGTACTAGTACGGCCGGCGCTATAAGTAAAGCACGGGTTAAGGCCTTGGTTATCATGGAGATGCGAATGCGAGTCGGAGTGTGTTGAGAGTAGAGGAGGGGAGGGGACGGACTGACCGGTAGTCGTAGGCGCAGGGGCTGCCGGGCGTCGGGCAGGCGGCGAGGGAGAAGGGCAGGGACTCCACGCAGGTGTCGGACGAGCAGCTGATGGGCCTCCACGTCCGGGAGTCGTCCGGCCGGAAGGCGCGCCTTCGCGGGGACGGCGACGAGGAGGAGCCGTTCCAGGCGGGGTAGGCGGCGGAGGGGCGGCGGCATTTGACCCAGGTGAGGTCGCTGCCGGTGTCTGCCACGAGCAGGAACGGCTGCGCCGGGGTGCCCACGCGGAAGCGCACGAAGTACTGCCCCGTGCCCGTGTACGCTCCCGACGAGAGCGGCATCGCGAACGCCTCGTCGTCGCCGCCCGCAGGCGCAGGCGCAGGCGCGGCCGCCTTCTCGCTCGACGTCTCCGCCGCGCGCCGCGCACGGACGCGCCGCGCGGCGATGAACGCCATGCGCTCCCGGTCCATGCGCCACAGCTCGGCCAGGGACGCCGGCTCCCGGCGGAGCAGGTCGAACCGCATGTACTTGCTGCCGCTCGCGCCGTCCGCCAGGAACGAAGGGGCCGCCGCCACTACCACCAGTAGCAGCACCAGCACCAGGCGGCAACCCGCCATTCGCCGCGCGAGGCGCCGCTTCCCGACGACGCCGCTGGAAAAAAAGCTACTGCAGTAGTAGGCGACCAACCGAAGGAATCGAGCGCAATGGGGGCCGGCCGGCGATCGGCGCCGGGTGCGCACGGCGCACCTCGCGATGCCGGAGGCGGCAATGCGCGCGCGCCGCGAGGAAGTTTCTGATTGGAATCTTAAGCGAGCCGAGCTGCCGTGGCAAGCGGCGCCGCCGCCGCTGCTGCGGTGGTGGTGGTGGACTGGTGGTAATGGTGGTCTCGTCTGTGCTCGCGTTCCGGGCCGCGTGTGTGTGCCGCCTCAGAGTGCGTATTTATCTTGTGTGCGAGGGGGGAGGCGGTTTAACTTAGTTTATTTACTCGTCCTACTAGCTTAACTAGTGTTTGGTTTGAGCGGTTGGCAAATGGAATGATACGGAGAATATGAACTCTTCCTCGTGTGTTTGGTTGTTTGAATTGAACAAAGTCGTTTAGTATAGAATGATACAGATTTTAGTACTATTCTTTATAAATGTTGAAAGTTCCATCAAGTTCTATTAACAACGCTAATTACTTATTACTAGTGATGATTAATAGATATTTGGGATTTTAGTTATGAATTTGGTGTATACATGACTATTGGACATAATTTTTTGAGAAGTGATGTACGTTGATCTACCATTCCTTACAGCCACCTAAACAAATTCAAATATTGGTCCATACATCTAACCAAACAATCAACTTGTATCAACTCATCCAGCACCATGTCATGAGACCGATCTATCCAGGATTGATCCCGTATGATGCAACTTGGTATACAACCAACCAAACACAGGCTTAGTTTAATTTAGTTTAGGTTACTAGGTTAGTGTGGCGCCGCGGTGGCTGTGCAGTGCAGCAGCCTGGGCTGGGCGGGCGGGCGGACACCTGCCGCCGCGCTTGGCGTTGTCGACCTGTTGGTTCTCATGACTCGTGGTCGGGGAGGATTGGACATTGGAGGCGGAGGTACGGTGCGCGGCGGCTTGCGCTTGTGCGCGCCTTGCTGGCGCCTGCCTTGGCTGGTTGGCTGGCTGCATGCGGCAGGTGCTCCGCGCGGCGCGGCGCGGGGTCAAAGCTTCCCCTCACGGCGCCGGATTTCTGTTGGGACACCGACCTCTCCGTTTACACAGATGCTGCATTTGCGCCGCCGTCATCTGATGCATCCAAGAACCTTGTTCCAAAATGCACGGCCTGTTCTTACCTCGGCAGTCGGCACGGCCTGTTTCTAAAATTAATTGTTGGTAAGAGATCGTGAGTTTTGAATCTTCAACGGGCAACGCTGCAGAGGGGAATGGGCAATCGGGCACTGCTCATCTACACTGAAACAGAGCAGTTGCTCCTGTCTAGCTCGGATCAGATAAATTGTTCGTAGCTTGCACGAGCCTTGTTGGGTCGGGTTGGCTGGATCTGAGTCACGTCCCTGTTCACGCTGCGCACCTGATGTTATCCACGAGATGCTACGTACCATCCCGTCGTCCAAACTAACAGATGCGTGTAAGGCGCTGTTGCGTCTGTCGCCACTCCTCGATCGGTGTCATTCGTCCGTATTAAGCTTCATTCGATGCAAAGCTGCTACAAGTTTCCGATCACGTTTCGACCGATCTTGTTCGTGCCTGACCAGATTGCGGTTCGTCCATGCTTCCAAGCATCGTCAACCTCACGCTAGTCGGCTAGTGTCGATCCCTTTTCTCGCACGTACGTCTGCACTCAACAGCACTACGTACAGCCGGCTCCTGTGGTGATCCTCTTGCTTTCATGGTCCCGTTGGTCGTGTCTGGTTGCACGGATGCCATCCACCGGTCGCCGAAGTGCTACGCGTTGCCGCTAGCAGAGCAGTATGTGTGCACGCAGCAGCAGGTCGTGGTTTCGGATGGCTCTGTTCCTTTGTACCGAGCTTAGGATCCGTACTACTGTACTGGTCCTTCCGTTTGTTTATATTTGTCACTGGCTAATTCATTTTTAACCAGCTGGTAGGTAACAAATAAAATGAAACGAACGAATTAGCTAGTAGTGCGTTCAAAGGCTGGAATTATCGGACGTATGCGCTTGTATCTTTGTGCGCTTCCTCGATAGATCAGTGGCGGACCCAGGATCTAACTACAGGGTACGCCAAAAAAAAAATTTCAAGTGACTTCAAAAAATTATTTAATAATTTAGTAAAGATAAATGTTGTAGCACAATTTGATATAAAAAATTAAATAAAACTAAAAATATCATAGTAAATAATTATAGTATATAATTAGTCATGAGAAAACTTACAATACTACTTGTTCGACTTATTTAGCCGTCGCTTTCTAAATGACATAAATGTATTAATTATATCATCTTCATCTACTTGGAAGAAAATATCCCGCTCAATGAATGTGACCAAGCAATCATCCAGCTGACTATCACCCAATTTATTTCTTAACTTTGTTTTCACCAAAGTCATTGCAGAAAATACCCTTTTAACACTCGCTGTTGCCACTGGTAGAAGCAATACTAATTTGAGAAGCAAGTATACCATATCATATACTTTATGTCTTTGTGTTTCAACAAGCTTAATCGAGAGATCAACGATGTTGTCTAAACCTTTGAAGTTATCATCTTGCCTCATATCATCAATGTAATTATCAAGCTGCAACTCCAGTTTCAACAAATGATTGTTCGAGAAATCTTTAGGACACATTCAATATCATCACAATCAAGTGCTTTTTTAATATTTTGTAATCTTGCATTTCGAAGCATACCATGACGCTTGCAAGAAACTCCAACAATATTCAAGAGAATAGATATTTGATCAAAAAAACTCTTACAATCAGTATTGCCCTTAGCAACAGCAACAAGAACTAGTTGTAGTTGATGTGCGAAACAATGAATATAATAAGCAGAAGGTGATTCTTGCATGATCAATGTTTTTAATCCTTTAATATCTCCTTTCATGTTGCTAGCTCCATCATAACTGTCGACTGTTGGAGTCGGCAGATCCCCTAACACTATGAAAAGTGTTTGAAGGAGTTTGTGGTTCGGTCTGGGCGCGCGGAGATCTAAGAAAGTGAAATGCGATTTGGACACAAGTGACACGGTGGTTTACGTGGTTCGGGCCGCCTGAGCGTAATACCCTACTCCACGGGGGTGTGTATGTGTGTTGTATTAACTTGTGAGCCTCAGAGTGTTCGAGTGTCCTCTCTGTGTATCGTCGGTTTGTCCTTTTATAGTACAAGGACCAACCGTTACAAGTCAGCCTGGCCCGACATGTGGCCCTGGCGGTTATTAGTATTGATACACGAGATTAATTGTTGTTAATAACCCTGTAACGGCTCCGACAGTGCCGTTACAGGTGTTAAAGCTGTCCGATTAATTATCATTAACATGGAATTAATGGTAATTAATCGGATCTTGAAGTCTGTGGCTGTCCTTTGGAGATCCGGAGCCGTTACAACGTCTCCCGGGGATTTGAAGCGGTTTAGCTCCGACGTATGGACACGTGGCAGCTCCGGAGCTTGCTTGGGAGAAGCAGGAAGCTCCGGGGTGACCTGGCACGTGTCATGTCCGGAGCTTCTCTCGGTCGGGGGCTACCTCCGGAGGTGCCGTTTCAGTACTTGGCCCGGAGCTTCACCCTTGCGGGTAATAGCTCTGGGCTGACAGTACACGTGGCAACCTAGAGGTTAACCATGTTGGAGAAGCGGGTCCGGTCACGTCTGGCGAGTGGGCCCCTAAGGGTCTTCAATTTGAGTTGATGTCCTTCCCTTGAGATCTTTGTAACCTCAGGGGGTGTATGGTTTTTAGGGTACCGACAGTGGCCCCCTGGACCTACCTCCGGGGAAGGCCAACGGGATGGAGTCGTTCCGCCGGAGGTGGGTCCATACTTGTGACTCTTGAACTGGGTCTTCAAGAGTCTTCGGAGGTGCCTTTGGCGGGGCTTTATGGTTGAGTCCCGACGCGTGGCGCACCTCAGGCGGCAGATAAGATCTTTGACGTGCGGATCTCTCGCAATTGAAGGTCGTCGGTTCCCGATACGAAAACCGTATCGGTTCTGCGCGCCTTGTCAGTCCGCCGCCTTTGGGTTTCCCGCCTCGTGATGACAACTGTTCGCCTGGGTAAGAGCCTCGACTTGATCGTCAGGGTGGTCCCGGGCCCTCTTGTCATCGGCTGGGTCGAATTCTTGAGTAGTATGCTTAACTCCCCTGCAGTTTCCATCCAAGCGTTGCGAGGGCTTACTTAAGAAGGAAAGCGCACCGTCGGGAGTTCTTTACGCTTTCCATCTGTTCTTGCGCTCAAACTCCCAACTCGTGCTTTGCTTTTCTTCTCTCGCCTAGCTGTGCTGCGATGGAGTTGGGTCTGCGTGAGAGTCGTTTGAAGACGGAGAGCGATCTGAAGAAGGTCCGGACCCTCATGGGGTGGTCGTCGGACTTCTTCAACCGTTCAATCCGCACCGGAGGAGAGCTTCCCTTTAAAAAGGAGCACTCCGGCGAAATGGTATACTTTTCATCGTATGCCATGGTGGGGCTGATCCCACCATTTTCTTCCTTCTTTTTGATGCTGCTGGACTTCTATGGTCTGCAGCTATACCACCTTGGCCCTCACTCCCTTCTCCTTGTGTCCATCTTTGTCCACTTCTGCGAGATGTGGGTGGGCATTCCTCCCTGCATCGAGCTCTTCCGCACTTTCTTCACCGTCCAAACCACCGGCCGAAGTGACGAGTACCTTGGCTTCTACTACTTTGTGAAGCGCAAGAAGTGCCCGTTCAAGTACATCCGGTCGTTCCCTTCCGGGAAGTGGGATGACTGGAAGAAAGATTGGGTAGTTGTCCGGGTGGAGGAGCATGAGCGGTTGGAGCTGCCAGAAGGTCTGCCTGGCATTGACACGTCGGTGTGGAGCGAAGTTCCGGTGCTGGCGACAGCCTTCGATCCCGTCCTATCAAGGATCCGCCAATGTGTGGAGGGAGGATTGACTCCCCAGGCGGTGTTCTGCAACTTCCTGTTCAACAGGTGGGCACCGCTGAAGAGGAGGGAGAAGCTCGCCTGGGCCCTCAACAGCGTGATGGACGAAGACCGGGTTGAAACCGGGTTGAAGTCCAGCATGGTGGGGAAGTCCTTGGAGTTTCACCTCAAGAAATTCCAGCACGGCATCGATGTAGACGGAGCGTACTTGACTCCGCCACCGGCTTTCCTCCCCCTGAACGAGGAAGTTGAGTTCTGCAGGGAGCTCCGGCGGAAGATGCCCGCGCTTGACGACCTTGGCGTCGTTGAGAGAAGATCGACCGCCCCGTTGGCGATCCCCGGGTTGTCGGAAGGCGGCTCCGCCCCTGTCTCTCAGCCAAGAGCTGAGGTCACCGGCAAGGGCAAGGAGCTGGCGGAGGAGCCAGAGAGCCGGAAGAGGAAGTTGCGTCATGCTGACGGGAGGTCCGTCGGGCTTGCTACTTCCCCGCCAGTTTCCCGTCCTCAGGAAGGAGGATCCTCCGCTGTTGTAGCGTCTGTCCCCGTGGTGGGGTCTTTTCGGAGCGCTACTGTTCCGGCGGTGGGATCCTCCCGGAGTACGGCTGTCCCCGTGATGGGTCCCTCCGGAGGTGCCAGCTCCGGACAGGCGACTCCGGTTCGAGAAGCGGTGAGGGCCTCCAGGTCTAGGAGTTCCTCCCGGTCAAGGAGAGCTCCGACCCGGGAAACGCCCGCGGCTACGGCAAGTCCTGGGAGTCCTCCCGGAGCTCCTACGCCGACCGTGGCCAGCCCGGAACGTCCGGGAAAGAGGTTTCGCGCAAGCTGGTGCGTGAACCTCCCAAGGTAATTTTTCTTGTTTACCTCAATTAACTTTTAATTATAGCATCTGTTTGCTCAATTTCTTCATTCTTCATCTGCAGCGTTCCCAAGAAGGGGAGTGAAGCTCCGCCCTCAGCCACAGTGTCTGAGGCTGCGAGGGCTTCTGCTCCAGCCCCGGTGCCGCCTCAGGCGGAGGCTGCGACAGCTCCGGCGCCGGCTGTCGTGGTCATGGACCTCGACTCATCTCCAGAAGTTCCCGTGGTAGCGCCGGACCACGGGATTGAAGATGCGCCAGCGGCACCCGCTCCGGAGGTTGAAGCTCCGGGCCCTGGTGCTGCAGAAGTAGATGCTCCGGCTGTCGAGCCGGAGGAAGTAGCGGTCCCGGCTTCAGAGCCGGAAAATGCTGGAGCTTCGGCGGTCGAGCCGGAGGCAGCTGAAGCCCCGGCGTGCGAGCCGGAAGTTGAAGTGGTTCCGGCAATTGAGCCGGTTACTTCTGAAGCTCCGGTCGCAAGGCCGGTAGTTATTGGAGCGCCGGCTGCAGAGCCGGTGGTGGTGGAGGCGGGGGAGCTTGAGCTCCCCTCAGAAGAAGCGTCCCGGCCGGAGCCATTGGAGGCGACGACGTCGATGGTACCCGTGGCGGAGCCAGAGTGCCTGAACGAAGTCGCCGGCCCCCAGCCTGAGGGGGCGAATGAAGATTTGGTGGCGGGACCTTCTTCAGTGGCGACTGAGGCCATCCCGGAGGAGGGCCCTAGTGCCTTGGAAGCTCGGGGTTCCGCTCTCGCAGAGTGGGACCCAATTTTTGTAAATGAAGACCCGCTGGAACCAGCGGAGGAGACCCCAGAAGGTCCGGAGCCCATCTCGCTGTCGATGTCCATCGACAACGCTTGCTCCAGTCTGCGCCAAGTCCAACTAGCCTTCTTCCACGACAGCAAGGTTCTTGAAGAGGAGCGCCAAACCCTTAGGAGGTGGCGTAATAGACTCCAATTCGAAACCAAGCTGGCGCAGTCGAGGATCGCTGCGGACAAGGAATGGATCAAGCGGGAGAAGGTCCGCTTGGAGCTCTGGGGTGAGATGCTGGACGAGAGGGAGAGCATGACTCACAACCTCGACGCCCAATCCCGGGAGTACCACGACCAAGCTAAAGCTGCCAATGATGCGGCCAACGCCCGGTACGATCAACTCGAAGCCATCAGTACCGCACTCATCAAGCGCCGAGAAGCGCTTGAGGGAAGGGAAAAGCGGCTCGAGGATGAGGAGCAAAAACTCCTGGAGCTACGGGATGACGTCTTGCGACGTGAAGAAGAGCTCGCCGAGAAGACAGCTCTGGCGGACAAGGGCCTCGAGGAGCGCGCTAAAAAATTGGAAGAGCGCTGCCTCGAAGAGGAGGAGAAGACCTGGGTGCGAGGGCAGGAACTCTACGAGTATGAGTGTGCCCTCATCGCCCGGGAGAAGAAAATAGAGGCTAGGGAGAAAGACCTGGTCGACCGCCGGAACAAGATCCACCTCCGGGAGGAGGAGCTCGGAAGACTCGAAAAGCGGGTTGCTGCGAAGATTCAGCAAAACGCCAAAGAAGTTGAGCGCCTCTCCCGCGAGAATTCGGAGCTGGCGGCGGCCCGGAGGTCCTTGGAAGAGATGAAGGGCCTGAGGAAGACGGACTCCCTGCAAATTTGGGAGTTCCTGAGCAAGGCCGACGACGCGCTAGCGCCGATGGGTTTCAGCCCCGTGCTTCCGGATGATCCGGAGCCGGAGCCGGACCTTGCGCTGCAAGCGTTGGGCGCTGCGGGCAGCAAGCTCTCCAAGGTGGGCGACGTCATCGCGGACCAGTTGGAGGTCGAGGGGCAATCCCTGGCTAGGAACGTCACAGAATATGTGTTGACGTGCTACACTAGCCGGAACCCCCGATTCCCTCTGGACCCGGTGCTTGAAGGCCCAGTTGAAGGAGAAGGCGAAGCTACCCGAGCCAGCGTGTCGGAGGTCGCCCAGAAGGTCGCTGAGTTCTTCCATAGGGTCTAGGACTATCTTTCTTAGCCTTTATTTGTATCTTCTCTTCTTCCTCAATTTTGTAATCCTTTGTCCCTAGATGTAATCTCTAGTCTTCAAATGAAATGAAATCCCCAATTTTTCGTGAATTTCATTTTTTGTCTTCAACATCTTTGTCTTCACTTGGCCCCCTGGTAGATGTGCACAATGTGATTGTGGACATGTACCAAAAGGATGTTGAGTTTTGTTGAAGACAAATTTGCTTCGAACTCGTGTAGTTTAGGTCCGAAGTCTTCGATAGTGAAGGTCCCTTGAAGTCGTCGGAGCTTAGAAGCTCCGGCATTGCCCATCGTCGGAGCTTAGTAGCTCCGGCAATAGCCTCTACCAACACATTGAGTGTCGATAGTTAATACTTCAAGGTGTCGGAGCTTAGTAGCTCCGGCAATGACCCTTGCCACGCCTGGCTTGCTGGCAACAGACTCTAGTGATAGAGTCTTCTCACCATCTTCAAGTTAACGCCGGTGGGAGTCGGAGCTTGGTTAACTCCGATTTTTCTCCATCAATGTTGGGTTTATTCTTCCTGCACACTTAGGCCAAGAAAAACAGTAAAATTCGTTCCTTATCTATAACTTCGTTGCGGCTTACGGTTCTCAAGAGAATTTCAAGTTGAACACGATTTTTAGTATGATTGGATGAATTGTCTTTTCTTTTAGATCTAATTGTCCATGGACCCACCTTACTTTGGCCTGCCGGGGTGTAGGTAGAGTGGCGTACTTAGGGTGCTTGACCAGGCTAAGTCGATAGCGCACTCCGGCCCTAGAATGGCTTGGCGGCTTTCAGGCGAGTTGGCCACAGACGACATTTAAATCTAAAAAATCCGACAATTCAACTCAAATCGTACATAAATCGGTTAAACTAGAACTTCTTAAGAATTGCACGTTTCTGTTATAGACAAGAAAGAGAAAAATAAAAATGTCGAGCCTATGCAAAAATGAATGCACGTGGAGTCTATTTCACATGAAGATGTCTTTCATTATAGGTCCGGGGTACATGGGAAACGAGTACACTCTTAGGGTACGGAACCAGGCTAAGTGTGTTTGGTTTCTCGTTTAACCCAGGGTAATTAGCTACACTTCTAGTCCGGAGACTGTATCAAGTGTTGCATGAGCTTTTCAAACCTTTCGGGAAAGGTCCGGCTGCTCTCCCGGAGGAATTACCCGACTCTGTACAATGACTCTATAACATACACTTCAAGTTACTTAAGACTCACCTCCGTGGAATTAAGTGTAGAACTTACGGAGGTGCTCGATGTTCCAAGGATTTGGGAGAGGTGTCCCATCCTCGGTAGCCAAGCGAACGCTTCCGGGACGGGATACTTTGATCACTCGGAAGGGTCCTTCCCAGCCGGGGGAGAGTTTGTTTTGCCCTTCTCTGGATAGTATTCTCCGTAGCACCAGATCGCCTTCCTCGAGCTGTCGGTTGTGTACATGCCGCTGATGATAGCGCCGAAGAGCTTGACGGTATCGGGCATTCCGAACAGCTGCTTGGCACCTTCCCTCCTCGAGGAGGTCTAGGTCTTCACGCCGGAGCTGGTCCTGCGCGGCTTCGTCGAAGGTCCGGACTCGGAGGGAACCCAGGGTGATCTCCGGAGGAAGGATCGCTTCTGCTCCGTACACCAGAAAGAAGGGTGTTTCTCCGGTTGCCCGACTTGGAGAAGTCCTGTTAGCCCATAGAGTGGGCGGAAGCTCTTCGATCCAATTAGCTCCGTGCTTTTTCAAACGCCCATAAGTGCGCGTTTTGAGTCCTTTAAGGATCTCTACGTTTGCTCTCTCGGCTTGCCCATTGCTGGCAGGATGAGCTACGGAAGCGTAGCAAACTTGTATGCCGAGGTCTTCGCAATATCCTTGAAATGAGGAGCTTGTGAACTGAGTCCCATTATCAGTGATGATCTTATTTGGGACTCCGAATCTGCTCACGATAGATTGTAGAAAATTGATTGCAGATTGTTTGTTGATCGTCACAACAGGAGTAGCTTCCGGCCACTTGGTGAACTTGTCGATGGCGACATACAGGAACTTGTAACCTCCGACGGCTCTTGGGAAGGGTCCCAAGATGTCCATCCCCCACACGGCGAAAGGCCACGTAGGAGGTATCATTTGTAAGGGCTGAGCAGGTGTATGAATTTGCTTTGCATGAAATTGGCATGCTTTGCATTTCTTCACTAGCTCAGTAGCATCCTGGAGCGCTGTTGGCCAGTAGAAGCCGTGCCGAAAGGCTTTTCCGACCAGCGTGCGGGAAGACGCGTGGTTCCCACACTCGCCTCCATGGATTTCTGCGAGGAGCTCGCAGCCTTCTTCCCTTGTGATGCACCGCATTAGGATGCCGTTGGCACCGCGCCGGTAGAGATCCCCTTCTACCAACGTGTATCTTTTAGCCAATCTGACTACCCGGTCAGCGGATACATCATCGTCAGGAAGGATGTTGTCTTTCAAGTAGTTCCGGATCTCCGAGATCCATGCATCGGAACTGACTTGAGCATTTGAGTCTTGCGTGCTGGGTTGCTCGGAGCTTCCGGCAGCACCTACGACCCTTGATGGCTGCCATGGTAACAGGGCCATCGGGACCGTCAGCTTCGGGATGCTGATCTCGCCCCCTTCGTTCAGCTCGGCAGGCTGAACTGTGGGTTTTGACATCCTCCGGACAAAGGTTCCGTCTGGAGCCGGAGCTCCGGTTGACGCCTTGGTCGAGAGTTCGTCAGCTTCAACGTTGTGAGCACGCTGAACATGATGAAGGTCTAGGACTTCGAAGTCCTTCTGAAGCCTCTGGACTTCAAGGAGATAAGCAGCCAGCTGGAGATTATTGCAGGAGCATTCACCCTTCACCTGTTTGATAACAAGTTGTGAATCTCCTTTGACCAGCAACTGCTTGACACCAAAGGATAGTGCCACCTTTAATCCATATATGAGTGCTTCGTACTCCGCCATGTTGTTGGTTGCCTTGAAATCAAGGTGCACCATGTATCTTACCTTCTCCCCGGTTGGTGTGAGGAGAAGGACTCCAGCTCCGGCTCCCTGCTTTTGCATGGAGCCGTCGAAGTAAAGGGTCCAGTGAGGCTTAGTGAAGGCCGGAACTTGTGGTTCCTTCTTCTGCTCGCTGGGGCCCCCAGAGTTTGATGGAGAGGGAGTCCATTCTGCCACGAAATCTGCCAACGCTTGACTCTTGATTGCTTGTCTTGGAATGAATTCGAGGTCGAATTCAGCCAGTTCCGCTGCCCACTTTGCAATATTCCCAGTTGAATTGGGATTATGCAGAATCGCTCGAAGTGGATATGAGGTTACCACCGAGACTTTGTGAGCTTGGAAATAGTGTCGAAGCTTCCTTGAGGCAATAAGAACTGCGTAGAGCATCTTATGTACCTCTAGGTATCGAGTCTTGGCATCATGTAACACTTCACTGATGAAGTATACTGGGCGTTGAACGGTCCGGACCCTCCCGGAGGGGTCCGGAGCTTCCTCTCCATTGATCCGGACCCTGTCGGAGGGGTCCAAACTATATTCGAGGACCTCCGGGTTCTGGGTGGAGGAACTCGGAGCTTCTTCAGGAATGACCTGGATCCTATCGGAAGGATCTGGGTCCTCTGAAGTGACTTCTTGAGGATTCAAGTCTGGGAGCTGGGACCCAGACCTGCTTTCGGGAACCTCTGGATCCTCCCGAAGGGATCTGGATTCCTGAGTATTGGGCAGTTCCGGTCTCTCCGCAACCAGAACCATACTGACGACTTCGTCAGCTGCTGAAATATAAAGCAATAAAGGCTCACCAGGGTTCGGAGCTACCAAGACTGGTAGAGTGGTGAGGAACTGTTTCAGCTCCTGGAATGCCTTCTCTGCCTCTTCAGACCATTGGAATGGTCCGGACTTCCTCAGTAACTTGAAGAAGGGAAGTGCCCTTTCCGCCAGTCTTGAAATGAATCGACTGAGGGCTGCTAGACATCCAGTTAATTTTTGGACGTCTTTGATGCGGGTTGGTGGCCGCATGTCTTCGATGGCTTTTATCTTCGCCGGATTAGCCTCTATACCCCGGTGACTTACCAGGAAACCAAGAAGCTTTCCGGAACTAACCCCGAAGACGCACTTGTCTGGGTTTAGCTTCGTGCGGGTGGCCCGCAGCTTGTCGAAGACAGCCTGCAAGGTATCCAAGAGGGACTCCTTGTTTTTGACTTTGACCACAATGTCATCAACGTACACCTCCACTATGTCTCTGATGAGTTCTTCGAAAGTTTTGTACATTGCTCGTACAAAAGTTGAAGCTGCATTCTTGAGACCAAAAGGCATGGCTGTGTAACAATACAATCCATCCACTGTGATGAATGAAGTATGTTCTTCATCTTCCCTAGACATCCGGATTTGATGATATCCCGAATATGCGTCTAGAAAACACAGCAACTCACACCCAGAGGTGGAATCCACTATCTGGTCTATTCTAGGTAGTGGGAATGGATCTTTTGGACATGCCTTATTCAGTGTGGTGTAGTCGATGCACATCCGAAGTTTCCCGCCGGCCTTAGGCACAACGACTGGGTTTGCCAGCCATTTTGGATGGTAGACTTCTCGGATGAATCCGGCTTCGAGCAACTTCTTCACTTCTTGTCGGATGAAGTTCTGTCGCTCTACAGATTGCTTCCGAGGTTTCTGGTGTACAGGCCGAGCGTCGGGGTAAATCTTCAGATTGTGCTCAATCACTTCCCTGGGGATCCCAGGCATTTGTGACGGTTGCCAGGCAAACACGTCAACATTAGCCCGGAGGAAAGTGATGAGCGCGAGTTCCTATTTGTCGTTCAAGCCACCCGATATGCGGGTAATTTGAGTGACATCGGAACCAATTTGGACGACTTTGACGGGAATGTCGGTGTCGCCGCTTGGCTGCACACGGGGTGCAGAGGTCGAGCCTCGTTGACGAATGCTCGGAGGTTGTGGAGCTTGCTTCTGTCTGGAATCCTCCTCTTGCGCTGTGGTGAGTGCATGGAGTTCTTCCAGAGCAGTTACTCCGGCAGTGCGATCTCCACGGATCCGGAGAACGCCTACTGGTGTCGGCATCTTCAACACCAGGTATCCATAATGAGCAGCTGCCATGAATTTGTACAAGGCAGGTCTACCCAAAATGGCGTTGAATGGTAAGTTGATCTGAGCGACGTCGAAGACCAACTTTTCGGTGCGATACTTCTCCCGAGTCCCGAAGGTAACAGGGAGAGTGATAGCTCCGAGTGGGGTTATGGCCCCCGGACCTACTCCGGAGAAAGGTCGAGAGGGCTGGAGGTCTGAAGGTCGAAGCTGAAGCTTAGTGAAAGCTTCGAAGCTGATGAGATTAAGCCCCGAACCTCCATCTACCAGGACATGATGGAGCTGGATGTTGTTGATGGTGGGGGATACCATCAAGGGCAGCTGGCCAGCTCCGACCATGCTTTGAGGACAATCCGAAGCATCGAAAGTGATGGGTGTGTCCATCCACTTTCGATGTGGCTCCGGTCTAGCTGTAGGAGCTACAGCAGCCATATCCCGTCGCATGGTCTTAATGACGCGACGAGAGGTGATGTCCCATGATCCACCAAAGATGGTGTTCATGGTTTTTCGACGTTCGTTGTCGGAGACGTCGGAATCATCGTCGACGGAGGTGTAGACGGCTTTCAAGACCTTTTTGGGGTCTTGAAACCCTAACTCCTCTTCAGCCGGAGCTTCATCGACCTTTTGTTTTCCCTCCCTCTGACGGAAGGGAGACCCTTCCCGGCGCTTGTGGTAGCGCTCGGCAAGGTTTTGGACCTCCCGGCAATCCTCCAGTCTGTGGCTGCCCGTTTTGTGAATGGGGCACCACATCTTGGATTTGCCACCGTCTTCGGAAGACGGTCGAGGTCGCTTCTCGGGGCGTGGCCCCCGGCCACCAGGAGTTGCAGTGGTTGCAACGTTGGATGTGCCGGCCGACGGCTTCTTCTTGCCGTTGGTCTTCTTTTTCTTCTTGCCACTCCCGGAGGTAGTGACTTCTTCTTTGGAGGATTTTTTATGATCCTCCAAGGCTGGTTTGGAGTGCATTTCACGGCCCTCCGCAACTCTGGCACATTTGTCAGCCAGGCTGAAGAGCTCCGTGACACTGGTGATCTCTTTGATCGCCAGTTTCTCCAACATCTTCTTGTCTCGGACACCCTGTCTGAATGCTACAATGACAGAAGCGCTTGAGATAGAAGGGATTGTGTTACGTACCTGAGAGAATCTCTGGATGAATGACCGCAAAGATTCTCCTCCTTTTTGCACGACCGCAAAAAGGTCCAGTTCGGTGCCCGGACGGGTGTATGAACTCCCGAAATTGGCGGTGAACTGGCGGCATAGCTCCTCCCAACTGTCGATAGAGTTGGGCGGAAGGCTCATAAACCAGGACCTAGCGGTCCCAGTTAAGGCCACTGGAAAGTAATTGGCCATTACAGCCTCATTTCCTCCAGCTGCTAGGATCGCAGTGGAGTATATCTGTAAAAATTCTACGGGATTGACAGTCCCGTCGAATTTTTCCGGCAAGTGTGGCCGGAACTTCTGTGGCCATCTAACCATACGCAGGTGCATGGCTAGGGCGGAACAGCCTCCTCCTACTCCTTCCAGAGTAGAAAGATCTTGAGCATCTCGTCTTTCTCGAGCTCGCTCGATGTGGACACGGCCATCCTGTTGGCGGTATCGGCGATCAAGCTCCGCTCGGAGGTCGTGTGTCGAAAGCCGAGATGCAGTATGGGCACGTCGTGCCCCAGAGGGCAACGACGTCACTTGCTGTGACGCAGCTCTTCTCCGGTTGTTGGAGACATGTGGACCAAGTCTTCCAGACAACGTTCGTCGCTGCGACGGGGCCCGCCCTGAAGGAGGTGGACCCTGATTGTTGAGGCGTTCGGCCGCTGCTGCGACCAAATGCTCAATATCAGCTCTCCATTGCTCCATGGCACCTTGAGATGCATCCGGAGGTGGTGGTCGCTGAAGGAGAGCACGCGCTGCATGGAGCGCGTGTTCTGGGTTGTCACGGCTTGCCGGCGCAGAATGTGACGCCGGTGCACCATCATGTCTTTCGGCATGTCTTGCCGGAGAAGATGGTGGTGGTGGGAGTGTGACTCCCGCTGGAACTGAGGCTCCTGCCGGTGGTTGCATGTTGGAGGGATTGCCTCCGACAGTCTGAGCAGCAGGTTGCCCGTTGGATGATCCAGCTGCAGAATTCACCATTCTTGAAGATCTCAGGCGCCCCTTCCTGGCGCGCCAACTGTCGACTGTTGGAGTCGGCAGATCCCCTAACACTATGAAAAGTGTTTGAAGGAGTTTGTGGTTCGGTCTGGGCGCGCGGAGATCTAAGAAAGTGAAATGCGATTTGGACACAAGTGACACGGTGGTTTACGTGGTTCGGGCCGCCTGAGCGTAATACCCTACTCCACGGGGGTGTGTATGTGTGTTGTATTAACTTGTGAGCCTCAGAGTGTTCGAGTGTCCTCTCTGTGTATCGTCGGTTTGTCCTTTTATAGTACAAGGACCAACCGTTACAAGTCAGCCTGGCCCGACATGTGGCCCTGGCGGTTATTAGTATTGATACACGAGATTAATTGTTGTTAATAACCCTGTAACGGCTCCGACAGTGCCGTTACAGGTGTTAAAGCTGTCCGATTAATTATCATTAACATGGAATTAATGGTAATTAATCGGATCTTGAAGTCTGTGGCTGTCCTTTGGAGATCCGGAGCCGTTACAACGTCTCCCGGGGATTTGAAGCGGTTTAGCTCCGACGTATGGACACGTGGCAGCTCCGGAGCTTGCTTGGGAGAAGCAGGAAGCTCCGGGGTGACCTGGCACGTGTCATGTCCGGAGCTTCTCTCGGTCGGGGGCTACCTCCGGAGGTGCCGTTTCAGTACTTGGCCCGGAGCTTCACCCTTGCGGGTAATAGCTCTGGGCTGACAGTACACGTGGCAACCTAGAGGTTAACCATGTTGGAGAAGCGGGTCCGGTCACGTCTGGCGAGTGGGCCCCTAAGGGTCTTCAATTTGAGTTGATGTCCTTCCCTTGAGATCTTTGTAACCTCAGGGGGTGTATGGTTTTTAGGGTACCGACAATAACCTTGACCGCGGATTTGAGTCATAGTCAAGCCATGGCTAACAAGTAAACCTTCAATAGCATCCTTAAGTGATAAAGAAGTAGTATCATCTACATGGACAACTCCAATTGTTCTTTATGTGATATATCACTAGACTCATCAACTAAAATTGCATATGGCTCATCACCGAGTTCTTCAATTATAATTTTTCTAGTTTCTATGGCACAACAGTGAATAATCTGCTTTTGTATCTTTGAGCTAGTTAAGGTGCAATTACCTGGTGCATTCTTCAAGACATACTTGTTCACTTCTTCAGAATTTTCTGCAAGAAACTTCAATAGCTCAATAAAGTTTCCTCTATTGCCAGACTCTTCACTTTCATCATGTCCACGAAATGCCAATCCTTGATGAAGAAGAAACTTGATACATCTAAATGAATAAGTTAACCTTTTCCTGTAAAGACGAAGATCCTCATCAGTCCACTTCTCAATGTGATAATCAATTGCTACTGTCGGTACCCTAAAAACCATACACCCCCTGAGGTTACAAAGATCTCAAGGGAAGGACATCAACTCAAATTGAAGACCCTCGGGGGCCCACTCGCCAGACGTGACCGGACCCGCTTCTCCAACATGGTTAACCTCTAGGTTGCCACGTGTACTGTCAGCCCAGAGCTATTACCCGCAATGGTGAAGCTCCGGGCCAAGTACTGAAACGGCACCTCCGGAGGTAGCCCCCGATCGAGAGAAGCTCCGGATATGACACGTGCCAGGTCACCCCGGAGCTTCCCGCTTCTCCCAAGCAAGCTCCGGAGCTGCCATGTGTCCACACGACGGAGCTAGATGCTTAGAGCCCCCGGGAGACGTTGTAACGGCTCCGGATCTCCAAAGGACAGCCACAGACTTCAAGATCCGATTAATTACCATTAATTCCATGTTAATGATAATTAATCGGACAGCTTTAACACCTGTAACGGCACTGTCGGAGCCGTTACAGGGTTATTAGCAACAATTAATCTCGCGTATCAATACTAGTAACCGCCAGGGCCACATGTCGGGCCAGGCTGACTTGTAACGGTTTGTCCTTGTGCTATAAAAGGACAAACCGACGATACACGGGGGAGAGGACACTCGAACACTCGGAGGCTCACAAGTTAATACAACACACATACACACCCCCGTGGAGTAGGGTATTACGCTCAGGCGGCCCGAACCACGTAAACCACCGTGTCACTTGTGTCCAAATCGCATTTCACTTTCTTAGATCTCCGCGCGCCCAGACCGAACCACAAACTCCTTCAAACACTTTTCATAGTGTTAGGGGATCTGCCGACTCCAACAGTCGACAGTTGGCGCGCCAGGTAGGGGCGCCTGAGATCTTCAAGAATGGTGAATTCTGCAGCTGGATCATCCAACGGGCAACCTGCTGCTCAGACTGTCGGAGGCAATCCCTCCAACATGCAACCACCGGCAGGAGCCTCAGTTCCAGCGGGAGTCACACTCCCACCACCACCATCTTCTCCGGCAAGACATGCCGAAAGACATGATGGTGCACCGGCGTCACATTCTGCGCCGGCAAGCCGTGACAACCCAGAACACGCGCTCCATGCAGCGCGTGCTCTCCTTCAGCGACCACCACCTCCGGATGCATCTCAAGGTGCCATGGAGCAATGGAGAGCTGATATTGAGCATTTGGTCGCAGCAGCGGCCGAACGCCTCAACAATCAGGGTCCACCTCCTTCAGGGCGGGCCCCGTCGCAGCGACGAACGTTGTCTGGAAGACTTGGTCCACATGTCTCCAACAACCGAAGAAGAGCTGCGTCACAGCAAGTGACGTCGTTGCCCTCTGGGGCACGACGTGCCCATACTGCATCTCGGCTTTCGACACACGACCTCCGAGCGGAGCTTGATCGCCGATACCGCCAACAGGATGGCCGTGTCCACATCGAGCGAGCTCGAGAAAGACGAGATGCTCAAGATCTTTCTACTCTGGAAGGAGTAGGAGGAGGCTGTTCCGCCCTAGCCATGCACCTGCGTATGGTTAGATGGCCACAGAAGTTCCGGCCACACTTGCCGGAAAAATTCGACGGGACTGTCAATCCCGTAGAATTTTTACAGATATACTCCACTGCGATCCTAGCAGCTGGAGGAAATGAGGCTGTAATGGCCAATTACTTTCCAGTGGCCTTAACTGGGACCGCTAGGTCCTGGTTTATGAGCCTTCCGCCCAACTCTATCGACAGTTGGGAGGAGCTATGCCGCCAGTTCACCGCCAATTTCGGGAGTTCATACACCCGTCCGGGCACCGAACTGGACCTTTTTGCGGTCGTGCAAAAAGGAGGAGAATCTTTGCGGTCATTCATCCAGAGATTCTCTCAGGTACGTAACACAATCCCTTCTATCTCAAGCGCTTCTGTCATTGTAGCATTCAGACAAGGTGTACGAGACAAGAAGATGTTGGAGAAACTGGCGATCAAAGAGATCACCAGTGTCACGGAGCTCTTCAGCCTGGCTGACAAATGTGCCAGAGCTGCGGAGGGCCGTGAAATGCACTCCAAACCAGCCTTGGAGGATCATAAAAAATCCTCCAAAGAAGAAGTCACTACCTCCGGGAGTGGCAAGAAGAAAAAGAAGACCAACGGCAAGAAGAAGCCGTCGGCCGGCACATCCAACGTTGCAACCACTGCAACTCCTGGTGGCCGGGGGCCACGCCCCGAGAAGCGACCTCGACCGTCTTCCGAAGACGGTGGCAAATCCAAGATGTGGTGCCCCATTCACAAAACGGGCAGCCACAGACTGGAGGATTGCCGGGAGGTCCAAAACCTTGCCGAGCGCTACCACAAGCGCCGGGAAGGGTCTCCCTTCCGTCAGAGGGAGGGAAAACAAAAGGTCGATGAAGCTCCGGCTGAAGAGGAGTTAGGGTTTCAAGACCCCAAAAAGGTCTTGAAAGCCGTCTACACCTCCGTCGACGATGATTCCGACGTCTCCGACAACGAACGTCGGAAAACCATGAACACCATCTTTGGTGGATCATGGGACATCACTTCTCGTCGCGTCATTAAGACCATGCGACAGGATATGGCTGCTGTAGCTCCTACAGCTAGACCGGAGCCACATCGAAAGTGGATGGACACACCCATCACTTTCGATGCTTCGGATTGTCCTCAAAGCATGGTCGGAGCTGGCCAGCTGCCCTTGATGGTATCCCCCACCATCAACAACATCCAGCTCCATCATGTCCTGGTAGATGGAGGTTCGGGGCTTAATCTCATCAGCTTCGAAGCTTTCACTAAGCTTCAGCTTCGACCTTCAGACCTCCAGCCCTCTCGACCTTTCTCCGGAGTAGGTCCGGGGGCCATAACCCCACTCGGAGCTATCACTCTCCCTGTTACCTTCGGGACCCGGGAGAAGTATCGCACCGAAAAGTTGGTCTTCGACGTCGCTCAGATCAACTTACCATTCAACGCCATTTTGGGTAGACCTGCCTTGTACAAATTCATGGCAGCTGCTCATTATGGATACCTGGTGTTGAAGATGCCGACACCAGTAGGCGTTCTCCGGATCCGTGGAGATCGCACTGCCGGAGTAACTGCTCTGGAAGAACTCCATGCACTCACCACAGCGCAAGAGGAGGATTCCAGACAGAAGCAAGCTCCACAACCTCCGAGCATTCGTCAACGAGGCTCGACCTCTGCACCCCGTGTGCAGCCAAGCGGCGACACCAACATTCCCGTCAAAGTCGTCCAAATTGGTTCCGATGTCACTCAAACTACCCGCATATCGGGTGGCTTGAACGACAAATAGGAACTCGCGCTCATCACTTTCCTCCGGGCTAATGTTGACGTATTTGCCTGGCAACCGTCACAAATGCCTGGGATCCCCAGGGAAGTGATTGAGCACAATCTGAAGATTTACCCCGACGCTCGGCCTGTACACCAGAAACCTCGGAAGCAATCTGTAGAGCGACAGAACTTCATCCGACAAGAAGTGAAGAAGTTGCTCGAAGCCGGATTCATCCGAGAAGTCTACCATCCAAAATGGCTGGCAAACCCAGTCGTTGTGCCTAAGGCCGGCGGGAAACTTCGGATGTGCATCGACTATACCACACTGAATAAGGCATGTCCAAAAGATCCATTCCCACTACCTAGAATAGACCAGATAGTGGATTCCACCTCTGGGTGTGAGTTGCTGTGTTTTCTAGACGCATATTCGGGATATCATCAAATCCGGATGTCTAGGGAAGATGAAGAACATACTTCATTCATCACAGTGGATGGATTGTATTGTTACACAGCCATGCCTTTTGGTCTCAAGAATGCAGCTTCAACTTTTGTACGAGCAATGTACAAAACTTTCGAAGAACTCATCAGAGACATAGTGGAGGTGTACGTTGATGACATTGTGGTCAAAGTCAAAAACAAGGAGTCCCTCTTGGATACCTTGCAGGCTGTCTTCGACAAGCTGCGGGCCACCCGCACGAAGCTAAACCCAGACAAGTGCGTCTTCGGGGTTAGTTCCGGAAAGCTTCTTGGTTTCCTGGTAAGTCACCGGGGTATAGAGGCTAATCCGGCGAAGATAAAAGCCATCGAAGACATGCGGCCACCAACCCGCATCAAAGACGTCCAAAAATTAACTGGATGTCTAGCAGCCCTCAGTCGATTCATTTCAAGACTGGCGGAAAGGGCACTTCCCTTCTTCAAGTTACTGAGGAAGTCCGGACCATTCCAATGGTCTGAAGAGGCAGAGAAGGCATTCCAGGAGCTGAAACAGTTCCTCACCACTCTACCAGTCTTGGTAGCTCCGAACCCTGGTGAGCCTTTATTGCTTTATATTTCAGCAGCTGACGAAGTCGTCAGTATGGTTCTGGTTGCGGAGAGACCGGAACTGCCCAATACTCAGGAATCCAGATCCTTTCGGGAGGATCCGGAGGTTCCCGAAAGCAGGTCTGGGTCCCAGCTCCCAGACTTGAATCCTCAAGAAGTCACTTCAGAGGACCCAGATCCTTCCGATAGGATCCAGGTCATTCCTGAAGAAGCTCCGGGTTCCTCCACCCAGAACCCGGAGGTCCCCGAAGATAGTCTGGACCCCTCCGACAGGGTCCAGATCAATGAAGAGGAAGCTTCGGACCCCTCCGGGAGGGTCCGTACCATTCAACGCCCAGTATACTTCATCAGTGAAGTGTTACATGATGCCAAGACTCGATACCTAGAGGTACATAAGATGCTCTACGCAGTTCTTATTGCCTCAAGGAAGCTTCGACACTATTTCCAAGCTCACAAAGTCTCGGTGGTAACCTCATATCCACTTCGAGCGATTCTGCATAATCCCAATTCAACTGGGAATATTGCAAAGTGGGCAGCGGAACTGGCTGAATTCGACCTCGAATTCATTCCAAGACAAGCAATCAAGAGTCAAGCGTTGGCAGATTTCGTGGCAGAATGGACTCCCTCTCCATCAAACTCTGGGGGCCCCAGCGAGCAGAAGAAGGAACCACAAGTTCCGGCCTTCACTAAGCCTCACTGGACCCTTTACTTCGACGGCTCCATGCAAAAGCAGGGAGCCGGAGCTGGAATCCTTCTCCTCGCACCAACCGGGGAGAAGGTAAGATACATGGTGCACCTTGATTTCAAGGCAACCAACAACATGGCGGAGTACGAAGCACTCATATATGGATTAAAGGTGGCACTATCCTTTGGTGTCAAGCAGTTGCTGGTCAAAGGAGATTCACAACTTGTTATCAAACAGGTGAAGGGTGAATGCTCCTGCAATAATCTCCAGCTGGCTGCTTATCTCCTTGAAGTCCAGAGGCTTCAGAAGGACTTCGAAGTCCTAGACCTTCACCATGTTCAGCGTGCTCACAACGCTGAAGCTGACGAACTCTCGACCAAGGCGTCAACCGGAGCTCCGGCTCCTGACGGAACCTTTGTCCGGAGGATGTCAAAACCCACAGTTCAGCCTGCCGAGCTGAACGAAGGGGGCGAGATCAGCATCCCGAAGCTGACGGTCCCGATGGCCCTGTTACCATGGCAGCCATCAAGGGTCGTAGGTGCTGCCGGAAGCTCCGAGCAACCCAGCACGCAAGACTCAAATGCTCAAGTCAGTTCCGATGCATGGATCTTGGAGATCCGGAACTACTTGAAAGACAACATCCTTCCTGACGATGATGTATCCGCTGACCGGGTAGTCAGATTGGCTAAAAGATACACGTTGGTAGAAGGGGATCTCTACCGGCGCGGTGCCAACGGCATCCTAATGCGGTGCATCACAAGGGAAGAAGGCTGCGAGCTCCTCGCAGAAATCCATGGAGGCGAGTGTGGGAACCACGCGTCTTCCCGCACGCTGGTCGGAAAAGCCTTTCGGCACGGCTTCTACTGGCCAACAGCGCTCCAGGATGCTACTGAGCTAGTGAAGAAATGCAAAGCATGCCAATTTCATGCAAAGCAAATTCATACACCTGCTCAGCCCTTACAAATGATACCTCCTACGTGGCCTTTCGCCGTGTGGGGGATGGACATCTTGGGACCCTTCCCAAGAGCCGTCGGAGGTTACAAGTTCCTGTATGTCGCCATCGACAAGTTCACCAAGTGGCCGGAAGCTACTCCTGTTGTGACGATCAACAAACAATCTGCAATCAATTTTCTACAATCTATCGTGAGCAGATTCGGAGTCCCAAATAAGATCATCACTGATAATGGGACTCAGTTCACAAGCTCCTCATTTCAAGGATATTGCGAAGACCTCGGCATACAAGTTTGCTACGCCTCCGTAGCTCATCCTGCCAGCAATGGGCAAGCCGAGAGAGCAAACGCAGAAATCCTTAAAGGACTAAAAACGCGCACTTATGAGCGTTTGAAAAAGCACGGAGCTAATTGGATCGAGGAGCTTCCGCCCACTCTATGGGCTAACAGGACTTCTCCAAGTCGGGCAACCGGAGAAACACCCTTCTTCCTGGTGTACGGAGCAGAAGCGATCCTTCCTCCGGAGATCACCCTGGGTTCCCTCCGAGTCCGGACCTTCGACGAAGCCGCGCAGGACCAGCTCCGGCGTGAAGACCTAGACCTCCTCGAGGAGGGAAGGTGCCAAGCAGCTGTTCGGAATGCCCGATACCGTCAAGCTCTTCGGCGCTATCATCAGCGGCATGTACATAACCGACAGCTCGAGGAAGGCGATCTGGTGCTACGGAGAATACTATCCAGAGAAGGGCAAAACAAACTCTCCCCTGGCTGGGAAGGACCCTTCCGAGTGATCAAAGTATCCCGTCCCGGAAGCGTTCGCTTGGCTACCGAGGATGGGACACCTCTCCCAAATCCTTGGAACATCGAGCACCTCCGTAAGTTCTACACTTAATTCCACGGAGGTGAGTCTTAAGTAACTTGAAATGTATGTTATAGAGTCATTGTACAGAGTCGGGTAGTTCCTCCGGGAGAGCAGCCGGACCTTTCCCGAAAGGTTTGAAGAGCTCATGCAACACTTGATACAGTCTCCGGACTAGAAGTGTGGCTAACTACCCAGGGTCAAACGAGAAACCAAACACACTTAGCCTGGTTCCGTACCCTAAGAGTGTACTCGTTTCCCATGTACCCCGGACCTATAATGAAAGACATCTTCATGTGAAATAGACTCCACGTGCATTCATTTTTGCATAGGCTCGACATTTTTATTTTTCTCTTTCTTGTCTATAACAGAAACGTGCAATTCTTAAGAAGTTCTAGTTTAACCGATTTATGTACGATTTGAGTTGAATTGTCGGATTTTTTAGATTTAAATGTCGTCTGTGGCCAACTCGCCTGAAAGCCGCCAAGCCATTCTAGGGCCGGAGTGCGCTATCGACTTAGCCTGGTCAAGCACCCTAAGTACGCCACTCTACCTACACCCCGGCAGGCCAAAGTAAGGTGGGTCCATGGACAATTAGATCTAAAAGAAAAGACAATTCACCCAATCATACTAAAAATCGTGTTCAACTTGAAATTCTCTTGAGAACCGTAAGCCGCAACGAAGTTATAGATAAGGAACGAATTTTACTGTTTTTCTTGGCCTAAGTGTGCAGGAAGAATAAACCCAACATTGATGGAGAAAAATTGGAGTTAACCAAGCTCCGACTCCCACCGGCGTTAACTTGAAGATGGTGAGAAGACTCTATCACTAGAGTCTGTTGCCAGCAAGCCAGGCGTGGCAAGGGTCATTGCCGGAGCTACTAAGCTCCGACACCTTGAAGTATTAACTATCGACACTCAACGTGTTGGTAGAGGCTATTGCCGGAGCTACTAAGCTCCGACAATGGGCAATGCCGGAGCTTCTAAGCTCCGACGACTTCAAGGGACCTTCACTATCGAAAACTTCGGACCTAAACTATACGAGTTCGAAGCAAATCTGTCTTCAACAAAAATCAACATCCTTTTGGTACATGTCCACAATCAAATTGTGCACATCTACCAGGGGGCCAAGTGAAGACAAAGATGTTGAAGACAAAAAAATGAAATTCACGAAAAATTGGGGATTTCATTTCATCAGAAGACCGGAGATTACATCTGGAGACAAGGGATTACAAAATTGAGGAAGAAGAGAAGATACAGATAAAGGCTAAGAAAGATAGTCCTAGACCCTATGGAAGAACTCAGCGACCTTCTGGGCGACCTCCGACACGCTGGCTCGAGTAGCTTCGCCTTCTCCTTCAACGGGGCCTTCAAGCACCGGGTCCAGAGGGAATTGAGGGTTCCGGCTAGTGTAGCACGTCAACACATATTCTGTGACGTTCCTAGCCAGGGATTGCCCCTCGACCTCCAACTGGTCCGCGATGACGTCGCCCACCTTGGAGAGCTTGCTGCCCGCAGCGCCCAACGCTTGCAGCGCAAGGTCCGGCTCCGGCTCCGGATCATCCGGAAGCACGGGGCTGAAACCCATCGGCGCTAGCGCGTCGTCGGCCTTGCTCAGGAACTCCCAAATTTGCAGGGAGTCCGTCTTCCTCAGGCCCTTCATTTCTTCCAGGGACCTCCGGGTCGCCGCCAGTTCTGAGTTCTCGCGGGAGAGGCGCTCAACTTCTTTGGCGTTTTGCTGAATTTTCGCAGCAACCCGCTTTTCGAGTCTTCCGAGCTCCTCCTCCCGGAGGTGGATCTTGTTCCGGCGGTCGACCAGGTCTTTCTCCCTAGCCTCTATTTTCTTCTCCCGGGCGATGAGGGCACACTCATACTCGTAGAGTTCCTGCCCTCGCACCCAGGTCTTTTCCTCCTCCTCGAGGCAGCGCTCTTCCAATTTTTTAGCGCGCTCCTCGAGGCCCTTGTCCGCCAGAGCTGTCTTCTCGGCGAGCTCTTCTTCACGTCGCAAGACGTCATCCCGTAGCTCCAGGAGTTTTTGCTCCTCATCCTCGAGCCGCTTTTCCCTTCCCTCAAGCGCCTCTCGGCGCTTGATGAGTGCGGTACTGATGGCTTCGAGTTGATCGTACCGGGCGTTGGCCGCATCATTGGCAGCTTTAGCTTGGTCGTGGTACTCCCGGGATTGGGCGTCGAGGTTGTGAGTCATGCTCTCCCTCTCGTCCAGCATCTCACCCCAGAGCTCCAAGCGGACCTTCTCCCGCTTGATCCATTCCTTGTCCGCAGCAATCCTCGACTGCGCCAGCTTGGTCTCGAATTGGAGTCTATTACGCCACCTCCTCAGGGTTTGGCGCTCCTCTTCAAGAACCTTGCTGTCGTGGAAGAAGGCTAGTTGGACTTGGCGCAGACTGGAGCAAGCGTTGTCGATGGACATCGACAGCGAGATGGGCTCCGGACCTTCTGGGGTCTTCTCCGCTGGTTCCAGCGGGTCTTCATTTACAAAAATTGGGTCCCACTCTGCGAGAGCGGAACCCCGAGCTTCCAAGGCACTAGGGCCCTCCTCCGGGATGGCCTCAGTCGCCACTGAAGAAGGTCCCGCCACCAAATCTTCATTCGCCCCCTCAGGCTGGGGGCCGGCGACTTCGTTCAGGCACTCTGGCTCCGCCACGGGTACCATCGACGTCGTCGCCTCCAATGGCTCCGGCCGGGACGCTTCTTCTGAGGGGAGCTCAAGCTCCCCCGCCTCCACCACCACCGGCTCTGCAGCCGGCGCTCCAATAACTACCGGCTGTGCGACCGGAGCTTCAGAAGTAACCGGCTCAATTGCCGGAACCACTTCAACTTCCGGCTCGCACGCCGGGGCTTCAGCTGCCTCCGGCTCGACCGCCGAAGCTCCAGCATTTTCCGGCTCTGAAGCCGGGACCGCTACTTCCTCCGGCTCGACAGCCGGAGCATCTACTTCTGCAGCACCAGGGCCCGGAGCTTCAACCTCCGGAGCGGGTGCCGCTGGCGCATCTTCAATCCCGTGGTCCGGCGCTACCACGGGAACTTCTGGAGACGAGTCGAGGTCCATGACCACGACAGCCGGCGCCGGAGCTGTCGCAGCCTCCGCCTGGGGCGGCACCGGAGTTGGAGCAGAAGCCCTCGTAGCCTCAGACACTGTGGCTGAGGGCGGAGCTTCACTCCCCTTCTTGGGAACGCTGCAGATGAAGAATGAAGAAATTGAGCAAACAGATGCTATAATTAAAAGTTAATTGAGGTAAACAAGAAAAATTACCTTGGGAGGTTCACGCACCAGCTTGCGCGAAACCTCTTTCCCGGACGTTCCGGGCTGGCCACGGTCGGCGTAGGAGCTCCGGGAGGACTCCCAGGACTTGCCGTAGCCGCGGGCGTTTCCCGGGTCGGAGCTCTCCTTGACCGGGAGGAACTCCTAGACCTGGAGGCCCTCACCGCTTCTCGAATCGGAGTTGCCTGTCCGGAGCTGGCACCTCCGGAGGGACCCATCACGGGGACAGCCGTACTCCGGGAGGATCCCACCGCCGGAACAGTAGCGCTCCGAAAAGACCCCACCACGGGGACAGACGCTACAGCAGCGGAGGACCCTCCTTCCTGAGGACGGGGAACTGGCGGGGAAGTAGCAAGGCCGACGGACCTCCCGTCAGCATGACGCAACTTCCTCTTCCGGCTCTCTGGCTCCTCCGCCAGCTCCTTGCCCTTGCCGGTGACCTCAGCTCTTGGCTGAGAGACAGGGGCGGAGCCGCCTTCCGACAACCCGGGGATCGCCAACGAGGCGGTCGATCTTCTCTCAACGACGCCAAGGTCGTCAAGCGCGGGCATCTTCCGCCGGAGCTCCCTGCAGAACTCAACTTCCTCGTTCAGGGGGAGGAAAGCCGGTGGCGGAGTCAAGTACGCTCCGTCTACATCGATGCCGTGCTGGAATTTCTTGAGGTGAAACTCCAAGGACTTCCCCACCATGCTGGACTTCAACCCGGTTTCAACCCGGTCTTCGTCCATCACGCTGTTGAGGGCCCAGGCGAGCTTCTCCCTCCTCTTCAGCGGTGCCCACCTGTTGAACAGGAAGTTGCAGAACACCGCCTGGGGAGTCAATCCTCCCTCCACACATTGGCGGATCCTTGATAGGACGGGATCGAAGGCTGCCGCCAGCACCGGAACTTCGCTCCACACTGACGTGTCAATGCCAGGCAGACCTTCTGGCAGCTCCAACCGCTCGTGCTCCTCCACCCGGACAACTACCCAATCTTTCTTCCAGTCATCCCACTTCCCGGAAGGGAACGACCGGAGGTACTTGAACGGGCACTTCTTGCGCTTCACAAAGTAGTAGAAGCCAAGGTACTCGTCACTTCGGCCGGTGGTTTGGACGGTGAAGAAAGTGCGGAAGAGCTCGATGCAGGGAGGAATGCCCACCCACATCTCGCAGAAGTGGACAAAGATGGACACAAGGAGAAGGGAGTGAGGGCCAAGGTGGTATAGCTGTAGACCGTAGAAGTCCAGCAGCATCAAAAAGAAGGAAGAAAATGGTGGGATCAGCCCCACCATGGCATACGATGAAAAGTATACCATTTCGCCGGAGCGCTCCTTTTTAAAGGGAAGCTCTCCTCCGGTGCGGATTGAACGGTTGAAGAAGTCCGACGACCACCCCATGAGGGTCCGGACCTTCTTCAGATCGCTCTCCGTCTTCAAACGACTCTCACGCAGACCCAACTCCATCGCAGCACAGCTAGGCGAGAGAAGAAAAGCAAAGCACGAGTTGGGAGTTTGAGCGCAAGAACAGATGGAAAGCGTAAAGAACTCCCGACGGTGCGCTTTCCTTCTTAAGTAAGCCCTCGCAACGCTTGGATGGAAACTGCAGGGGAGTTAAGCATACTACTCAAGAATTCGACCCAGCCGATGACAAGAGGGCCCGGGACCACCCTGACGATCAAGTCGAGGCTCTTACCCAGGCGAACAGTTGTCATCACGAGGCGGGAAACCCAAAGGCGGCGGACTGACAAGGCGCGCAGAACCGATACGGTTTTCGTATCGGGAACCGACGACCTTCAATTGCGAGAGATCCGCACGTCAAAGATCTTATCTGCCGCCTGAGGTGCGCCACGCGTCGGGACTCAACCATAAAGCCCCGCCAAAGGCACCTCCGAAGACTCTTGAAGACCCAGTTCAAGAGTCACAAGTATGGACCCACCTCCGGCGGAACGACTCCATCCCGTTGGCCTTCCCCGGAGGTAGGTCCAGGGGGCCACTGTCGGTACCCTAAAAACCATACACCCCCTGAGGTTACAAAGATCTCAAGGGAAGGACATCAACTCAAATTGAAGACCCTCGGGGGCCCACTCGCCAGACGTGACCGGACCCGCTTCTCCAACATGGTTAACCTCTAGGTTGCCACGTGTACTGTCAGCCCAGAGCTATTACCCGCAATGGTGAAGCTCCGGGCCAAGTACTGAAACGGCACCTCCGGAGGTAGCCCCCGATCGAGAGAAGCTCCGGATATGACACGTGCCAGGTCACCCCGGAGCTTCCCGCTTCTCCCAAGCAAGCTCCGGAGCTGCCATGTGTCCACACGACGGAGCTAGATGCTTAGAGCCCCCGGGAGACGTTGTAACGGCTCCGGATCTCCAAAGGACAGCCACAGACTTCAAGATCCGATTAATTACCATTAATTCCATGTTAATGATAATTAATCGGACAGCTTTAACACCTGTAACGGCACTGTCGGAGCCGTTACAGGGTTATTAGCAACAATTAATCTCGCGTATCAATACTAGTAACCGCCAGGGCCACATGTCGGGCCAGGCTGACTTGTAACGGTTTGTCCTTGTGCTATAAAAGGACAAACCGACGATACACGGGGGAGAGGACACTCGAACACTCGGAGGCTCACAAGTTAATACAACACACATACACACCCCCGTGGAGTAGGGTATTACGCTCAGGCGGCCCGAACCACGTAAACCACCGTGTCACTTGTGTCCAAATCGCATTTCACTTTCTTAGATCTCCGCGCGCCCAGACCGAACCACAAACTCCTTCAAACACTTTTCATAGTGTTAGGGGATCTGCCGACTCCAACAGTCGACAGCTACCTTTGGATTTTTAAAGCTAATGTATCTCTCTTGAGCTGCGTTGTGTGCCTTAGAACCCAAATGTTTGTGAAGTGCTTTCTCTCCAATATTCCAATTTCTCCATCCATCAATAGTAAATGTATCAGACCCAATACCTTTCTTGAACAAGTAGCATATAAAACAAAATATTGAATCCTTCTTGATACTATATTCAACCCAATCATATTTATACATCCACATATAATTGAATTGACGATATCTATTTCCAATCTTTCTTTTAGGAAAATCATGTGCATATGGTTGAAATAGACCTTTGATAATATACGCTCTTCGGACTGCATCTTGATCATTAACAGAATAATTTTGAATAGGTTTCCTTTCACCTGGATCATGTGGAAGACGATTGATATCATAAACTGGTGTTGATGATGCCGGTGGAGTTGAGGGCGAGGGCGAGGGTGAAGGCATATGATTCACAATTTCTTCGACGACTCTCTCTTGCTCTTGAGTTTGTTCTTCCACAACTGTTTCCTCCATACATAGGACATGATTTGAAGTGGCGGCTGCCTTCTTGGCCGCATGTTTCTGAAAAAGAGATGCAATATCCTCACTTCTTTTCATAACTGAACTGTTATAAAAAAATAAATTTTATGTAAGTACGATAATCAATAAAAAGTATAAAAAAACGAACAATTTGTCTAATCATAAAAAATACATACGTAGAGTTGCCAACACACCGTAATTGTTTGATCGAAGGAGATCATATGTATATTCTTGTGGACGTTCAAGTTCAATCGGCGAGATCTGGGGAACTGCTGAACGGCTGGCGGTGGCTACCGTCGTGGTGCCTCCGTTCCTTCCAGATCGAGACGGCGAGATCCAGGCGGCGTGCATGTGCGTCCGTCAGTGCCCGTGCTTAGCCGCGTAGGCGTGATGCCGTAATCACGCTTCAGCGCAGCGCTCCCGTCTTGTAGTACCGGGCTAGGGGCTACCGGCGTGACCCTGACTGCATTGGGTGGGCCGAAGGCCTAGTATTTTATTGCTTTATGCGCCGCGACTTGTTTTCCAGTGCCGGATTCGACTTGGTTCCAGTGCCAGACTCGGTTCTGCCTCTGCAGCTGGGTTGCTAGACTCCCGATCGTATAGGCTACCAAGCAAACAGCCAAACCGGTGGTAAAAATAGAAAATAACTATACTTAAGTTCCTCTGGGCCCAGGGTATGCCGGGGCCCACCCGGCATACCCTGTAGGTCCGCCTCTGCGATAGATGTACTCCGACGCCGAGGCTGAATTGGAACGTTGCCGTTGGGCATGTTCCGGTGACGTCGCGGATACGGCGCGGCGCGCGCACCACCCGACGCCGGCGTTGATTGCGCGAAGGCGGCCGAACACAGCAGCGGCGAACGAACATGAACATGGTTAGCGCTTCGTAGGCCGCCTGATTAAATGGAATCATTAGCGTTATCGTGGCGGAATTTTGGGGGCTTATCTTGTTTGGATACAATATATACGTACACCGTTGACCTCCGGCTTAGCTAGCTGCTATGGTTAACCTGAAACAAAAAAAAAAAAAAACAAATCTGTTAGCGTGGACAGTGACAGGGTGGGAGACAGAAGACGCGAGCGACATGCATGTACGCGGTCCTCCGCCTTCATACGGCTGGCGCCGGATTATTATTGTAGATGAACGTAATGGTGCCGACTCGTTCGTCCTCGTCACGGTCACACATACTCACATGGGATCGCCAAGCCAAGCTCCCCCTGACTGCTTCCCAAGCAAGCAGCGCTCCACACGTCAGAATAACCTGCCTCCACACGTCCGCCACCGCGCACCCGCCGGACGGCGCCGCCGCGAGAATATACAAGCTGGTTCAAGTTCTCCATTACATTTAAGCGGTAATTATTCTTTCTGTTGAAAGCGATGTTGTCTCTAGCTATCAACAACGAGACGTCTATAATTACTTCATGAATCTTAACATCAACAGGCCCAAACAACTATTCGCATATTTTCTTACAAATCATCACCTAAAAGTCAACTAATTTTCTCAATCAGAGCATCGGACGCTCTGTTCTGAATTTGCAACAGGTGAAGTATGTCCATTAACACACATCGAGAGGGTCATACACCAAGAAAAAGGGCAATATAATGCTAGCTTGAGGCTTTCACAATCACATCATCACATCTGTATGGTGCACCGAAGGGCCAAATCCACGGCGGGCTTCATTCAATTCCTATCGTGTAGATACGCATACGCTGGATTGACGCGCGAACTGAACACAATCATAGCCGCAAGTACGCGCGTACGGTAGTACTCCGTACTTGTTGTACGCGGAAAGACGCCGGACTTTCTCTACTAAGCCCTGTCTAAAGCCTTTTCATGCTGACTGTTTAGTTCGCTGGGCACGTCGTCGAACATTCCTTCCCATGGACAGAGCGAATGCATGATTATACGAAGCAAGCAGCGGTTGCTTGGGTTGTTACGCAGGAGTATTATTTGGTTCCAGCTAGCTGCAGTTGACCTCACCCGGCGCCGGCAGTGGTGCGTCTTAGCTGGAGGTGCCGGTACGCACATGGGCATGATACGGTACTGCACGTCTCGCAAGAAGTCCATGGTCTTACATGCATGTATGCATGCCTACGCGGTTACGACCTCAGATGATCATGCTGCTGGTTGGCCCGTTCCAAGTGGCGCAATATCCGTGCCCTCGCAACTTGCTAACTTGCTGTTATCCATCTACTTGCAATCACCAGTGACACGCCAATATAAGAACGGGGCTCGGTCAGCGAGTGCTTCCTCCGTCCCATGAACTTGTCGCTTTGTAGTTCATTTTTGAACTAATGAACTACAAAGCGACAAGTTCATAGAGACGGAGGAAGTACGTAATTCGACACTGTATGGCCATCCGCTTACGGCTACCGGAGAATGGTGAACTGGGAAGCAAAAGGCCGGTGGAAATGATTTTATTTTGTAGTCTAATGCAACAACTAATTATTCCCCACTGACGAATGAAAACTATTTGAGAAAATGGGACAAGGAGACCGATGGAACTATTTTGGAAACGAACCATGTATCCACATAAAATGTGTTACATTTGGATGGAATACTGAAGTGAAAGGTTCAACATTTAAACTAATTGGATAGACCAAAACGTACAAAACGTCCATAATAGGGCAACCGTCAATTGACAGAATAGCCCGATCTATTTAAATAAACATAAAGAGACTGGACATGACACATCTACGCAATTCGCTTCCTTTTTCTGATTTGAAAGGCCAAACACATCTTGTAGCCTCTATGCTAAACTGGGCACCCATCCATGTTAGATGTTCCTTGTATGCATGATGCATCGTCAAAATACCAAAATTGCACCAGGGAACATGATGCACACATCAAGGCCTACCTGTAAACATGAAAGCTATGCCATTCAGTTATCTAAGCTTGCATACTCGAAATATTTCCATTTCGCGCATAGAACAGAATGCAAGCTTCACCAGTTCCGGTGCTTTCAGAAACCATGGAACAGCATGAGGGATTCGTCATGTCTAGTGAGGGCTAGGATTAAAAACTTCTTTCTGTTCTGAAGCTTGGTTTCATCCTTTGATCCCTGAAATACATGAAATTGCAGCAATGTAAGAGGTTCAGTTTGCACATAGCAGTATGAGCGAAGTACAGTGCACGAGTGCCTGATGTCTAATTTAGCATCAAGAGTAATAGTTCTCCCTACAGTAATATGTACTATCAATGCAAAACTTTGAATGACACTAAATCTAAATTGTTCTAAACTCATTGGAATAGGAATTGTGCATTCAGCTATTACCACCCACTCAGTACATTATAGCTAATCTTTAGTTTCTTAAAAAAAATATCGAAGGCAGGCAAATCGCAGCTAAACACAGTGACATCTTTAATGACAACTGATAACCTGTGATTACAAGACGAATCATTGGCATTTGTGAAAAAAAAACGAAGCAAAAGAAAAAAGTGCAGCAGTGAAACATAGTTCCTTGAACTCCAATGCCACTTGGGCTCCCAAATTTGAGAACTGCAGACCTAGGTCCCTAAACTTCTACGAGCATCAAAGGCAAGTATAAACTCAAAACCTCATTAGCGACAACAAGTGCAAACTGTGATTTTGTAAGCTAGACTTAGAGCGTCTTGCTAAGGAATGTCAAGCAAAGGTTGTAAAATTGATCTATACACACACGTAAAAGACACATATTCCATTGGTTTGTATTGATGATCATGTAGTTAAAATAAAAATTCAGATTAGCTAAGGCATTATAGCATCTCCAGCAGTCCAGCTATCATTTTCCAACAAAACCTTTGAACTCTGTTGACATGTTTATAATGTCAGGGATCCAAACAAGCCTCACAGATTTAGGAACCCAAATGACGCAAACAAGCAAAACATGTCTGTGAACCTTCTGTGCTAACCTCGAGTTGAAGTTCAACCATGTCATTGATCTTTAGGCGCAAGTTTAAAGCAGTGTGATAAAGATGATCGATGAACTTTTCCCGAAGTGCACTTTTCACTCTCCACACAAAGTAATTTGTGTTTCCAGTTGCTGCTGAAACTCTCTGCAAAAATAATTAACTTATTGTCAGCAGAAGCACATTATTGTTGTGTCAATTTAACATACAAAACAATATGGTTAAGGATATTTAAGTAATCAAGAGTATACTGCATAAGTGATCGTAACAGTTCAAAGATTATATTAACTGCTGAATCCAATAATTGAGTGACCAATTCTTGAGCACAGGCCTCAGGGGCAGTCAAGTGAAATTATTTTGGAAGTTTTGGCACAGGGAAATAGAAGTTCAAATTGCCGCAGAAATCGTATTTCTATTTGGAAATATTGGAGTTGCCATCGGCTGACAGGTGAAATGTTTGCAAAAAGAATAACTTCTTTGTAGTCCACTTTATTTCAATTTGGGGCAAAACAAAAGCACAAAAACAGTTATAATAGAACATCTAGCTCTTTTCTACTTCCAGCCTGCACCTTCAAGCACTGTCAGTTCTTTAGATCATTATAAATATTTGCTAGCAAGATATGTTCAGATAAAGGCTTACAACAATTGCACATGCAACGTTATGTGCATTGTGAAATTTCTGGGTAGAATTCTATTATTCATCAGTGTTACCAACATACCATACTGATAGTGCTGGTACATATTAAGGAGTTCAAGGTTTTGAGTCTGAGCACTATGCAATTATGCATAAAGTGAACCCTGTGGAGAATCAATACTCATAACACACAATAAACCTATACTAGCCTGAGGTTCATAATTAATCACTACCACTTGATACCCTGGCTCGTCTTCTCTACTCTTCTCACACTAAAAAAAGGATTGCCTTCCCTATATTACCACCAATTTTCAGCTAATACATGTTCTTTCATCCCTCCATACTATAGCTGTCCAAATGGGCCGGCCCGAAACCCGGTAATTTTGGGGGCTGGCACGAGCACGGCCCGGGACGGAGTGGACCGGCCCCGTCCATGCCTGGGCTTAGGCACAGGCCCATTGGGCCAGCCCAGCACGACCTGTTTAACAGTTGGCCCGGCTGGCCCGATCTGTGGCCCGCGTAGCCTGTGGGAGCCCGGTCCGGCATGGCCCGTTAAAGCTCGTATAACATTCTGACCTGAATTTTTAATTTTTTTTGTATGTGTTTTTATTATCTAATTTCAGGCCGGCCCGACCTGGCACGGCATGACACGTATAAAATGAGCCCGGGCCATGTTTGGGCCGAGGTGCAGGCCCGTCGGGCCGGACCGATCCATTTCCGGACCGTGCCGAGGCTTTCCAGGTCCGAGCCCGTCCGGACTCAGGACGGGTCGGCCCGGCCCATTGGATAGATACACTCTATACCAACATTATGGATGGAACCGGTAGGAAATGCTCCCCCCCCCCCCCCCCCCCACCAAAGCATCATTCATTGTGAAATGTAGCAAAAGTCTGGATGTGTTCCACATCATTCTGAAATTTTGATCTGATCTACAAAGAAAGGCACAGCCTTTGAACTCATTCCTTACGAAACAAATCCATACATGCTTATGAGGATTCTAAAGGCACTCATTTGGTTCATATATATAATAAATCTTCCAAGTCGATAAGTAGATAAATGGTTCAATGAACCGGAAGCATTTACTGCATTCAAAACAGCTTGCAATATTTCACGATATTTGTCGACAATCTCGAGCACAAAGACCACAAAATCCCTTTTGCAAAATTAAATACAGGTACAGAGTGACAGCAACTTAAAAATAAAATTGTATTTTGCTACTCTTATCTCTCTTTCTTTCTTTTACTTCCTTATATATATATATATATATATATATATATATATATATATATATATATATATATATATAAGTTGTTGGGTTTTGTTGTTGTTGACTTGTTGTAGCAACTACAAAATAATGGCCAATTATTGGATGGAGAGAGATTGTCTAAGCAAGAAATACTAGATCAGTGTTGAGTTTATGCAACAAACCTCTGAATCTACGTATTCGTCCTGCCAAAGTTCGTATAAAGTTTTATGAACATTTTGTTTGTCCAGAATTGTCGTGTCCGTAATCTGCAAATTGTGATGGAAGTGCAGCATTAAGCACTGCAGTTTGCAGTGGGAAACTGTGTTGTCTCATGATAAAAACAAAAACATGAATGCACAAGCATGTAATAAAGATCATAGCACAACTCAGGCACAAAAGTGACAGTAAAACTTAGTGGAGTACCAAAATTTTCTCAGTGTAGAAGATTACTTACTTGATCTGTCTCAATTGGACAGCCATGTTTGACCAATAATCTAAAGATTACATAAGCTTCTTGCCCATATTTCTTTTTCACAAGAGATTCTATCTATAATGCACAAAGAAGAGGAAGCAATGTGCACATGGTTAAAAGATACTTGTGTACTTCCTAGTTCGAGAACAAAATATACTTGTGTTGTATTAAAGAATAAATGAAGGAACAGTAAAGTGATTATGTACCTCATCATTTCGACATGTCTCGACAAGTTTGTCTAGATCTACAAAGCACATTACAGCTGTCAAGCAGGAGTCTTACATAAATTACATGTAAGATCAAGGCTGAGATAGAAAACTTCAATTACAATAGTGTTTGAAGTCACAACTCATAATTACCAAGATTGGTACCAGCAATATCAGGTAATTTATAGACTAGTTCAAAGTTTGTTTCTACCACACAATGATACAGAACTAATATGTTGAAGCTTTTGTGGAATAAGGAATCAAAGCATACCCAATCCTGTTCATAATCAGAAAATTCTTCGAACTGTGATAAAACAGTCCAGCCTCCAGATAATTAAGTACAATAAAATACAGACAATATGAACATGAATCGAATGCATAAGACTTATGCAGAGTAATAAGAAAATTCTTACCAAAAGTGAATTCTTCTGTGTTTGCACTGGTAGAAATACACTCTAAATCATCCAATACTCCTATTACTTGATCCAGTGTCATTGACGAGCCTCCTTCCTTTTGTCGTAGCCTCTCCAAAATACCATTTATTGAAGATGTCACTACAAGATGGGAAACTTCATTGCTAAAATGCCATTTAACTGGAATGAAGTAACAAAATCCATGTCACATCAATGAGGTATCATAATACATTCAGTGAATTGCTTACTTTGTATCGCTTAGACATATTATTATTATTTATTGTTATTAACTTCTTATCATCATTATTGTTCTTGTTACAAAGGTCATATGCTGAACCCGACTATTACTCTTTCAAACAGTTAATCACTTAATTGGGTATCATGATATCATCATTTCAGAATAGCTATCCATTGAAAAGATCAGCATCGCTGCTTTTGCTGTTTGTCAATCATCCACTGCTGCTGTTGGAGTGTACAAGTGAATTGCCCACCCTTCCTCATCATCTTAAGCTTTTGGGTGCAACCGGTCAGCGTATAGTAGCTTAACATGGTAGCAGAGACAGATGTCTCGAGTTAGAATCTTGGCGGGCGCAATTCCACTCCTATTTCCACGTTTGAAGCCCGAGTGAGCCTCACGTGAGGAGGAGTGTTGAAGTGTATAAGTGAATTGCTCACCCTTCCCCATCATCTTAATCCTTTGGGTGCAACCGATCAGCGCATAGTAGCTTAACAGCTGCTATTAGTGATGTTAAAGACGCTACGTAGCCTCATTCAAATGTATAATTCCATTAGCTGTTAATAACAATTTATGCCTTCATGGTACTTGAGCATATGATAGGTGGACAAGAATTTGGAAACGTCAAGTGCATGACATACTCCAATGTATCTGGTTCACAGAAGACAACTGCTGATATATAGATTCAAAGCCATCAGATTACAAACAATGATCTCATTGTGGTTTGACCAAGAAATGGTGTAAATTGTTTATAATCCTACGAACCCTCATGGAGTTTTTCCTAACAAAAAGCAGCACAGCTCAGTAGTTAGTAAGGCAAGGACAGACAAAGACTGATGCACGTATAGAAGATTGATAAAGGTTTAAAAAAAGTTATCACCATGAAAAATGTTTGACCTATTGATAAAAAAGGCAATGCAAATATGTAATAATATAGCACTGCAACATGTCAGGCTCTACTAATTTTAGATCTATTGATATCGGGTATTACCAGACTTGTTGTCCTTATTTGTTAGATTGGCCTCAAGAAATGCTTCCCAGATAAAATGTGTTCCAAGCTTAAGCTTTGCTTTCTTTCGTTCTGCACAAAACTTCAGCAGAAAAAGAAAAACTAAGCAATAGGCATCAACAAAATCGTCATGCTTCCATCAGCTGTACCAAGTGCACGTATACACAATAAATATATAAAAATGAAATGCACATTTGCCCTCTTTTGGTGTGGTTCTGTTGAGGTGGTTTTATTTTCAAGAACAAAATATTATCAAGGTCAAGGATTTCTCCTTCAACTTCGAATTGTCACAAGGAAAACAAGATGTACAACACAACCATAAGCTAGTATAGTGACACCAGTGATGAGCATATGTGAGATGTCTTCATAGCGATTAGAGAAACATGGCTTTTTGGAGTGGTTCTGTTGAGGAGGTTTTGTTTTCAAGAACAAAATGTTATCGAGGAATTCTCCTTCAACTTTGAATAGTCACAAGGAAAACAAGATTCACAAGCACAACACAACCATAAGCTAGTATAGTGACACCAGTGATGAGCATATGTGAGATGTCTCCATAGAGATTAGAGAAACATGGCTTATTTACCCCTGATATCTCATTAACTTTTCCAATACTAGTTCTTTATTCATAGTTTTATTCTATCCTGTATTCCATTCCATTTATATATTTTTCTGTAGAACACTTCCTGGCTGATTTTATATCAAATAGATTGGCTATACTAAATTCATCTTCACAAAGTCCCATTCGAAACAAGGATGAATATGGATGCTATGGACGCGGGTCCACCAGGGATGTCGGCCAGAGGAGCAAGCAACAGAATAAGTTGAGTCAGTTAGCTGAATAAGGATAAAGGAGGTATTTGTTAGATAAGATCTGTTAGGGGTCGGTTTTTAGATCCAAAATGTTAGGCACTTGAAACTCTATAAAAGGTAGTCCATAGTCTGTACTAGGAATTATCGAAGGAAAAAAAAGTGTCCCCAATTTGGGTGCTCCTTCCCTTGGTCACCGGGCTGGGACCAGCCCAGCCCCGGTGACAGTATCACTAGATCAAGAATTCACAGCAATTGGTATCAGGGATAGCACAGCGAATAGCCCCCATGGCTGCCGCTGTACAAGATCCTGCGACTCTCACCAAAATTTTCCCAGAAATTATATCTCATCTCAGCCAAGACAGGCGTCATCAACTCACGCCTGGACGACCACGATCATCGTCTCACGTGTTTGGAGAAGGCCAGCAATGTTGAGCGTGACGGCGTGACCCTAACATGAACACGATCATCTGCACATCCGGCGATGACGCCAGCCACGCCAGCACCACGGAGTTCGTCCATGCGGCCACGTTCACCGAAGATGACCGTCTTGACCACAGCACGAGCCTTCTGGTCCGCCCCAGCTCCAAACCGCCAAGGAACAAAGGAGATCGCTAGCAACCCCCTCGATCGTTTGTTGGGCCTCAGCTCCGCCTCGTTCACCAAATGCTATGGACGCGGGTCCACCAGGGATGTCGGCCAGAGGAGGAGGCAACAGGATAAGTTGAGTCAGTTAGCTTATTTGGATAAAGGAGGTTTGTTAGATAAAATATGTTAGGAGTCGGTTAGTTAGATCCAATCTGTTAGTCAGGCACCTGGAACTCTATAAAAGGCAGCCCGTAGTCTGTACTAGGAATTATCGAAGGAAGAAGTGTTCCCCAGTTGGGTGCTCCTTCCCTTGGTCACCGGGCTGGGACCGGCACAGCCCCGGTGACATTATCCCTAGATCGAGAATTCACAGCAAGGAACACGAATTCACATAAGGCAAACAACAAAGATATACACCTACAGAAATATGTTGTCATACCTTTTTCTTTAGACAGAATATGAGTTTATCAAAATTTGCCCTCCAAAGTACTTCATTCTCTGCAATTATTGTATTCTCTTCATCTACTTCTAAGGATTCATGTTTCCGCTGAGAAATAAAAATAAAGGCACTTAGCAGAGTAATAAAGTATAATATTCATATGTCTTTTTCAACAGCAGATTGTTATAGAGCAAAAGCTAATGATGCAAATTTTGAAGCTCTCTTGAAATTGAAACATATATATAGGTTAGGTTCTGTCTAAAAAAAAAGAAACCTCTAACCCTCAATTAGGCACGCCATAATGATAATGTGTTTACAATGTAAAATCTCTCAGAATAAGAGAAATGCAACTAAAAAGTAAAAACAAAAACATCTGTACTAAAATTTGGTGCTCTAATTAGGCTGGAATCAATATCACTAAATGTACACTACTAAATGTGTTATATGGGACAAATCTAAGCTCAAAAGATATGAAAGAGATTTGAATTACAAAAGCAACACTCAATGGGACAGACGTCTAAGTCAAATTCAGTTTTCACACTTCACCATTCTATGAATCATCTAGATGACTAGACCTGCAAATGCATAGACCGTTCATTCTCAGTTGTCATCAACAAATAACCATCTAGCATTTTCTAGTTTAGCAAAAGGAAGCAGAAACAAAACAGCATAAAACATTTATTTTATTAGCTGAAGCCACCATGTAAGAACATGAGGGAAAAGACCACAATACCTTACTTCCGGCAACAGATTGATGATGACAATCATTTGCATTCGATGACTCTTCCATGAAGTATGGGATCTCAGAAAATCTTTCAGCATCAGATAGAGCTGCAGTACAAATAACTTTCTGCTCAAGCGAAAGAACCTCCTCGAGAGTCTGTGCCAAAGAAATTTTGCCATTTAACCTAGCCAATCATTATATACATAATATTTGACAAGTATAAGGGCAAAATTTATTAAAGCATCAAAGATACTGGTACTAAGAAAAATAACTAGTTAATATAGTTAACAGCAACATATGGCTTCATCAACAGGCCAGCATCAGAACAAAATTTCGTAACCACTGAGATAACAAATATGCTTTGAAAAAAAAAATAGAACTTGTTACATATAGGCAATCCTTATTAAATTCTAGTCAAATTCTATCAATTCCTGTATCCACTATCAAATGCATTGTCACATATAAAGAAACTCCGTTTCACAATACAAGTCGAAGCTAATGGAGCTGAAAATAGAGAAAGCACCAAGAAATCAGAACAATCAATGACATTGGACTATACATGCTCTATTAACTGCCATGGTACAGCAGCTCAATCTTCTACTGACCAATATAAATAACGGGGGGAGGGGGGGGGTTACAGGGTGGCACTCCTGCCATGATTACACTCTTGCTGTCTCAACAGAATTACTTTGTAATTGTAAACATGATAGAAGAAAATAAATAAAATAAAATGATGTTCTGAAACAAATGGGGTGACGACTCAGTATAAAGTATGTTTAGTATATGAAGAAAACTCTACAAATAAGTGCCCATACTAGCCATTAAGGAATAAATGATTTGCTTACTTTAGAAGCTCGTTTCCTTGAGGATGTAGGTTGTTCATCTACTAGTGGATCAAAAAAAGGTTCAGGTTTTGGGCAACGTTCCACATAATGTGCAAAAACAAGTTTGTTGAAATTCATTCGTATTTCTTCCCTTTTTGGTATGGTACTGCCTGTAACACAAAAAGGCCTGTCAGTGGATGGTACTGCCTGTAACACAAAAGGCCTGTTAGTGGGGGGACTTGAAAAAAGTCAAGGTCACTTCTCATAAAGAGGATGATCTTGTGAGTTCAACAAATACCTTCTGGTATTTTAGAGATTGTTCGCTCCACGAGTTGATCAAATGTTAGCCTACCATTCAGAAGTAATCCTTCAATAAGTGCTTCAGACTGCAAATTGTGTAAATCATCAAAATGCTAACAATGACTAAATTATGTTAGACTTACATGCAGCAACAGCTTTGATTCTTTTCGATTGATAATCAAGTGAATGAACGATGGCAAAAGAATCATGACAGCCAAAGAGAAGATATAAGTTGCAATTTCTTCCCTTTTTCTTATCAAATATCACAAATAAATAATTGCTAGCATAATTAACAAGTTGCAAGAAGTGTAACCAATTCAATCAAAAAGTTTAGAATGTGGAACATAACTTCTAATCAAAGGCACATTACCAATGTGCACTCCTGTTTGAATCGGAGTTTGAAACCAAACAAAATTCTCCTTGAGGGGATAAGTAAAACATTTCTTTCTCTGGTTTTGATTTCATTCTCTTGCGCGACGGTGACGGTCTACTTGCTTGTACTAAGGATGCTGGAATGAGCCTTTAAGAGTACTTTTGAGACAAGATCTTGTTGATCACTTGGTCTACCTTTTACGATTCACCATGTGAAAGCAGGGTTAGGGTCACGGTATGGCAGGAAAGACTGACACCGACTTTATGGATCTCTTAATTGAGTATGTATACCCACGAATAAAGGGTTTGGCTAAGTTCACGCTTCTTTATAAAATGAGAACTGACGGGGACATTAATAAGTAATAACATAATTCTATAGAGTGCTATTAATAACTTGTATTTCCTAACCCGATGACCAGTGAACGAAGCTGAAGATCCACAATCGACTTGGTAATTTACATGCTTTCTACCAACTCATAACTCATCAACACAGACATAGGATACAGATACAAAATTAGCTCCTATTTTTCATATACTCTAGTTTGACGAGTCTAGAAATGAAACAGAATATTCTTCATCCAGGAAAAGAGGGTTTAATGAAACATGAAGGGTTGTTTGCTCTCCAAAGGAATGAGAAGTATATGTCAACTTGTCAAGAACTGCCAGCTTGACAATACTGAATGCCAAACAACAGATAGAAAGCATTCGCTATCTGCTAGTCTCTGAACAATTTCAATTTGAAACATTGTGACTGCCTCACTAACACTGAAATCTAAGAATATAAATGACGCATGAGAAAATATCTGACTATATGTCACAACCGTAGTTTTTTTAGCACGTTGTGACAACCTAAAGATAGAACTCATAGATCTCAAGTCTCAACTGGCCCACGCGGCCACGCCACGATTCTGGAACAGTAATCAAGGCCAAGATGCATCTATCTAAAGAAAATCGGTGCCATATTTGTTGCTTTTGGCTATACATTGACATCAGCATTTCCAGGACTATGGCAACTCATTACTTATACTCCATCCATCCACTTTTATTTGACGAGATTCACTTCAAAGTGAATAAGTAAATATCATACATTTTGATGTAATTCATTTTATCATTAAAGGCATTTGAAACATGACTTACAATAACAACTTATTGGAACTAATCTTTTGAATAAGACGGATGGTCAAAGGTGATGCTGAAAGTCAATGGCAAAAGTGAACGGAAACCTGTTTCGATTTTTAGAATGTGAGCAACATATGAAAAAAATGTCTAAAACAAATCTCAAGTAATCGACCTCTGGAATATCGGAACGGATGACGGAAAGGAACTTTGAGAAGCGTAGCCGGTGCAGGACATTGTCGAAAATGACCAAGTAGAGTGTCACCGTCTTATCGGAAGCCCCTGCGACCACACAATAGTGGCGTCAGCGCGAAGAAATGAGATGGTATAAAGCAACGGTTTATCAGGCGGGCTTGCCTCTGGGGGTCGAGAAGGCCTGGACGCAATTGTGCTGGATAAGGACGAGGAGGGCGTTCTTCACCTGCCCCGGCGAGCGCCCGACGCGGCGGACGACCTCCTGCAGCGAAAGCGGGCTGCGGCGCAGGAGGCAGCCGAGCACCTTCTGCGAGATGGGAATCGGGCGTTAGGGCATGGCGTTCGCACCGCCCGCGGGAGCACAGCGAGCACGCAGAAGGAACGGCGGGAAGAGAGGGGGCGAGGAGCTTACGGATACGAGGGGCCCGAAGTGGTCGGAGATGATGCTGATGGCGAGGAGGATGCCGTGCTGCGACACCATGGTCGCACGCCGGCGGCGGGGAGGCGATCCTGAGGTTTTGCGGGGCGCGTTGGGTTGCGGGGGTGGGCTCGCCGCCGCGCCTAAACCCTCGAGGCGGGGAGGATGGGGTTGGGGAATCGATGCGTGAACGGCCAGGATCGCATACGGCTTGGCTGTCGGTGATTAAACGGGGTAAAAAAATTTGATGAGTGAAAAATAATCTTTGTTTCGTTGATGAATGATTGCCGTCATAGGATGGAAATCACATGTCTGCCAACAATTTACAATTTCGTTCTGCTAGCTAAACAGTTCAAATTTCGTTATGAGGAATGGTAAATCAAAAAAATTAAAAATAAACGTTTTGTTTCAAGGGCGAGTGGCGGATACGGTAACCGAGTTTACTGAAAAGCCATTGACGCCTTGCTTGGTCATAGAAGTAAAGGAGCTCATGAAGCTTCAGTCCATGAGACGATAACTGAACCCCGAATTGACGCAACCTTCTTCTTTGCGAACGACGAGGACTGGGAAGCAGTCCCCTGTGAGCGACTGGGCGTGCCCATGAAAAAATACCGTGACAGCAGTGCGCGGGCATTATGTATTCATGGAGTAGGTGAAAACGAGCGCCACGGCGTCGTTGCTTGCTAGATTACTTTTATACCACATAGCACTAGGATCATTTTTCTGGAGTCAGGATGTTGGGCAACAACGTAGAGCCTGCAGTTTTGTGTGCAGAATGTTCATAATATTTCGTGGTTCACATAGCAGTAAATAACAATTTGCAGGTACTTCCTCCGTCCCAGAAAGTTTGTCGCTTTGTAGTTCATTTTTGAACTACAAAACGACAAACTTTTCGAGACGGAGGGAGTACATAAAAAGTTGTAGTGCGTGGCCTGATGGCTGGATCACGATGGTTTTTCAGTGCCCGTCCAAGCAATCCAAAAGCCTGTCCTCGGAGCAAGGGACCCATGGTTTTCTGCTAAGATGGCCAAAAACTCGCAAAAACACCTTCAGGCAACGTCTCGTTATCTCTCTTGCCTGGTGGGCGGGGCCCACTGGACCGGAACACATGAAGATTTCTCTGTTTTTTTTAACGAACGCTAAGATTATCTCTAAGATGCTTCTGTTTCTGCTGATTAGCATGGCTTGTGCATCGTAAGGGTCCACAGAATGGAGAATGGACGAAAGAAGTCAAGCTAACTGATATCATTTTATTTGTATGATGGTTCAGCATTCTATAGAAGTACAATTTAACTTTCTGTTAACTACTGGCAATCTCTTGCTTGTTTGAAATATATCAAAACAATAGAAAACAAGTAGGACCGTCTTGGTAAAATTTCAGGGTATTAAAAAATGAAAGAAATATTTACAACATCCCATATGATGGTATAGAGAATTCATAAAGAATATTAGATGCAGCATTAAACCTTATCAATTGTACCAAAGACAATAGTTGGCCATTATGTAACCATTAGCACCAGGAGCGGGGGTGATAGTAGAGAATATGCATACTGAAATATCTCTACTTGAAGAAATCTGGTACACCATAGGACATAGATATTTAAAATTTTACGACCTGAAGTTTTAATACAGTGATGTGAACAACAATAGAAACAGGTAGAAGAACTGGCCACTCTAGTCGAGTTCTATAGTACAGAGCAACCAGATAAACATAGAAGATGGTACAAAAGGTATAAACAGACCACTTGAATGGAGCAAACTTCGCAAACTCTTGAGATCCATGAATAACATAGTGTCCAAAATTGGTGAGATATTTTGACGAAAACAAAGCTTCCATGGATTCATGGTCATGATTTCTCAAGAAACTAGGTGGTGGCAGCAGTAGGCTCAGCATTTGGAACGTACCAACCACGAAGTATTTCAATAGCCTTCTTTCGTCTGGCGAGCCTGGACTTGCGATGGTTCCCAGTATTCCTGTGCATGGCACCAACCTTCACTGTCTTGTCGATGGCTTTATATGCCTCAGAGATCAATTTCTCAATTTCAATGATTTCTTCAGGTTGGGCGTCAGGTTTCTTCCTAAGCTTTTCAAGTGCTCTGAGGACCTAATGAAATAGCAAACAGCTTATGAAATTTATTCAAAAGGAGCTATTGGTACCAACCAACCTTTGTCAAGTCTGCTATCATTGTTTTTCGTGCCATATAACTCACTATGATAACCATAACAACTACCGTTTACATATAGATAACTAGGGTCTATGAAAACAAACCAAACCACTTTCTCTCTTTCTTCTTCGGCAGCAGGAATGGTGCACATGCTATTCGCCATTGTGAATTTGTGATGAATGACAAAAATGTTTTTGTCAATATATGTGATATTCAGATAATCACCAGCTTTTTATGTTAAATTTAATTTAACCCATATGTAGCTTAACATGACATGAAATCCATCTACATTTATTAGAGCTTCTCATACAAAACTTGTAGCAGACTCCATGCACTGCCCCTCAACCAATGCACATGGACATTAGTCTAAACACTAATCAGAAGTTGATTCACATGTTTATCGCAAGATAAATTGGAGCCACGATTTCTCCAACAATATATTGAGCGCACTGAGTTTAACTCTTCAGCACCTAAAAGCGTCTATCTCGCAACGCGGTAGACTTACTAGCGAAACTACAAGCAGTGAATAAGAGGAATGCACAACACACCCCCATAAGCGCTTAGCTCGATACCTTCTTCATCCTGGTGCGCATCTCGGCCTTACGGGCGTGGTTGCGGATGCGGTGTCTGTCGTTCTGGCGCTCCCTCTTCGCGACCGAGTCCGGCTGCCGCCCCGTCTTGGTGGCCTCGCACACCACCTCCAGACCACGCCGCCTCCACCTCCCTGCCGACGACGTCGACGCACATGTCCGGAACCCACCTACCAGAACCTCACGATACGAACACCAGTGAGCAAGCATGGAGACATCGCCGAGGAAGGGGATTTCGTGGGTGCCAGAGAGGCGTACCGAGTGGGAAGGCGAACGGAGAGGAGACCGAGAGGCGGGCCCGGGGTGCGAGCGCGCGGAGGGAGAGCGAGGCTGGGAGCCGAGTGGGGGAAGAGAGGGAGTCTGGGAGCCGAGTGGGGGAAGGGAGGGAGGCTGCGAGGGAGGAGAGGGAGAAGAGCGGGGAGGTGGCGGTGGCCATGGCCATGGCTGCGGAGCGCAGGAGTTCGAGCTGCTGCGGCTCGTGCCTGTGTGTGCCCCCTATCTTATCCGGGGTCCGGGCCGACGAGCTGTGCTCTGGGTGGGCCACGGTTGACAGGCTAATGGGGTTGAATTGAACTTGGGAGGCGGATCCAATTTTAGGCCATCAACAGAGCGATACGGGTCTACACTGGTGCACTACCATGGGACGTTTGCGATTTCTTTTTCATAATTCGGAAATGGGACAAAACTCACTGCAAATTTGACCGTCGCGGTGACAGGCACGCAGATAAATTTTTGAATTATCGTTTTGTAATTCATTTTTAAATTAAAAGCAATAAATTTTTTCTTCTTCGCGGTGACAGGCACACAAATATGAAAAATCCTCGTGTCCCCAATACGAATCTACAATCGATTGGGCACACGCATGTTTCAGTGTGTCATGATATTTCTATACTTAAAAAAAATGTACTCCTTCTATCTAAAATTACTTGTCACTTTCTAGTTCATTTTTAAATCAGAGGACGACAAGTATTTTAAAATAGAGAGAATATTGATTTTCTTACCGAACTGCATGAATGCTCAGTAAAGGGTTGTTGAATGCTGACCCTGAAATAGGCTACTTTAGAAAGAAAAAAAAAAGTAGATTTGCAACGGAAACTTTTATACCATGGCACGTACGCTACATTGGATCTATCGATGTATCAAGGTACTTTTCAAAGTAAACGTCAACTTTCCGAAGCTGAATTAACATAAGATAACGCTCCACTGGCCATTGAGGGCTCATGACACTAAACGGTGAGCCCAGCACTCACCAGTCACCAAGCTGGTTTAATTTTGGAACAGGTGCGTGAGAAGCTGGGAAAATCTTTAGTTAAAATACGACCATCTCGTATCCGCCCGTCTTCCGCCCGTCTTCCGCGAACGAGGCAGGAAGGCGCGAACGAGGCAGGAAGGCGGCAGCACGCCGCTGCTGCAGGAACAGCAACGCGACCAGCAACCCCGTCACGCACGGTACGGCGACGTCCCACGCGAGACCGAACCGGTCGTCGCGCGGGCCCGCGTACACGTACGACGGCTGCACGCTCGGCGCGTAGCTCTGGCGCCTGATCACGTCGTACACGTGAGGCGTCGCGCGGACCACGGTGCCGCCGACGTAGAACCACGGCGAGATGGCCCTGACCATGCTGCCGCCTGCTGCGGAGAACAAGTTCATGGCGACCTGAGGGAGCAGGAACGCGTCCAGCGCCAGCCCTGCGGACGACAGGAGGTCCTGCCAGAGCGTGGCTGGAGCCGGGCCGACGCGAACGGTGAGGGAGTCCGCTGCTCGGCGGCCTTCCACCACGTTAACGATGACGGTCAGAGCTGCTCCGGCCAAGTACAACGGCAGGCACACCCAGAGCGCTGTCCTCTCGGCGGCCGACCACGTCGACTCGGCCTTGCTCTGCTGGACGGGACCCGACGACGATTTCCGGCCGGACCAGGCCAGCTGGAGGAGTCGCAGCTGCAGCAGCAAGGCGATCAGCGTGGGCGCCCTCAGCATCGCCTGGTTCAGCTCGTACGGCACGTAACCCTGGAACGGCAGCCACTGCGTCCTCCTGCTCATGAACAGAGTTTCCGAACTGACCAAAAGCGGGGCAGCGTAGCCCGTGGCCAGGACGACGAGCATGGTGACGGACGTGGCGGCAGACGCCTCCGGGTTCCTCTTGGCGTGGAGGATCTGCAGGGCCGTGAAGACGCACGGCAGCGTCGTGGACACCGCCAGCATGACGCTTTCCATGTCCATCCGCGAGATGGACTCGGAAACCTCGTCGGTGTACATCACGTACAAATTGATGTCGATCTTCTGGAAGTAAAGACCGTCCGTCTTCTTCCTCAGGCTGCTGATCGTTCCCTTCCCGTGTTCCAGCGCCCTCGCGCCGAGCGGGGCGAACTGAACGGTGATCAGCATCTGGCAGTCCGTCGTCGAGCCGTTGAGCTCTCGGCAGCCGATCATGCACAGGACGCCAGTCTTGGGATCGTACACACCCTCTGCCAAGATTTGGTGTTCTTCAAGAGTGATGGCGTATGACGTCCTGTTCTTAGGACGCGCCCAACCCGTAGGTGGAACGCGGTGTCGTATTTGGTAGCTGGCATTCAGCAGCTCGTTATTGTCCTTGTTAACAACGTCGGCGTGCCGGGAGAAGGAATCGTCCGCCGACAGCCGGTCCCCGTAGACCATCACCGAACCGATTGTCACCGGGTAGGCGTCTCCATGGCCCATCGCTTCACTGTTGTGGAAACTGAACTCAAAGTCACGGTAAGTATAGTTAGCTGCGATGAACGACGACCCCTTAGTCCTCTTCTTGGATCTGCTCAATTCCGAGGAGAGATAATGATCCTTCGCCTGCTGAACCATCGTGTCGTCGTAGCTATACTTCACGTCGGAGAAGTTGCTTCTATGGACGTTGGTGTCGATGCTGGACGCGGATATCGCACCAACGACGGCGGCGGCGTTGCTGGCAGACACTTGGCTCGAGTTCCAAATCATGCCGGCGACCGCACTCCGGTCACGGATCGTCCAGACGCCCGGGAACCAGAAGCTCATCCCGATGCCGCACTCATGTGGCCGCACCGCGAGGAGGGACGTCGGCTCCGAGCGCACCACCCGGCACGCCCTGAGGCAGAGCATGTTCCGAGCCGAGTCCCAGCGCCCTTCGGCGACCACCGCCTCCTCCTTGACCGTGAAGCTCGGGCGTCGGGCCAGCCAGCGCCGGCCCCGCGTCTCCGTGTTGTTGTCGAACACCACGTACGCGCGCACCGTGCCGTCCAAGGTACACTGCACCTGGCCGACGTGCATGCGCGGCTCGTGCAGCCACGGAAGCGACGGAGACGTACTCGACGACGCGTGCGCGTCGACGCCGCCGCCGCTGTTCCGCAGCAGCTTGAACGAGCTCACGAGGTGTTCTTTGAGGCGCGCGCACGAGAAGTTTGCGAGGCCGAGCGCGTGGAACGCGCCCCTGGCGGTAGTGGGAGAAGAAGATGGTGGCCGCGACGAGGCGCAGGTCGACGCCGGCCGCTCGCCGTATCGGTAGCTGTCGCCTTCGGCGTACGCGACGAGGGAGACGTCCTTGAAGCCGGGGCCCCGGAGGCTGCCGGCGACGAAAGGATCGAAGAGGCTGGACGGGTTGGGGACGCGAAGCTTGAGGACGACGCCGGGGAGGTGTTGGACGGTGCCGTCGTCATCCTCGGAGTAGGTGCCCGCGCCAGTCATGCAAAGCTCGCCCGAGGTGGAGTGGTAACCGTTGAGGGAGAACGACACGGTGTGGCTTCCCAGGTAACTCTGGCGTTTCCGACGACCGGCTCCGTCTCGGAGGAGGCTGGCACGGCCGCCGAAGAGGGTCAAGGTGGCGGCGACGTGGAGGAGGCCGGAGTGGTCGTCGGTGCGCTCGACGCTGTGGGGGAGGAAGGAGAAAGAGCGAGGGACGTAGGACCAGCCGTCGCCCTCTTTTTTATCGAAGTGGATTTCTTCGCCGCCGACGAAGTAGCCGGCGCTGAGCTGGAACGATTGGAGGAGCGCGAGTGCGTCCTTGTCGTCGGCGGTGACGTGCTTGGGCGCGGGAGACGGGATAGTGCAAAGGTCGGGGTCCTCCGACGCGGTGACGACGATGGAGGCGAGACTGACGGTGGGCAAGAGGATCAAACATAGGTTCGCCATGTTGCGATTCTTGGGTCGTGCCATTTTTCGGCAGGGGTGTGGGCAGGGAGTAATATTATCTGGAACACCCACGTTGTGTACTTGTGTTTATAGCACAGCTCAACGAGAGTGAGACGGCGAGATACAGTAGCTTTCAAGAGCTGCCTGCCCTGGTTTGCGTGACTCGACCATTCCGGTCAGACAAGGCCAACAATTTCTACCACGCAATTCTTGACGAAGGTTCGCTTCGAATCTTTGTCGACTTGGCAGCAAGGGCCAAGACTGTCCGAGTCTGATGATTAACCATCAGTGGCAGAGAAAATCCGATTTACATCTTCTATTGTGGCAAATGGATTCAGTTATCTCTACTTAGTACGAGTGTCGTGTGTGCAGAGCTGCAGTCCTGCAGGGTGCAGAGAGAAAGAGGTGTCGCGCTTCGTCGCATTCATTTGTTCAGCACTTGGCCGTAGTGGCACTGAGCAGTAAGCACCATTGCAGTGGTTTACGGATTCGCACGCACGCCTGCATCGTGAAGCAATTGCGACGAGAATGTGTGACCTGATGTGCTCGGAATGTTCAGTTTTGAGTGACAGAGTAGCACAGCGCTCCAGCGTCCAGCGAGGGCAGTGATGCGGTCCAGCCAGAGAAATCTGATGTAAGCACCGCCGGAAAAGGGACTGGCACGATAATGCAGTGGAATGGTCTCACGACCTTGATTTTTCAAAGTAAACGTCAACCGTTTCCTTTGACTGTGCTTGGAAGAAAAGGCTTGCCGCCCCGGTGCGCATAAAAGAGCAAAGATGTGCGGCAGACAGCGGCCGCGATCACATCTTTGGAAACTGAATTTAGTCAGTGATGGCGTGGATCAAAGACAGGCTCTGCGCTGTCCAAGTCTTCGTCGGTGAGGTCTGGGCGGACGTGGAAACTAGGCGGCCGTTGTGGTAAACTCAGGTCAGGTCAGTGTGACGCCCAAGTGTCACTAAATGCAATGTGTGAAGTTTATAAGGCCTTTTGAATCGACTTCTGGTTTAATAAACTGAGTCAGGTTTGAACTACGGAAATGGGCGATTCACACAACAGGCTTCATGCAGGTCAGCGAAACGCCGCGTTAAACTACAGAAAACCTGCTATGAGCTGAAAGGGAAATAAATGGAAATAATTAGGGTATGTAACTAATAACAAATGGGTATTTATTTTCAATAGTTAGATGATAATCTAGGAAATTTGATTAGAGGTGACTCTAATTTGCACGGAGAAATCTACCGAACAGATCCTATATGTGGCACGCGAACACAATTCCAGATTCAGAACAAACAATAAATTAAACGTATCTAGGACCAGGACCAACTAAACTTTTAAACAGGAAAAGGATTTCAGTCGCAGTTAACTTTGGCTGAGGTCGCTCCACTGCTGTTGCTGGTGCATTTGATTCTCCGAGCCCTGCTGCTGCTGCCAGTCGAGCCTATTTCATGCTCTTGTACATGTCGTCAATGACGCCCTGGGAAAGCAACACAACAAGAATTTGACACCAAGGTCAGCTTGGGTATTCGCAGACGCGGTAACTGAAATCAAAGACGCGTGCCAGTGCGTACCTGGTAGTGTTTCAGCAGCTGCGGCCGCTTCTTCTTGTAGGTCGGGGTGATTAGGTCGCGCTCCATGTCGAAGGGCACCGGGTCCAGGTGAACCGCCCTGACGAGCTCGAAGCCTTTAAGCTGCCGTGGAGAATGAAACGTCAGCTAGCATCGTTCCAAAAGATTTGTCAATGTTTTGCACTCGTCCGAGTTAATACTTGCCTTCTTCTCTTTACCGGTCTTTGTCAGTTCTCCCAACACGAACTCCTTTACTTTCTTATCTTCACATAGCGAGGCGAAGTCTAAGGTTACCCCATTTGACTCTGCCCATCGCTCCAAAGCTTGCTTGTTGGGGTTTGCAACTGCAACTAGGCTCGACTCGAAGCTGTTTCCGTACACCCAAATCTGTTTGCATTGATACAACAAAGAATTGGTGGAGAGATTGGGGAAGCACTCGGGCATATGCACTGCAGAAAGTTATTGTAATTAATTGTCTAAAATGAAGGCTGGTTGTGTGGTACCGAATCAACACAAGGGGTCTGGCCAAATATGTTTTCCAGATTCTCGACCGCGACATACTCTCCCTGTGAAAGCTTGAAGATGTTCTTCTTGCGGTCAATGATCTTCATGCTTCCGTCAGGCTGCCACTCACCAACGTCTCCTGCGGTGAATTGACTGTGAGCACATCATGGGGGCGGGGGTGTATACTATACTTAAAAGGAGGAAAGAGCCAAAGATCCTTGTGATGATGACAAATTTTAATCACAAGATCTCTCTTTCACGTTAATTATCCATCTTCCATGAGTTCAATGCATTCTATAAATGTGTTGACAGAAGAAGGCCGTTTAATAAAGCCTTTGTTTACTTTGCTCTTTGCACATTATTGACCCGCAGTAACGCAGACATGAGACATGGAAAGTTTCAGAGGTGCTGGATGTGGAGATCATACCTGTATGGAACCAGCCGTCAACCAAGACTTCCTTGGTGAGGTCCTCCCGCTTGTAGTACCCTGAGAACAAGGTGTCCCCTCTGATGCAGATCTCACCACGAGGCAATTCGCTCGACAACGCATCGTATCCCATCTCAGGGACGGACTCGAGGCGTGCTTGGACGTACGGGACCGGAGGCCCGACGGTTCCCAGCATGGACATGTTGTTCGGCAGAGAAACGAAGGATCCGGCACAGGTCTCTGTGAGTCCTGGAGAGACGAAATAAAGCAGAGGCCATTGAGATTGTTATATGTTCTGTGAAACAGATCAAAGATTCGAGTTTCTGTCTTTTTGATGCATCTGGGCCTGTCCCATAAAAAGTATGTTCGGACGTTGAATTGACATACCATATCCTTGAAGAACATGTGAGCATGTGACCACACGCAGATACTCCTCAACATGTCGAGATAGGGGAGCTGCACCAGAAAGAATCAGCCGAACTCTGCCACCTAGTCCCCGTTTCACCTAGATGAGTACAAAAGGGCAAAGTAAGATAAACTCAGGAAAACCAAATCAATAGACTCCTAGGATTTATGTTTCTCGTTGTTTTGTTATACCTTGGTGAAAACTAATCTGTCAAAAATTGCAGCAGCCTCTTCATGCTTGCTTCCTTTCATCATATTATCTTGCTTGCTACGTAACCGTTTAGAGTACAAAAATTAGAGGTTGATTGCCATAATAGTCAGAAACGTGCCTGGATGCATCAAATGTGATAATACGCTTACTATTTGTAGGCAACATTGAACAACGTCTTCTTCAGGAAACCACCCCCTGAAACTTTATCTTGCAATCCTGAATGACAGGAGTAAAGACAAAATCATTATATGGTGAATATCTGAATTTACTGTACATCTACAAGTGGATTGCTGCAAGATAAAGTTAGCTTGAATTATAATGCAATACCTCCGTAAATTCTGTCTAGAACACGTGGAACTGCACAGAATACTGTTGGTTTGAGTTCTCCAAGGTCTTCAACTAGGAGTTTGACATCCTGAAGTACAATTCTCATTGATCAAATTATAGAACTTTAGCATATAACATTACAAATAATGGAATGTGTTTCTATCCTTACCCCGCGCCAAAATCCAATTGAAGCACCATGGCGAATGAACACCTCCTCAATCACTCGGTCAAATATATGGGCAAGAGGAAGGTAAGAAATGTAAACATCATCCTCTAGAAGCTGTAATAGCACAATGAGATTTATTAAAAGGAAGAAATAACTCATTGGGAAACAAAAGGTGCATCGAAATGCAAATTAATACCTGCTCATTTGAGTTCCTGAGGAACTCATCTACTGCTGAAACAATGGTAATAATACTCTTATTGGAGATTAGTACTCCCTTAGGATCACCAGTTGTTCCACTGGTGTACATTATTGTGCAAATGTCATCCTTTTCCTTTAGTGGAAGTTCAAACTTCTCTTCACCTCCCTATTGGTAAAGGGTAAAAAATTCAATCATTCTAGTAGTACATCAATATCATGGCATAGTTCTCATAAGGATGTCCCAAAAGACAAAACAAGATTTTTTTTTGCTTTAAAAGACCAGTAGAATTCTTGTAAGAAACATATCCTTGTCTGTGATTACATCAGCAGTGAGAACCTTACCAGTTGTATAAACTCTTCCCACGAATAAATGGACAAGCCATTTTGTTCTACGTGTTCCTTGTGCTCGGGATTGACCTTACCAAAACTCACAATTGCTTAAAACAAATATGTCAAATATCAGCATACCTTATTCAGAACATGGGCACATGCCCCCACTCATGTCCACCCTTGGTACATGATACCATAGCTTACACAGACTGAAACTATGTTGAACTTACTCTTTAAAAATTTGGTCGAACCAGGAAATGTTTTCAGGACCTGAAAAGACAATAATTGTATGAAACCTCAGACTGATTAAAAGGATCCTAAAAGAATGGTACACATCATATTTTTGAGAGAATGAGCAAAGTATACTCTGATGTATGGATTATTCTAATAAATCAAAATTTCATATTTCACGTACGTTTTTGGAATTAAGTAAAATGCAAAATAACGAGTTCAGATTGCTAAGTAACATTCTTTGTTGCAGCATGGAGAAGGAAAGAAAATGCAAACCTAGCTACATGCTAGGATAGTGAAATAAACTCACGCCTTAGTTAAGTAGGCAAAGTACTATTACAGAGGCGTCCTAGTATGGAGAACTTGTAACGAAAGAGCTAGTATTCCAGTGTTCCATTAAAAGAACTTACCTCTGCAATCTTCTTTTCCTCAACAAAAGCAATTTCTACCTCTGCATGACACAATATGAATTCTATTGCCCCAGCACCTAGAATCATAAAATGTTGACACAGGCCACCATCATTATAACCAAAATCAGAAAGTCTTAACTGTGGATGTGCACTTTTTTGTAATTTGACAGTTGCTTTCAAAAACATGGTGATTTTAAATGATGTCATATGTTATCAGTACTCAATGGGAACAATAAAAATTACCAAGTGTGTCATACAGTGGGACACAGTAGATGCCATGGGCATTGCATGCCTGCAGAAGTAAGCAAGGACAAGCACAAGCAATAGAGGTAAGAACGTGATAACAGTATGAAAACCGTGAGATGCAAAATTATGTTGATAGATGGCAGTAGAGTTAGGTATCCACGCTCAAGGGAATTTACACCAAACTTTCCCTGCGCAGGACCATGATAGTTGCCATTTGACAGAGTGTAGGCCAGCCCGTTTAGTACTAAGGAATTGCTATCCTGACAATATGTTCAACGCAGTACCAAAAAGTTGAAACATATGAAAATACCTGCATGCTGATAACCCACTCGGGACAATTGGCTCCGTAGATGCCACATCGGCCTCCCTGCAGATAACCATACGGACAGTTCGTTGGCAGACGGATTCATTGCGAACATTAAACACCTCGAAACAGGCCAAGAACAGTAATCCCAGTGCAAGGACAAAAGGCCACGTTGCGTCCGTACCTTGCCGACGCCGAGGCTCCGGATGGCAGCCCCAATCTTGAGCACGGTGTCGTACACCTCGTTGTAAGTCATCCATGTGTACTTGCCAGCCTAACGCAAAAAGAGAGACGGAGACGTCAACCAGTTCATCAGCAGAACGGAAAAAAAAAAAACAGAGAGCTGGAAAAGCACGCGAAACTAGGCTGGGCAGTCCGACCAACCTTCCCGTCCACGATTTCGCGGCGGCCCAGCATCCTGTTGTCGGGGCACTTCTCCACGGACAAGCTGCATCGTCACGCGCACGGTAGTTAATCACGAGCACGCACACAGGAGATTGGAAAAAAAAAAGAGATAAACGCGACTCTCATGTAACAGAGATTTGCACGGAAATCGGAGATCGGATTCGGCATTGCGACTCGATGGGAACAGCAGATCTACATGCAGCCGAAGTTGCGGATGAACAGGAACAAACAGGGAAAAGCGAAACAGGAGAGCGAGCGAGCGATCGATCCTCTCATACGCCGGAGGAGGGTCACGCGCGGCGCGGCGCGGCAGGAACGACGTACCGGAATATGTCCCAGCAGCAGTCGAGCCCCGGCACGGCGGGCGGCGAGGCGCCCGTGCCCCCGGCGGCGCATCGGTACGTCGGCCCCGCGGAGGGCGTCCCGTCCGCCGCTGCCGCCTCCTTCGCCGGCTCCACCTGCACCAGGTGCTTCATGGATCCCGCCATCTCTCCCTCTCTCTCTCTCTGTATCGCGTACGTGCGCGGCTCACGCGAAAGAATAGGGGAGGAGGAGGAGGATGGCGGGGCGCGTATCGGTGTTGAATTCTTCTCTCGCGAGGGAGGCGAACGCCCGGACCAGCTTACCACCACGACTCGTCGGCGCCGAACCGAGCACCCGCACCGACCATCCGCAGCGGTTTCTTCTAAAACTTACTCTAACTCATATATTTCAAATATAATTTTTATACTTTCAACATTTCACTCTAAACCTTAACTTTATACTTCCAATAATCTACTCTATATTTACAGTCCAGTAAACTTTACAGTTAACCACTGCGTATGGTCTAAGCAGTCTCCGCAGTGACCGCGGCGAGCATTGTGGTGTACGGCACGGCCGGCTGGACCGGACCGGACCGGACCCGATCGAGCGGGGAAACGGAATTCAATGCAAGGGTCGTTAGTTGCGGCGGTAGGACGGATGAGTGGTGTGCGCTGCCGTGACGGGACCGGGTCATTACTCCGGCCCATGACAGTAACAGTTGGGCACAACGTGGCAGGTTCTGTTCTTTAATTCTAGAAGCCAACTTGACAGACCGGTCACGAGGTAACCACGTCGTCTTCTGAAGCCACGCTGTCTGAACACACTGTTTTCTGGATTTGTACCAGCTTTGATGTACTCTTTCCATTAATTTAGGGTGTAGAGATCACACCGTTTAAATGGGTTTCTATCTAGCATTCGAATACAAAATTGATGCAACCGTTACATAAAATGCATTCTTATTTAAATATTTATTTATTGCAACCCTTTTTTGTAACAGCAATATTAATTATAATTCTAGTTTACTTGTTTATTTTACATCCAATTTTTTTACCAATATTAAATATACTCCCTTCTTTCTTAAAAGATTGTCACCTTTAGTTCATTTTTTGAACTAAAAGTGACAATCTTTTGAGAAAGGAGGGAATAATTATTAGCAATATTGAAGTAGGGGGGTCCGTAGCAGATTTCCTTTTTCTATTTGTGATCTCCCGCCGCTAGAGGAGAACAAACCGGAGGAGGGAGGTGACGGGAGCTCGACGCCGACCAGGACTCCACCACGAGAAGCCGCGGGATGGGACAGGCCGACCCCTCACAGCGCTAACGAGCAACTATCTTACTGACGTGTGGGACCTAAAGTTAGATGAGTTTGCGGCCCGCTTGTCGGTGACTGGGTGGCGGTAAGTTGCTGCCGTCATAAGACGCGCTCTCTGGTACGGTTTCTATCTCTTTCTCTCTCTCCGGCGACATCGGCGAGAGCTAGGGTTTCGCGCGCCACCACCGCCCGCCATGGCCGAGACCTCCCAGTACCAGATCCTGGTGCGGTTCCTCGACGGCCGCACCCGTTGCCTCCGATTCTCCACGCCCACCGTCTCGGGCGCCGCGCTCCTCGACGCCGTCTCGTCCCTCTCCCGCGTTCCCGCCGCCTGCCTCCGCCTCGTCACCGGCCGCCTCGACGTTTCACCCTCCTCCGTCCTTGCCTCGGCCCCCGACGGCCAGTTCCCCTCCGCGTCCGCGCTCCTCCGCCTCCGCGGAGGCAAGGGCGGGTTCGGCTCCCTCCTCCGCGGGGCCGCCTCCAAGGCCGGACAGAAGAAGACCAGCAACTTCGACGCCTGCCGCGACATCAACGGCCGACGCCTCCGCCACGTCAACGCCGAGCGCCGACTCGAGGAGTGGAAGGCCGAGGCCGGGGATCGCCAGCTCGAGAAGCTCGCCGAGGATTTTCTCAAGAAGAAGGCAAAGGAGGCGGGCCGCCGGGGCGGGCCCTCGGAAGCTGAGGTAAACAAGTACCTGGAGAAGTATCGCAAGGACGCTGAAATCTGCGTCAATGCGGTCGAAGAGTCTGTGCGGGCGTCTCTTGGGAAGAGGAAGACGGGGAGTAAGCCACCTGCTGGGTCAGGCTCCAAGAAGCTTAAGGTTTGGTATGTATCATCTGGTCCCTTAGCATGTTAGTTCAATCCCTATTCATTGGGATAATTTAGGACTTACAAATCTTATCATATGCTTGAATCATCTAGTATTTTCAACCAGGAACGTTTGTACATCTCAATTGATGAGTGTGCGTTTTTTACTAGATGCTAAGCTTGCTTTAATCCAGTTGTCTTCAGATATTAATGAGCAGATCATGTTTGCTTCGCCAGTATGATGGTCCAATTGCTGCTCATTAAGATAATTTGGACATAAAAAAGATATCATATGATTAATTTACAACCAGAAATGTTTGTACATTTCAATTGGGGAATATGCAAAGTTGTTAACTAGATGGTAAGCTCGTGCTGATGCTGTTGCTTTCAGATGTTAATGGGCATATCATGTTTGCTTGCCCTTCGTCCTGTTGAGTGCTACCTTCATTCCCAAATATAAGTCCATTAGGAAATGAACATGGTCTCCAATAGGGCTGTTTATTTGGCAGTTCCACCAAACCATGATCAAAACCATCAGCCCAAGTTAGACACTCGAGCTTACTATTCATGTAACACAATTACTGTTTACCTGGTGTTCTCCAGACATTGGCCGGTTTTGAGAATGGTTTTACTGAACCGGAAATGAACAGGCCTAGTCTCCAATATATCACTTTGACTGCAGATAGCTTAAAACCCGTTGTATCAAATTGAAAGAAGAGTCACGTATTAGGAAAGCTTTTTGTACAATAAACCTAGATTCTAGTAACATCAATTATATGTTCTCATACGTATGGTCAAAATAAAAAATAACAATTGACTTGGAACTAGCCCAAATGGATTTATATTTGGGGTCGGAGGGAGTAGTCATCGTTTTAAGTGGCTATCTTGATATGTACCATTTTTTTATTTTTCTCATTTTCTAAACTTCTTAATTTATTATTATTTGATCTGCTAAGCTGTGAATGGGATGGTTGGGGGTAGAAAAGTTTTTTCCCTATCTGTGAGTGCAATTTTTTCTGCTAGTTGATCAAACGTGTTACACATGATCAAACATTGTTTTTCTAGGTGTTGTTATGAAACTCCTTATATTTAATTAAATTGTGTAGGTTGGGCAAGAAAAAGGTAGAAGATGAGGAAAGTGATAGTGACAGTGATGTGGATGATGAGGATAGCGATGCCGATGAGGGTGCAGTTACAAGATCCGAAATTGTTGATGATGGAAATTGCTCGAATGGATCCAGCAAAAGTGAGCTTGTTCTTGGTTCAGCTTCCGGGTCACATTCAGAAGGAGAGTCCTCAGGTGAAAAGTCCCGTCCTAGTGATTCAGATGAGAATGGAAATTCTGTTCAGGAAACCATGGAACTGATGGCAGGAGCTGGAGCTGAAGGTGGTACTTTTGAGTCAGATAGTAGTCTGGAGCCTAAGGGAGCAATGGTGGAACAACCCACTTCTGTGGATGGTACTGTTGTCACTTCAGAAGAACATTCTAAATCAGCTGAAGTGAAAGAAAGTGTGGAGAACACTGCTTCAGCCACTTCAAAGCAAAACAACCCAGAGGTGTCGCAAGTAGAAGAATCTGTTGATGGAAACAAATCTATCCATTCTGACCCACTGGACCTGGCAGAGTACAGTTCAGCTGCAGAACTGGAGGTATGCATTGTACTTGTTTTCATTTCAGATGTTGTGCAGTAAACATGTATTTTCTTAAGTAATAAATTTGTCATAAATTGAAAAGGATGTATATTTGCTTTTGAGGATAGCATCTACTTCTGGTAAGGAGTTCAGGAACTTGGTAGCAGTTCAATGGGGCCCTATTTATGGGATTATGCCGAGTGATAACCTGCTGCCATTTTTAAATATCAACTTTACCAGAATTTGAAAGAATACATTTGCTTTTGAGGTCAGGAGGTATTTCGTTTAGGAACTTGATACTTGATAGTGTTCAGTTCAGCGTTTTTGAGGCGTCGCCTAGGCGACGCCTAGGCATCCAGTCGCTCCGGCATGGACGCCAGGCCGGCTCGCCTCGCCTGGGACGACAAGGCGTCCATGGACGTCTAGGCGGCCAGTCCAGGCGGCTGCCAAGGGCGCTGGACGGGCCAGGGAGAGGTGTGCCGGAGGGGGAGGGGGAGTGGGAAGGGGGGAGAGAAGCTGCGGCCTGCCGTGCTTGGAGACGAAGCAGGGGGCGCGCGGCTGCTGGAGCACCAGCGGAAGACGACGGGTGTCGGGTGTAGCGACTGGGGAAGACGAAACGGACCGGCGGCTGGATCTGGGAGATAAAACACCAACGGCTGGATCGGGGGTTGTGGAAAACCCTAAGGGTTGAAAAGTTATTGGGCCTCTGGGCCTTATAACATTACCCTAGCCGCCGGTGCCCCTGCCTCCCCTCCGCGCCCGACTGCGCGCCGTCTTTCTCTCGCCCTTCCCGTCGCTCGTCTTCCTCTTGCTCGTCTTCTGCGTTGTGGCACTCCCCGTCAAGCCTCCTTGCCAGATGCGAGATGCCCATCGCAGGCGTTTGTTGCTGCCTCCTCCCCTCCTCCGGTGCTCTGTACCTCACCCGAGGCGCCACTACAGCACTCGCCTGGAGCTCGCCTAGGCGCCCGCCTAGGCGCCTAGGCGTCGAGGCGGCCGGCGGGCGCCTAGGCGTCCAGGCGCTCTTTTAAAACACTGGTTCAGTTGCTATGAGCCTATGACCCATTGATGGTATCATTGTATTACCGAAAATCTATTGCCATTTTGAACCAAGTCACATTCTCATGCCACATGCCAGGTCAATTTAAGTTGTACTCTTGAGCTTGTAAGGTTAGCTTTCAAGTACATGTGGCAGAGTTATATTACTCTCACAAACACTTGGTCAATTGCGCCTAGGCGTCGAGGCGGCCGGCGGGCGCCTAGGCGTCCAGGCGCTCTTTTAAAACACTGGTTCAGTTGCTATGAGCCTATGACCCATTGATGGTATCATTGTATTACCGAAAATCTATTGCCATTTTGAACCAAGTCACATTCTCATGCCACATGCCAGGTCAATTTAAGTTGTACTCTTGAGCTTGTAAGGTTAGCTTTCAAGTACATGTGGCAGAGTTATATTACTCTCACAAACACTTGGTCAATTAATTGTGTTCTGACTTACATTCACACGAAGTATGAAATATTAGTGCTTCAGAAATTAATACACAATCAGGCAATGAAGAATCCATAACCTACTTTGTATAATGTGCAACAATGGCAATGACCGTTTTGGACTTTGAAGAGACATTATCGCCTTACTGTCTTTTGTACCTGACACAACAACTGAGCCTTTTCTCACAAGCAAGGCGGGGTTGGCTAAAGTCTACTTGACTTTTCATGTTGTGGCACACCTATCCTAATGCTAGATTTCAGTTTTTCTCATACAGTACAAACTCCATCCATATAATTTTATATACTAAGAGGCATAAGGATCTGGACTTCTATTTGACTATGTTTAGTAGCTTTTTTGTTTTGCTATCTTGTGTTTTGAACTCGTCTACCTCAATGACAGCTCCTATTGCTAAACTCGTCAACTTTGTTGTTGTTGCCTTGTAGTCGCTTGGCTTGGAGAAGCTCAAGCTGGAGCTACAGACTCGAGGATTAAAGTGTGGTGGAACGCTGCAAGAGCGTGCAGCCAGACTTTTCCTTCTGAAGATGACTCCACTGGATAAGCTACCGAAGAAGCTACTCGCAAAGCCCACTGCTGGGGGAAAGTGAGTAGTAGCAGTAACAAATAACAAGATTAAGGAAGCAAAACATAACGTTTATGTTCTTGGCAACACTCATGTGTCATTGTATGCCTTTGATTTGGCTCTGGAAATTATCGAGATATGTATGTATATGTTTACTTCTATTGAAAATCAGATATGCTTACATTTGCAAAGAAAGACGGGAATTCGTTAGTCCAAGGGGCTCATAGCTCCTTTATGCTTGCGGTGCTTTATATCGGTTATAGAATCGAAAGCTCTGCGCTTCAGATTTTTATATGTCCGATATGCACTTTGAGAATGTAAGCTCGACTACAGTCTACCGTGGATCAGGGCAGGCAGGAAGCTCCCCTGCCATTTAGGATGTTTACTTGTTATTTCTGTTCTGTGTGCGAGTTCTGAGGCAGCAATTCGACCGGCCTTAGTTATAAGTAACCCACTGATTGCTACTGCGTCCTGTATTGCAAGAACAAGAACTGATTGTTTTGGCCAATTCGTTGAACCTGCAGTCCCTCAAGTAGGACGTTACTATTACTGAAATGGACGTAAAAATCACCCCAGTTCCACTTTTCTTCCACTCCTTTTACCTTGGCTGAAACGGTCTTGGACAATCCCCGCTTAAATTTGATGGAGATATAGATTTCAACTGGTCTATATATGATGACTGTGACGGTCTTGCAGTGGCTTCAGCGAGGTGATAACTACTAATTTCACAGCAGCAGTAAATTTCACTACGCTGCCAGTGGCTTCATCTTCTAGTAACTCGGCCTCACATTTTCCTCAAAAAAAAAACCTCACATAGACATGAATACATGCGAATGATAATCTGGAATGTTGCAATACAGCCCAACAAATGTACATCTATTGATTCAAAACAGCATCCCCAACATGACAAACACTATGACTGGGAAATACGAAACAATAGCCACCAAAATTTCTAACCATGCCTATCAAAATATAGTAATGGGCTTTGTGTTTCCTAATTGAGCCCCGGTTTCACAGTTTCTTTGGCAACTACAAGAACAACGTTTGATGTAAAATCATAGGATATACTAACGAGCACCTAATCAATGATCTATTTATGCAGCAACAGGCTGAACAAGACCTGCGCCTGAGGGAGCGATGTCTTCTGCGGCATTCTGGTCATTCCTTGATAAATACTTGTCTACCGCCGCAGCAGCCTGCCGCCCCTCCGTGATGGCCCAAACAACCAGCGATTGTCCACGTCTGCAGTCTCCGGCTGCAAAAACGCCATCAACACTGGTCGCGAAGTTTCCAAATTGAGCTTTAAAATTGGAGCGGTTGTCCTTCTCCAAGCCCAGTTTCTCAGCGATCGTCTGAAGGATAAGATGGTGTGTTATTTGAAGTAATTTACTCGAGAACGAGGCTACAAGTGATAGAATAGCCTTGAGCTGGGGTACTAACCGCTTCAGGACCCAGGAATCCCATAGCTAGGAGTACAAGATCAGCCTCAATGATCTCTTCTGATCCTTCGATTTCCTTGAATTGGAATCTTCCATCTACTTTCTCCCACTTCACACGCACCACCTCAAGGGCCTTCACCTTGCCATTTTCATCTCCAATGAAACGCTTCGTCAGCACTTCATATGTTCTTGGATCATTCCCAAACTTGGTAGCTGCTTCCTGATGCCCATAGTCGACACGGAAAATTCTTGGCCACTACAGGCAAAAAGAGAAATGAACAAATTACAACTTTAGCCAAACCAGGAAATATATTATACTTCCTGCAAATATATATAGCAATAACAGTACTATTAGCATATGGACCTTACTACGAAAATATAATTTGACAAATAATTTACCTGCGGCCACGGGTTGTCAGCAGATCTCTTGCTTGGTGGTTTGGAAAGAAGTTCAAGGTTTACTATGCTACTGCAACCATGCCTAATAGAAGTACCAATGCAATCTGTGCCTGTATCACCTCCACCAATAACCACCACCTTTTTACCCTTGGCCGATATATATTTACCGTCCTCCAGGTTGCTGTCTAGTAAACTTTTGGTGTTTGCATGGAGAAATTCCATAGCAAAATGAACTCCCGACAGCTCGCGCCCAGGAATGCTGAGATCCCTGTTCATGGACCAATGTTTGAATCAAGCACAAGAATTCCAAGTATTTTGTTTCATTATGGCAATTTTATTGCAGTTAAGAATGTTAATAAAAGTATCCATTTGTTCAGTTTTATTACCTTGGTTTTGTTGCTCCGCAAGCCAAAATAACTGCATCATTCTCAGAATGTAAACGCTCGATTGAGTACAATGGATCGCTGCCAACATTGGCATTCACCACAAATGTGACACCCTCTTCTGCCATTAGATTAACACGGCGTTGAACAATTTCAATCTTGTCTGTCTTCATGTTTGGTACACCATACATCATTAGACCTCCAATACGGTCTGCACGCTCAAACACAGTAACAAAATGGCCCATTTTGTTCAGTTGATCTGCAGCAGCCAAACCAGAGGGTCCACTGCCAACAATGGCCACCTTCTTTCTGCAATACAAATATTTCCTTGTTAACAAGCGTAACTCAGTAGTGACCTGGTAATGCACTTGAAAGTAACAGCCAAATAGAAAATAGATACAGGTAAATCTTAAAAAATACACACCCTGTTCTTTGAGGCGGAGGTCGTGGTACCATCCAACCTTCTTCAAAACCTTTGTCTATAATTGCACATTCTATGCTTTTGATGGACACCGGATTTTCAATAATGCCAAGAACACATGACCCCTCACAAGGAGCAGGGCAAACTCGTCCAGTAAATTCAGGAAAGTTGTTTGTCTCAAGTAGTCGATCCAATGCTTCACGCCACCTATTCTGATGAACTAATTCATTGAACTCTGGGATCTTATTTCCTAGAGGACAACCAGCTCCTGAGCTTTCCTGTAAGAGTAAAAGATGTTACTAAATGAGTTATGAAGTCTTAGCATTCAGAGGATAAGAATACAAGTCAGTAAATAAAGATGTTAGGCATAAACGATATACTAGCTAATCAGCCAGCAAAGTATCTTGGATTAAAATAAACCCAGTGAGCCGGTAATTATTTGAAATTACTATGATAACAGAAACAAACAAGCTGCAATGCCAAAGTGCTGCAATTTCGATTCAAACTGCCAAGAGATACATCATCAAAATGAAGTCAAAGAGAGCTCACAATGCTCAATAAAGAATAAAATATGAAATATCACCTGATGACAGAATGGAGTGCCACAATCCATACACCTAGCAGATTGAGTGTTTAACAGTGGGCCAGGCGTTGATTCAATTGCAACTTCTTTCCAATCTTTAACACGCTCATTTGGGTCTCGGTAAGAAATACTCTCTCGCTCATATGTTATGAAACCTCGATACTTTTTGGCATTGGCAACACGTGTTGGTCGGTTTGTTGTTTGGTCAGGCTGTACTTTCTGTACAATAAAATGAAACTAGATACAATTAGTTGATGGAAGCATTCAGAGAAATGAACGTAAATTATAGCTATTTCTGATGGATAAACATCTGCAAGAACTTTTGAAGAAGGAAACGAAATGGAACTTTAGCTACAAAGAATTCATAGTTAACCACAAGAGCTTTGTAGAAATTGTGAGAATATGAATGAATCAGGATTGGCAGTTTGAAACCAAACCTCACCTTAGTTGTTACAGAAATACCATTTGTCATCTGAGGGTCCTTTGCATGCTTAGCAGCAGCTTTTTCTGCCTTCATGCTTTCCAAAACCCTCTTATAATCTCTTGGAAATACTTTTACAAATTTCGGAAGAAGATTATCAAAATCCGAGAGTATATTTTTAGCCAAAACACTCTCAGTGTTACGGCGATGTTGTTCTATCAACATTTTCAGGGTTATAATGTCATCCTCTTCCTCCACGTGATATAGATCAACTAACTCATTGTTGCAGTGAGAACTGAATTTCCCATCGACATCATAAACATAAGCAATGCCTCCACTCATCCCAGCAGCAAAATTTCTCCCTGTTTTTCCAAGTATGACTACAGTACCCCCAGTCATGTACTCACATCCATGATCTCCAATTCCCTCAACAACTGCTTGAGCGCCTGAGTTCCGAACACAAAACCTTTCTGCTGCCATACCATTGAAATATGCCTCTCCTTTGGTAGCACCATATAGAGCTACATTACCAATAACAATATTGTCCTCTGGACTAAATGAACTGTTCCTTGGTGGGTACACAATGATTTTTCCGCCAGATAATCCTTTCCCTACATAGTCATTGCTGTCTCCTTCTAGTTCAAGGGTGATTCCAGGACAGAGAAAAGCACCAAAACTTTGACCAGCGCTTCCAGTGAACTTCACATGAATGGTGTCAGCAGGCAATCCATTAATGTGATAACGCTTTGTAACTTCATGACTGAGCATAGTGCCAACTGATCGATTGATGTTCTGGATTGGACTCTCAATGAAAACACGAATTTGCTTTTCAATTGCAGTTCTCGTCAAATCTATTAATTTGTTATCTAATGCCATGTCAAGGCTGTGATCTTGCTTCTCAACACAGTACTGAGCAACTCCTGGACGAATCTCTGCAGCTGGTTTCAGGATCAGTGAGAGATTAATATTCTCAAGTTTCTCATTGCTTTTCACCACTTCTGGATCGACCTCAAGCATATCAGAGCGCCCAACCATTTCATTAATCGTGCGGAAGCCAAGATTTGCCATGATTTCTCTTAGCTCCTCGGCAAGCATGAAGAAGAAGTTAATGACATGCTCCGGTTCTCCAGCAAACTTTGCTCGAAGCACTGGGTCTTGAGTAGCTATACCAACAGGACAAGTGTTTGTATGGCATTTTCGCATCATAATACAGCCAAGTGTGATCAATGGGGCAGTGCTGAAACCAAATTCCTCAGCACCAAGCAAGCAAGCAACAGCAACATCTCTACCAGTCTTTAACTGCCCATCTGTTTGCAGAACAGCTCGACCACGAAGCCCATTTGCTACTAGAGTTTGGTGTGTCTCAGCCAATCCAAGTTCCCATGGAAGTCCAGCATTCTTAATACCTGTCCATCTTGAAGCTCCTGTGCCTCCATCATGACCAGAAATAAGAACATGGTCTGCATGTCCTTTCACAACACCACTTGCAACAACTCCCACACCAGCCTCAGAGACTAGTTTGACACTGACACGAGCTCTAGGATTTGAATTCTGCAGAGAGAACAATAACACTGTATCAGCCAGAAATATCAGGATGTAGATAAAATTCAGATATTGAAGTTTACTTGTAAATTGTAGTAATAATAGCCCTCATAACAAGCAAAATGAATTATAGAGATTTTTAAGGCATCACAGGTTTATAAGAGATTGGGCGTCTGAAAAGAAAATCAAAATAGTCTATAAAACAACTTCACAGTAGCAAGCCCTGATTTGTCGGGTATAGAAAACAGCATCAGCGTTTCAATATTTCTTACCTTGAGATCGTGTATAAGCTGTGCAAGATCCTCAATAGAATATATATCGTGGTGGGGAGGTGGGCTAATGAGCCCTACACCGGCTGTAGAATGTCTTGTGACAGCAATGTCACCAATAACCTTGTGACCTGGAAGCTCACCACCTTCACCAGGCTTGGCACCCTATATAATTCAAGATATATGGAAAGGTAAATTTCTGCAGCATGAAATTTGGAAGAAAGATTCTTTTAACAATATGTAATCATTTCATCTTGGCATAGGGCAAAACATCAAAATAGTAATACCTGAGCCATTTTAATCTGCAGCTCATCAGCATTAGTCAAGTAATAGCTTGAAACTCCAAATCGTCCACTAGCAACTTGCTTGATTGCACTTCGTTTTGGATTCATCGAACCATCGGGAAGTGGTTCCATACGAGAGGGTTGTTCCCCTCCCTCGCCTTCACAGGTATATTAGCATTAGTACATTTAGTGACATAGGCTTCAAAATTATTCAAAACAGCACATGGACAAAATGAGCTGTTGAGACTTGGCAATGTTCTTGCTGATATATAGAATTGTATAAAAAGACTATATAGTTCATGTTCCTTAGCTACAATATGACGTGCAGGGTGTCAGGAGGAAAAGGGTAAATTCAAGTACTTATAGCCCTCAGCACCCTCATAGCAGTTGCTCTTATCAGGCTGCAAGCCATTTAAAATTATGATAAAATGAAAAATGAATACAAACAAATTGGGATATCTATCTTCGGATTAGCTTTCATAATCAATTGGAAGATGCAAAGGTTACAGGTATGGGATAAGTTTATCTAGGAAGAGTGGATACATAATAAATAATATATAGTTTCATTAGCTCATGACAACATAATACAGATTTAGAGATTATTGCATCGAAAATACTGGGTGCAGAGAACAGGCTCAAGTAGAAAAAAGAGATTGCATGCGACACATTGTTCACGGAAATAAAATGGCTGCATACATATAACAAGAATTAGAAGACAGGTCCGTGTCTGCAAGATTATTGCATCAAAAATACTGGGTGCAGAGAACAAGCTCAAGTAGAAAAAGAGATTGCATGCCACACATTGTTCATGGAAATAAAATGGCTGCATACAGCATACTATATAACAAGAATTAGAAGACAGGCCCGTGTCTCCAAGATTGAATAATAGTTTTTATTTTTTGAGCAAGAATACACGGAACATGATTTCAGAGTGATACCAGACAAATGCCCCCCCCCCCCCCCACACACACACACATTGATACTATGGATGAGAACATACCTGTATTAGATTTTCCACCAAGTTTGTTCATGGCCATTGCAAGGGCAGTATGTGCTTCCAGTGAAATGGACCCATAACTCATTGCTCCAGTACAGAAGCGTTTCACTATCTCACTTGCAGGTTCAACCTCATCCAAAGAAATCTTGTCACTATTATCCTTAAATTTCAGCATGCCACGCAGATTACAGGTCTTGTTGAGTTCTTGAATTCGCCTAGAATATTCTTTGTAGGCTGCCCGACTGTTCACTCTAGCTGCTTCTTGCAATTTTGCCATTGCCAGTGGATCGTTGAGGTGGACTTCACCATTCTTCCTCCAGTGGTAGTCCCCTGGGTTAGGAAGGGCCTTTGCATCTGCACTGCCAGGTGGAAGTGTTCTTGATGGGAAAGCCAACTCATGAAGGCGAAAAGCATCTCGTGCAAGCATTTCAAATGTTGCACCCTCAATTCTGCTAGGTGTACCTTCAAAACACTTGTCAATCACTTCAGAAGAAAGACCAAGAGCTTCAAAAATCTGAGCACCTTTGTAGGATGCAAGGGTGGATATTCCCATCTTTGCAAGGACTTTCATCATTCCATAGCTAGAAGCATAGAAATATTTCTGGACCAATTCTTCCTTTGAGTAGGGTTGTCCATCACCTTTAGGAGGAATCTTACTGTCATTCTGCAAGCACCAAATAGCTTCTATGGCCAGATAAGGACATATAGCATCAGCACCAAAGCCAACCAGGGTGCAAAAATGATGCACTTCACGAGGTTCAGCTGACTCAACCAGCAATCCGATACATGTCCTCTCATGATTTGCAACAAGGTGCTGATGTACTGCTCCAACTGCTAAGAGAGAACTGGCAGCAACACGATCTGCGGAAAATCCTGCATAACAATTTTAAATAAACAATAAATTTAAAATCTAGAAAGCTAGAAACATTGATAAATCATCATCGAAATTGAATTGTACAAAACCATGAGCTGTGTTCAAGAAAACTCAAAAAATTAACATATACTCAAAAACACATTGTGCATTTACAATGATACTCAAGTTCAAAAGAGAGTGCATTTAATTCATCTGCAGGCAACTTTGAACAATTATAATTATAGCCATACCAAACTATTGAATTAAATTCACTGACCTCTATCTGAGAGAACCAAAATAGTGTAACCCTTTTGTACAGCTTCACGAGCTTCAGCGCAAATTCTGTCCAAAGTTTGTTCTAGGCCCTTCCTTCCAGACGACTTAGGATAGGTAATGTCGAGCACCTTGCTTCGCCAACCACGGTAATCCATCTTTTTAATAGCCTCCATTTCATCAACGGAAATCAAAGGACCTTTAAGTGTAAGGCGGTTGCATTGTTTCTCGTTTGTTTCCAACAAGTCACCCTCTGGTCCAATCATACACTCCATAGATGTTACAATTTTTTCCCTAATAGGATCAATTGGTGGGTTGGTAACTTGGGCAAACATCTGCTTGAAGTACTCAAAAGTCAGCTTCTCCCTATTTGACATCACTGCAAGGGGTGTATCATTTCCCATGGAGCCAAGAGCTTCCACTCCATCCTTGGCCATAGGCAGCAGCAACATGTCCAGGGCTTCTACTGTGTACCTGGAGTTGGATCAGTTGAATAGTTATCCTGAAACAATTCAAAAGTGGCAATCATGCTGATTTAAACCGTTGCTTACCCAAATGCCTTCAGTGGGGTCAAAATTCCATTGATGCCTACAGGTCCATTGTTCTCATCCTGGTTCTTTAAAATTGTAAAAGAAATCATTAATGATGCATCTCATTTGTTTGACCTGGTTATTTATCAGCAACTAAGTCAATGCATAACAACAAACCAGAGAGAAAGGCTTACTATAAGTGTTGGAGCAACTCTATCATTTTCTGGCACAGATTCTATGATATCTTTGAGATGTATTTTCTGTCTCTTGAGCCATTCCCCATATGGATGAGCTTTAGAGTATTGTGCCTTCAGAGCTTCATCATCCACTACAGTGTGGTTCTCGAAATCAACTAATAGCATCATTCCAGGATTTAGCCTACCCTTTCTCAGCACATCTTCAGGAGGAACATCGACAACACCAACTTCACTACCCATGATCACTCGTCCACTGTGAGTTACATAAAATCGACCAGGCCTCAAGCCATTGCGATCCAGGGTAGCTCCAAGGTAACGGCCATCGGTAACTACAGCCAAAAGCCAAGTGAGATAAGTACAACCATCAGAAGTGTGATCAAACTAGGAAAGTGGTTTAAATGATATTTACAAGATATTAGAGCAGGTCCATCCCAAGGCTCCATAAGTGCTGAGAAGAACTCATAGAGAGCCTTTTTCTCAGGTTCCATGTTTGCATCGTTCTGCCATGCCTCAGGGATCATCATCATCACAGCTTCTGGTAGGCTTCGCCCACCACGTACAAGAAGCTCAAGAACATTATCAAAGGCACCTACAAGTCACATAATTTTTCCACTCGGTAAGATTCAAGAAGAGAAAAAATGAACACTGGGACAGATGCTGAGCTCCTACCTGAATCTGAAGAGGTAGCATCCACAATGGGTAGAACTATCGACAGTTCTTCCTTAGATAGGCCAAGCTTTTCACACTCTAAGAGACCCTCACGTGCAGTCATCCTGCCATATAAATGCAAAGAATTTAAAGATTAGCTGGAGATCATTGTGTTCCCATAAAAAACAAAAAAATGCCAGCGCAAAAGGTTGCCAAACGGTTACCAATTCTTATTTCCTCTGAGGGTATTGATCTCTCCATTATGACCTAAAACACGCATTGGTTGTGCACGATCCCAACTGGGGAAGGTGTTCGTGGAGAACCGTGAGTGAACCTGTTCCAATACATGGGATTTTAGGAATCAAATTATACACACATTTTGCAGTTTATAGTGTTGAATAGAACATCAAAATGAAGCACCAACACTAGCAATGTAGAAACAAGGAAAAAAAGGCACTTGCATAAAATGTCATGCAAAACAGTTGGGAGCCCTAATCTACCTCGAACCAAACACATTTTCTTCCCACCACCTAATTGGAGGTCACATCCTGAAGAGTCGGGCATAGCAGTCGGCCATAGCAGAACTGCAGCTGGACTCTGCAACATGGTTATCGCGTATCAACTAATAGAGATTCTAATACTCACATTAAGTCATCAAGAACCAGGACTGAAATACATATGAATAGAGCAGAGACAGTAAGACAATTCAAAGTTTGATGCCTGCTCAGGAGCATGTCTTCATCTTACGATAGCCTCGCTATTATTGGTTCCGATCCGCCGACTATGATCATGAAACTTTTGTGTAAGAGTATCAAGGTTATGTATTTACCAGAGCCATATAACTTGTGAAGTTTTCATGACCTAGATCTGCATAGTAGTACCCTTTAAGTTGAGATGGCATAAGCTGGCCCTTGTAAACAATAGTCCTGGAAAGATCACGACAAATACAGAATTGAATAAGAATTACTCACAGGTAAATAATCAGTCCAAAAGTTATATAGATTTAAATGATTCAGGGCAAGCCAAAAACATTTTATTACCCCCCTTTATGATACGAAATAGTCTCACTAACATTCTCATCCAAAAAATAAACTTAGTTGAGAGCCCCTCAAACATAGTGAAAAAAAAAAAGGATAAAAGAGCAGCTTGAAAGTGAGGAAAGGAAAACACCTTGAAGACAGAGAGCACATGTAGAAATCCCTCTCAGCTCCACGCTGGATATTCAGAACGGCACGGATAGACCTGATTGAGAGTCTCCTAAGGATATACATCTGCAATAATTTATGGGGAACAGTTAAGGCCAAGTACATCAGGCGTGCAGATAATTTCAAAGTGTAAGCTTATGGAATGACCTGCTGCTCAAATTCGGCAGTTGATCTTGAACTCTTGGTAAGGAAAACCTGCTCAATGGCTGGCTCAGTCTCGATTGCAGATTGACCCAAGTCTGAATTGTCAGTTGGAACCAGCCGCCACCCAAGTATTGTATGTCCGAGTGATTCTGCAACCTGCATGAATAAATTAATAAATAAAAGATGTAACATGAAAGTCCTGTATTTTTCACTTGAGTTGATGACAATGTGCTACACCAACCTTCTTAAACTCAGATTTGCCTTTCTCACGGCGTTTTTCATCGGTCGGCATGAAGAACATTCCAACAGCATACTTGCCTGGTGGCGGTAGCTCAAACCCAGCATCCTTTGAGGCCTGCAGGGACGCCAAGGGAACACCATGAATAAAAAGCCCTATCACGTTGAATAGCTTCCTCATTTTGTTTCTGTCAACAGGAAACTCACCTCTCTAAAGAAGTCATGTGGAAGGGCGACTAGGATACCAGCACCATCTCCAGTGTTCTTTTCACAGCCACAGGCACCACGATGCGCCATTCTCTCGAGCATCTCGATGGCATCATTGACCTGGGCAAAAAAAGAAGAACGAAATTAGCATCCCAAACTTTTGAGTGTAACTAAGTGTAATTAATAGTCGATGAAACTCACGGTCTCGCGTTTGTAATCGCCAGACAGCTCAGCGACAAACCCAACGCCGCAAGAGTCACGCTCAAAGGAGGGATCGTAGAGCCCGATGTTGCTCTCCGGGAGCTTCGACAGCGGCCTGATAACCTCAGCGTCACGCGGCAACGCGCGGGGCGCCCTCGGTGCGACGCGCTCCTCTGTACGCTGCAGGCCGGCAAGAAACCCACCGCTCTCGAGAGACACGCTGCCGTAGGCCTGCCACGCCGAGCGGCTCGGCGCTGCCACGGTGCGACTGCGCCGGGCCCGACGGTCTGCGCCCAACGGCGCCGACTTCAAAGCCGCCCCTTGCGCCGTCGACATGGCTGAACCGCACGCCTCACTGTTACCTGCCATGCAACAATCAGATAACGACGGGCATCAGATGGTGTTCGCTTAGCAATTATCCTCGATCTACCACACGATACGCCGAACAAATAGCCCAAATCCTTGGGGAAAACAGATTAAGAAAGCTCTAGAAAAACAAGCAGGAAAGCTAAAGGCCTGTCTCCTGTCTCCTCCCCACACATGTCACCACCAAAACCAAAAGCATCGAAAAAAGGTTGTGCCACTCTGCAGTTGAACAGAGCACTCTCCAAAAAATAATCACAAGGCGAGCGCTGCAGCGGCGGGAACGTACGCGGAGATGAGCAGATCTACCTACCCCCCGCACGGCGACGCAGATTCCTCCGCCGCCGCGCCAGAGCTCACAGACGAACGCAGCCGCGCACGGAAGCAGAATCCAACAGATACGAGGACCGAATAATAAACCAACGGCACGGCAACGCACGCCACCAACCACGCAAGCAGGAGACAGCACAATTAAAATGAACGCGGTTGCGGAATCTCGCCAGTTTTTTTAGCGTCTCGCGGGTCCTGATAACAAGCTTGGAGGTTGGCGAGCGCGGCAGGGAGCGGGTACCTCTCGCTCTCGTCTAGCCTCCTCCACCTGGCCACCTGGGGACGAAACCGGAACGAGCGGGCGGGGCGCGTGTCCCGAATCCCAATCACGGCGGGCGGCGCAGCGGGGATGGGGCGGTGCGGGTTGCGGGAGCGGGGTGCCGCCTCTATCGCTGGGGTGGCTTCGCCGCCCGTCGCTCGCCTCCCTTGACCTCTCCTCCTCCGGGTATGGTATGGGGGCAGTTTTGGGGTAGCCGCTCGCGGAGCAGCCCGGCATTTATAGAGAGAGGAGCTCGCCGCGAGCCTGCCAACCGCCCTGTTCCGCTCCCTCGTCGCGCGTCGCGTTCCCACACCACACGCACACCGATTTTCTATATTTTCGTCCCGGTTTTCCTCACGAATTAATTTTTTATTTTCTCCACTACAGTATAATTCTACTGCCTCTATCCTAAAATATATGATATTCATGACAGCAAATCTAGTTTAATTGTGTATTAAATTAACTATTTTAAATGTTATTTATTTTTAATTAAAAGTAATATAGTTGTTTGGCCAGTGGTATCCCGTATCCCTTTTTGCATTCTCATCGCCGTCGGGCATATGTGAAAAACTGAAAATCATTCTCTCCGGAAGGACCGCTACCAGAGAACATTTTTAAACCGCTGATATAGTTTCAGTATCAAACAAGATGACGGTTACAATTATGCATGTTCCTTTTGCGTGATTTCGTAATCCGTCGTACGGGCCCACATCCAGATCAGCAGCGACGGGGACGTGTGATGCCCAACGGCGACGGGCCCCACCCCGCGCGCTCTGCCAGTCAACCGTGCATCTGGACGTTGGCCCCGCGAGGGCCTCCTGATCCGACGGTTTTCAGTTCGGCTGGCTGGCCGCGGCCGCCTGCCGCCGCTTATGCGGAGAGCCACAGCCGCGTTGGAGTTCACCACGCCGCTTGTTTTATCCTCTTATCTGATTGATTATAATTTAGTACTTACATCTTTAATGGACGTATCTGGATGAAATAAATAACCGTATAAAATCGCGATCTCGATTTTGTCCGCTGCCAGTGTCCTGGCTCCTCCAGTCCTCCTGTTTGTGGGCGTGGTCGTATCTCCTGTGGATATAGAGGCGGCTTTGGGAAACGGCGCGCGCGCCAGGACGAGGAAAGCAGACATGCAGGGCCCACGCGTCAGGCGAGGTAGGTGGTTACTGGGGAGAGCTTCTTCTGCACGTGCTGCTTGCCATGGACAACTCCGAGATTCCTGACAAGGTAAATGCTACGGGCACATGGATGCGACCCAAGTCACAAATTAGAGCTATTCAGTCTGCAAGCCTGCCCGGTTGCTCTCCTAATTTTTCTTCACCTGCAGGGTTGTGTTAGTATTTTCTTCACTTTTCTTTTGATGATCGGGAAAATGAAGTGAGTGCGTACATCCTTGTGTACTGCTCTTTCTTATCTTTTTATTTATCACCAGTTAGTTTGAAAATGAACTAGCCGGTGACAAATTAAAAAATCCAGAGGTAATAAGTATCTCACGATAATCAAGTTCCTTTTTTCTAGTGACCCTGAATCACCATCAAAAATTTAAAATGGTGTTTAACTATTACTCATGTAGCACACAGTTCTAACAGATAATACTTGTATCACTTTCCATGACAAAAATATTATACACTAGATATTGATGTATCTATTTGTTTAAGTGGAACTAGCACACCTTCACCCAAATACCTTGTTCTGTTTATTTCCAACCTAAGTATTCTCTCCGTCCTAAAAACTTGTCGCTTTGTAGTTTAAAAATGAACTACAAAGCGACAATCTTTTCGAGACGGAGTGAGTAGAAAAGTAGGTTGGGAAGTCAACTCGATCAGCCATCTTCAATAAAACATAGTTTTGTACTTGATAAAAAAAATGTTCTATCAAACCGATAGCTATGATCAAGATGGACGTTGACATTCAGATTCTCGGTTGGTTTGATACGGAGAACATCACCATTTTCTGTATTTAATAGAAAAAAAAAGGTAAGATGCCCCAGTTTGTACTCAAACCTCAAACCGCTACAACAATATCGCTTAGCAATGAATTGTTAAAACATTGAACATGGAGAAAACTATGCTCCCATAGATGTGTTTAAGATATCATTTCAATGGGTCTTCGGAAATATTTGTTGTATGATTTTAGTACGAAACATATTATCAAGATGATTTAGAATCATGCGTTCCAAATATGCCTTTCTTCGGTGTGTCTACCGGTAATTTGGTTTAATTTACAACAATCCCTACAGTCATCGACCCGTACGTCATAGTCGATTGGCGCTTGGGCTACCTACCAATAGCGGCAATTTTGGGGTCACCATTCATTCACGAAGCGCTCCATGCACCTGATAAGCAAGCTGCCAAGCGAACATATCTGCCATGGTCCCCTGTATCGTGCGGTCCTGGGTCCGGTCGCCCGGCGCAACGTAAAACATGTCAGTGGCACCAGCACTGTTTCACGGGCATGCAAGGCTTTACGACCGCCCGTGCTCTCCCTGTCTCCCATGGCCATGGGCACAGAGCCACAGAAACTGGTTGCGTTCCGTGAGCATTTTTGGGAAAGAAGGTGTCAGCGCAGCAACGCTGATCACGGGAAGCGAATTGATAATGGCGGAGTCGGGAAGTGCGCGGCGCGCGCACACGTGACGCCCTCCTGGCCTGTCCTCCCCTCTCGAGGCAGCGTTGTTCGTTCTGCACTGCTATAGTACTACTACTACCTTTGCCTTGCTTGGCTACGCCATCGAATGCCACCCACGTTCATGGAGATGGAGAAAAATGAAATGTCGGCAAATTGATCAAAGTTACTACTCCGTCTGTCTTAAAAAATATTATTTGTTAGTTGATTTTTGAATTAATAAGTGATAATCTTTTGAGGATAGGAGGAGTACTAAACAAGAGCATTATTGGTGTAGTAGGATTAGTAGTAAAAGATTTCCATTGGAAATGGTCCGGTGAAGTATCCAGACAGGAGAAATGCAGTATGCTAGGTTAGCACATCCAAGGACTATTTTACGCCACTGGCTAGCGATGCCCATGCTCACCAAAAAATTCCCGAGAGTATTTCTGAGCTTGTCTTACCGTTTCCGAAGCAAACGCATCACTAGGCTCCTGAGGCCATCCTTTTTTTCTTTTAGTACTCAGCAAGTCAGCATTCAGCAAAGTGTTTCAATCTACCGAAAATAAAACGCAACGCTTTCAGTACGATCACAGGCAGGTGGGTCCCACGTTGAGTTCCCAATCTTGTGCCAGCACATGGTCCTGCTCCTGGCCTCCTGCAGTCCTGGGGCCTCTAGTCCCCAACAACCACCTCCATGCAAGTTGGTGCGAAAAGGGATCTGGAAAGATATAGGGGCAGGGGCAAAGAAAACCATGCCCTACTGTACCTACAAGTCGGACAAGACCAGTCAGTCCAGGGGGACCTCACCTGCTTATATAAGCAACCGTGATTATCACTGTATCTCTGTGGAAGTGTCAATATATAATGTATAGATTATTTTTTCGCACGATATATACGAGCAGGGAAACAGAAATTCGCGGTGAGAATTACAGCTGTGTAGTCGTGTGAGATTCCCTGCCTGCCACGTCCGGGCGTGCACGTGACGCGCGCTTGGCACTCTTCCATTTGCTGGGACACCGCCGAATCGGCTCATGTGAAAAGTGTCTAATGGACCAAGACCTGACCAAACATGTTGATTTTTTTTGGACTTATATGAAAAATAATTACTTACTTCTACCCCGAATATTACTGTATCATTTTTATTATAACTATGAAATATAAGTAGTACTTTGGAATTCTACAGATGAAGCTTTCAAGACTGGAACTATGGGCACGCTTAGACGGTGCCTAACTTTATCTTAACTACTCTCTTGGTATTTAAATACACGGTACGTAAAATCAACAAAAATTGAATTCGGACGTGGAGGATTTTTATAACCTTTTTAACCGAATGGTTTTTATAACTTAATGAACACCTTTTTTATGAACGCATACGGAACAAAAGTCGGCTATTAATTGTGTCATGCTGCAGTGCTAGCACGATGAAATCCTGGTCTCGACAGTGGTACCCCACAAAACTAGACTATTGTTTGGCAGAATAAGGTAGGTGCCATTTTGGCTTCTGCAACAAACCTGCTATCCAGCTGCCTCAATCACAAAGTTAGGTGGTTACAACTCAAGCTATGCACTCCATTGGTTCACCGGGAGATCTCAGAAGAAGTTTGTAAGGTGCTTCACCAACTGCTGAGAAAACAACGAGTCATCACAGCTACCTCTGGCCTTGTCCTCCAAAGGGACAAATATAATCGACCTAAATGTACTGGCACAATATCTTTGTGAGCTCCAAAGTTTTCATTGGATACATAAAACTTCTTGGCAGTTAAAGTAGTAGTACAAGCTTCAGTATGCACAAGCGTGCATAGGGAATTGGTCCTAAACGTAACCAAATAAACAGCACCAATTTGAGATCTCTAGAATGGAACGGTTTTTTTAGTATAACTTGGTTGGTAAGCATAGATTAATGTGCGCACCACACCAACCACTTGGTTGTTAATTCGTCGCTTTTATTTCGAGGTGTATTAGCTAAATCAATGCCACCTGCCTTCCACCATCTGCAGGCTGGACAGGTCATGGGGTTTGGGAATCTCGAGCAAGCAAGATACCAAGTCGTCATCTTCGACGAACACTCTAGAATCTCCGGTTTAAGTCACGAACCAAAAGAGAAATGTAAGAAGGAGAATTACCAGGTGCTAAAGTCGTAGGACAAATAATTAACCAAACGACGATGCCATTCTTATCCTGCGTTATGGCAATAAAAAGTGGGCACAAAGGACTTTGCATTTTAGGGAAAGAATGTACTCCCTCCTTATCGTAAAGATTGACGTTTCGGACAGACCATTGAACTAAAAATACGTTGCGACCAGTTGTCCGGGCGTCAAATATTTCGGTAAGGAGGGAGTACGTACCATTTTTAAATTAGAAGGTGACAATCTTTTAAAAAAAGTAGAGAATCAGAACAAGACCATTTGGCCATACATGTGGCTGTTGCTATGTTACTATATGATTGACACCGACCCTACGGGGGTTATGTTAGGCGGAGAGAAATCAACTTTCCGGGGGAAATGCCTCCCACCCTCACCACACACTGCCAACAGCGGTGTATGACTGAGTAGATGCTTCATTGCTTCGAATCCCTCGTGACAGGGAGATTTCTCATCGCATCAGTGCATCACTGAGACACTGATGCCCCCAGCACTTGAACTAAGCGCCATGTGTGTTTCACGCATGGAACCCGAGTTATTCCCGGCACCGCCGTCACGTCGAGCGCAAAGCTTAAGCCAGCCAAGTAAAGAGAGCGTTCCCTGCCTGCCAGCTGCGAGCATTTTCTCAGTCGCAGATCTAGAAACGAGTAGCGGCATCATTGTTGTGGCCAGGATATCGCGAATGATAGGAGCAGCAAAGATTTCGCGCTGGTACTTTATTCAGTCCTTGGCTTGCAAGTCTGGACATTCTTTTCTGGTTTTGGTGATATTTAACATGCTTTGATCACTCATGAAAACGGTCTCAGCTCCATTGATTCGTTGAGCCATATTCTCTGATGGTGACGCCTTAGCAACCCACTTCTCTCGTTTGGAAATTGAATCTGTCCTTCCTGCTCTACTCATGAACTCTTCTCTGAAAATGAACCCGACAGAGAAAATGTACCCTTTGGCTCCTTCCTGAAGACGGTTTCTTTTCTTTCCGTGATTCATTGTTGCTTCCATTCCATTGCAGCTGCAAGCTTCGAAATGAATACCGAGTCTGAACCTCACTGTTGCTTGTTTCGGTAGAATGCCGCTGCTTTGGTCAAAATGGGTTCGGTAGGGCGGTACGATCGGTTGCTAACTAAAAGACGCAACGCAACTGTTTTGAAAAACATGACAGTGCTACAGTTTACGGCGTGATAAGTGGACCTGTTGACATAGCATGGAGACTGATACTCCCTCCTTATTCTTTTAGTTGTCGTTTCCGATAAAAGTTTCAACTAAAAATGAACTTCCGCTTTCTGTCCGAACGTCAATCAAATCAATAAAGAGGGAGTAGTTGAGGATAGATTGTTGCTTGTCGATTTCCTGGCATGCCACCTCGGCTTCGTAACAAAACTCTGTTTTCTACCTATCAATATTAACCAGGATTTTCCGAAGAAAATACACACTTGGTTACAGATATTTTCCTTTTCATGCACAAAGAAGATTTTGATTTGATGCGTATGTTCCATTAATCTGCAAGTGAAACAATTTCAAAGGAGAAGCCGGCCGCTCAAGTTGTGATCAACCGCATCCATTCTTTCAAGAAGGGAAGGAAGTAAACAAATGCGGCGGCAAAGTCTGAACGCCCGACATTCCCGTTTAACTGGTGGACCTCTTTCCCCGTGTCTTGGTATGCAAGAATTCTGGATGACTATGAAGGGAAAGGACTCCAGATTTGATGCAATCACATGGAGCAATGGCAATGCTGACGTAACACTTGAATGGCGCCATAGATTCCCGGACAACAAGTTAGAGATATTTCGTTCGGAAGAGAGGGGACGAACAGAGCAGCTACCTACCACCGTGACCTCATATAACGTGGCCAACAACTCCATGTATCCGCCATTGAATAATCAACGAAGGTAAGCCAGAGTCCTAATAACGAACAAGACAGCAAGTCCATGTTCGCTTCGTCCGCGCGCAGTTTGTTTATTCCTTCTCGGCTTCGGCTTGCCCCGTCCGTGGTAGTAAACCAGAAGGGCTGACACTATCGAAGCCTCAGCTCAGCTGAAAACCAAGCGTCGCCCGATGCATCTCGCGGGCCCGCGTGCCAGTTAACTGCTCCTGTGCATGCATATACCCGCAGCCTCACATGCCACTGGACGTTTTGGAAATCCAAGTTTGTGTTTCCGTGCCAGGTTTTCTAAAAAGACCCATTGAACCACGCGACAATGCAACTATTGCAATCATAAGATTCGACGCCCCTGCTCCCACGCTTGGTAAATTTAGTGTTAAAAACGACATCCTTTTAAGGATAGAGGGAGTACCTTTATCCGTCTCCGACGTCGCCGCGCGCCTCATACGGATCGCATGATGAACATTTGCGCCGGTGCGCGGACCGAGTTTCCTAATCCTAACGGAGTCGTCCTGTTGGGCAGGGAGAAGCCGATGAGAAGCAAAGCATGGCGTTTGCTTTTGGATTTCCTATCGTGACGTTTGGCTTGAAGGTTGCTGCTAAATCCAGGACATGACATGACAGGACGACAGGGCGTGTTCCCCGTTCTCTCATGCGAAAAATCGGCGTGCCAGAAAGATAGGCGGGTCGCAGGATCAGGAAGGCGGATCGGGTCGTTGCTTGCACGCGTCGATTTCGTATTCCTTTCGCTTGCGTACTATGCAGCGACTTTTCGAGCATCGGAGCATGCCATTTATGGTCCCTCTCAGGCGGTGATGTCCTGGGGTAACGCCATCTGCAGCAGTTGTGCAGGTTTCCTCTGTCCGCGAATGAATGAGAAAACAGGAGATTTGTATGGCTTGTTCATCCGGAACTGTGTGCCGGAAGTAGTGCGTGTGGCCGCCAGAACCAGAAGCACACTCCGGCAGAAAAGCGGGTATATCTGGTTAACTCACTAGAAACATGTTGACTTGGATCCTAAGGAAAGCCAACCCGTTTTACGAGATATATATAAAAAAAATGTACACGTGGTGGTCCTCGCGAACACGAAGACTTTGATGTCAGCGTTACCAAGGCGTCGAGCGTGACTTTGTTTTCCTTCCCCAGTGTACTACAGCTGTGATCCGATAGTAGAAGGCGTGCGCCCACTCCAAATGCGCAACGCGGCGTGGGGGCCGGGGTCCATCTCGTTATATGTATGCGCGGAGAAGTTCTTGCTTCCTGTTATTCGGGGACACGGCTTCCCTCCTCCCATTTGTATTCACATGCATGCTCTTGTTGATATGTCATCATCTTATTTGTTATGAAAGTATAGTAGTTAGACTGAGTATTAATGAGGAAACTAAAACTATTTTAACACATCAGCGGGGTGACGTATGGGAGGAGTGAACGCGAAGAGAGAAGAGAGTGGGGGTGTGTTTGGTTTGAAGTCAAAGTTGGATTGGATAGGATCATCCATGTTTTTCTGTATTGGATAATCCAAGTTGATGTTTGGTTAAATGAATTGGATGATTCAATTTTTTGTTTGGTAGGTTGGATGAAACTTGGATGGATTGGATCATTTAAGTTGATAATTTCACATGATACTAATTATTTATATATTATGCATCATAATACTAGTAAATATTAATATAAATATTATAATTATGATTATTAATCAACAACAAACAAGTTAATTATCACTAATTATGTTACTAAGAAGCATACTTAGACAAGGTGGATAGGCTCATCCAACCAAAATTTCTGGACCACTTCATCCAGCATCTAGAAGGAATATTCTTCGAAGCTAGATGACTCTGTCCATCTGACCGTGAAACAAACATCTGACTGGACCATCCAATCCAGCTCAATCCAATTCAATACAGCTAAACAAACGCACGCTGGGTCTCACTCACGCACTCTGCTTTCCGGACCGGCGGACAGCCTGCACCATTCTCCGTGACTGCTACTGTCAGTTACCAGGCCTGATGCTGCATTGCTCACAGTCCATGCATCTGTATTGTTCGTCCGGTTCCCCTAAGAAAAGAAAAAACGATGCACGTTTTCAAGACACATCTTTTGTGGATCCAACGATGATGATGATGATTGCAAATGGTGGCGATAACATGATCTCCAGATAAGACGTTAACAAGCATTTTAGCCTAGCTCTAGCCTCGCCCCGGATAATTAAAAAGAACCATGCACATCCGAGGACGACACGCACTTCGATCGGCACAGAGCATGTGGCGTTTGCTTATTGGTTCCGTGGTCGTGGCTCCCTCTTGCACCTGGTACTAGCTTATTTATCGAGCCCCGGCCCCATCGTCGTGAACTCTTTCTCACGTGCCGCTTGTTCCGGTTCAAGTGGATTGATTGATTGATTGGCGTCGTTGGTGTCTGTCTACTTAGTCATCTCTGATGGCAGTCGACAAAAAAGCGGATATGGCTTGCATGGCCTTGCTCTAATCAAAAGTTGTTGTTCGTCTTGGATTGACAATTGTTGAAGCTAAATGACAGAGCTTGCGAAATCGACCTTACTTAAAGAGTCACATTGGAATAATTACACTATAAGGTTGCGCTATGAAAATACTTTATTCTTCCTATACACCCTATCCATGTTTGCCATTAAAGGTCGCACTATGAAATTGTTTTATTTTTTACGTGTTCTATCACCGTGATTCCGTGCACTTGTTATCTAAGTCGATCTACACAGTAGTTTTGTTTAATTATAGCCTTCTAGAAAGTCAGGACCACTGAATATTGTAGCTTCTTATTAAAAGGACAAACTATGATTAATATTATACGTCCTCTGTTTTTTTATTTGTCACCGACTAATTCATTTTTGGACTAGCCGGTGACAAATAAAAAAAGAAACATATAAGATATTTTCCATTACCTTAAACAAATCTAACCCCGAGTCAAAAAGCGCATTACATGGTTGGACGGCCACGGCCTAATTTCGTTTGCGCTTACCAAAGCAGCAGCACCACTACTACTAGCTACCACGTGCACGGCTTACATGGCTCTGATGGACAACAATACATGGACGTCGCGCGGCATGCATTGGCAACGCGCGCCGGTGCTTTCTGCCGCCCGTTTTCCCCGCGTCTCACCCATCAGCAGGGCGCAGCGCCCGCCGGATAACCAGATCAAACTCCGCCGTCGCCATCCCGACGATCCCGTTGCATCGACCGTTGCTAGGCATGGCATTGGCCCACCTTTCCATGCGTTAAAAGCGAGTAAACTAAGGCCGTGATTGGCGAGGCGGCCGTAACCATAAGCAACGCCGACGACGTTCGCGTAAACAAAGCCTAGGCAGGGCAGAGGGAGGAGGAGGAGACAGGACGCACGCCTGGCCGCTGCGGCGATCGGAGGGCTCCGCGACCCATTCTAACGGCCAAAGGACGCGGGACGCGGCGCCGCGGATCGATCGGGATTCCCGCCTGCCCCTCAACCGCTCCGTCCCGCTCGCGGCGCGATTTTGCTCATGTCCATATAGATTCTGGTTCGACCAACCCATCAATGACCCGGCCCAATGGCCCATCCAGAAATGTACTCCGCCAATCCGAGAGGTCCAAAAGCCCAATCTATAGCCCCCGCGTCGCCTCGCCTCGTCTTGCCTCGCATCCCCTGGTCATCCCCAGTCGAGTTCCTCCCGGTGTCGCCCCGCGAGTCATACCAAAACCCTAGCTCCTCCCCCTCCGCCGCGACCCCTACCCGCCTCCCTCTCCTTCCCCCGACCCGCCGCGCCTCGCCGTGCGGGTGACGCGCGGTGTACTAGCTGAGGAAGGGCGACGCGGCGATGGCGTCGACGGTGCTGGAGGCGACGCGGGCGGCGCACGAGGACCTGGAGAGGCTGGAGCGCCTCGCGGCGCGCGAGATGCAGCGGGAGCCCGCCAACGCGCGGGACCGCCTCTTCCAGTCCCACCGCGTCCGCCACATGCTCGACCTCGTCATATCCACCTCCGACAAGCTCGTATGCATGCGCCTTCCTCCTCCCCGTTGCTCTGCTCTTTCTTCCTTAGAGAGTCAGAGTTCAGTTTTTTGCTCTTATTATAATGCCGGATTTGTGCTGCTTAGTTGCGAAGCTGAACTTTTGCCGATCTCATTTTGCTGTTGTTGTTTGTCTTGTCTAGGTGGAAATATACGAGGACAAGGACAATGCCAGGAAAGATGAGATATCCATCCATCTTACCGCGCCCACACAAAATGGAATATTTAGCAAGTACTATGAAAGGCTAAAAGAGGTTAATATGTCTTCTTATAGCTTGTCTTATTCTTTTCCAAAATCAAATGAATGCTAGGAGGGGCATTATTTGAAATTTAAATGTTTGTAAACACTAACAAAACACATAGCATTCCAGTTCATGTCTACTAATAAAAGAACTTGTCATCTTAACGTTTGTGGTGCCTCCTAGATTTCAGTACAGACATACAGACCCATAGAGACTTCTGAAAACTGAATTATTTGACATATCCTCTTGTTTGTAATATCTGAACCCTTCTAGAGTAAAATATTTGTGGAAGGCATTTTTTTTGCCTTCCCAAAGCCACAATTGGAACTCGAAATTATGATACATTAGCCTGCCTCTGTTATTTTGCCATTTGCTGGCTTGTTGGCCTTCTGTGATGGATGTTCCATGCAAAACATCACAAATCTTTTGTTGAACAACCTGTGTAGTATTCACACTCAATTATTTTCTGTTAGGGAATCTATAGCCTTCTTGTTATTTTGGTCTTTAATATATTTTATTGCCGTGTTTGCAGATCCGTGATTATCACAGGAAGAACCCTTCTGCTCGTTTTGTTAGCACAACTGATGATTATGAAGAGCTTCTGAAGGAGGAACCGGTTATTGAATTCACTGGCGAGGTATTATCCTATGCCTTCTTTTACTTCTCATGCTATTTCTCGTAGGTTTCTTCTCTAGCATATGGGGCTAAATGGCTTTGTTGACATTGTTATGTTGCTTTTGTGAAAAATCTCTGGACCGGTTTTTATTATGAATAATACAATGTTTAATCTGTGGGAGAGTAGTACTCATGTTTTGCATTAATCTGTTCCGATAATATATATGATTTATATACCTCTGATGAAGCAATATGATATTCTGTAAAACGGTGGTAATATTACATATATTCTTTATCTGTAAATCCACAATCTATGTCAATTATCAATAGAGTTCTGTTGATGACATTTATAGTCTGCCAGTGCCCTTCTTTTTCATTTAAACTGCAGCAGTCTTGAAGTTGAGGGTATCTCCGTTGTGATACATGTACTTTAATTTTCTGCAGGATTTTTTGATTCCTCTTGTAGGATCTTGGTGGTGTGGATGGTAAGATTTAGACTGTGATTTGTACTGTGATGGAGCGTGAACAATGACAGACAATAATTCGTTGTTCTATTCATGTTCTGATTTGCGTTTTTGTGTATTTTAGACCTGTTAGATCTCGTTGCCTGTTCATCGCGTCGTGTTTTACTGTTCTCATGACAGTTATTTTGAGCTTACTAATTGCCATTCTTATTTTTGGTAGGAAGCTTTTGGTCGGTACCTTGACTTGCATGAACTGTATAATGAATTCATAAATTCCAAGTTTGGAGCACCGATGGAATACTCAGCATACGTTGGCACTTTCGGCCAGACAGAGAAGATCTCGCGAAGTCATAAAGCCACCAAGTATGTCATGCGCTTAATCTATTAACCGAAAATAAATTATCTTCTGGCATGTTCTTCTGTAGTATTTTTATGCCATGTGCACCAATATCCGATAGGTAAGGGGCACTGTAGGTTAATTACACAGATAGTCGTTTTGTTGTAGATGATTTGTTCAAAATTTACTCAGCTGCTTAACCTTCTACAAACAGGATAATTAATATTTTTTATATTTTGTTTTCTTTTATTTGACAGGCAATACAGAGAATATTTGGAGCATATTTTGGAGTACCTGACATTGTTTATTTATCGCACCGAGCCTTTGCAAGACATTGAGAAGATCTTTGCAAAGGTCAGGCATTGTGTTTCACTTGATACATTTCCTCTGAGTGCATGCTGCTCATAACTACAATCTCTCCAAGTTGTGGGTCTGCTAATAATTTGTTTAGTAGCACATCATCTTTTCATGGGCGTATAAGTCGACATTTAATGCATGCATAATAACGATAGATACATATTTGCAGTTGGAAAGTGAGTTTGAGGAACGGTGGGCCAATGGAGAGGTACCTGGATGGGAGAGAGAATCTGTGTCACAAGGGTCTGAAATTAACCTTGATGACTACAACACAGTTGAAGAACTTGTTGAGCTTGGGCTACAAAAGTTAAAAGAGGTTTGATATTGTATCATAGACTCATAGTACAGTTCCTGAGCAATGTTTTGTTGTTATGTTTAGTCTTGAGCACATCCTCTTACGGGTTTTTATCAATCTATTTACGCCTTTGTCAGGCTTTAGCTGCTCATGGATTGAAAAGTGGTGGCACCGTTCAACAGCGTGCAGAACGCCTATTTTTGTTGAAGGTGATTTAAAATGCTACCCATGCTTCAAGAGATTCAGCAGTTTTTTTTTTACCATTTATCATTTCATTTAACTTATTCTGTTTATTATTATGTTCTGCAGAATACACCTTTGGAACAACTGGACAGGAAGCATTTTGCTAAAGCTCCACGCACTCTGAATGTCTCAAATGAATCTTCCAACGAGAACAGTTTCAAGGATGATCTGAAGAAGGAAACCGCATTGTTGGAAGTCAAGATGAAGCGCCTCTGTGAACTGTTAGATGAGGTCATCTCTCCTCCTGGTTTATATATACATGTAACTGTGCATAATTGGTATGTGTATTAATTATCATCTGTAAACTATATCATGGATAGTCAATCCTTGTGATCCAATTCTGTTCGTTATTACTTATAAGCTAGACTACTGAATGTTGATCCTATTTACTTGGATGAGTGACCTGCTTTAATGTTATGATAGTTTGTTGTGATTGGAATGTGTATTTATTTTATTATAACATCTTGAGTGGCTTGTAGAATTATTTGGTCTCGTGAAGAAGTGTGGGATCCTCATCTTTTGTTTGTGTGTCGTGCTAATATTACCTTGTTCCTCAAATTGCAATGCCGGGATCACCTGCATTTGCTAACTTTTTGTGCATTCAAAGTTAATCTTCAGCATTCCTGACCTCTTATCTTCTTCATGTAGGTCATTGTACGAACAAAGGAAAATGCAGAGAAGAAGCTCACCTTGACATATGAAGAGATGGAAGCAGAACGGGAAGAGGTACTTAGTTCCATCTTATCAGCAAAGTCTATTATTTTGATTTAGAATGTAGCCTTTTCCCGTGGTGTTTCAAATGTTTTTCTGAGCTGATGATCTGATTGAACTTTTTCTGTGTTTTCCTGGTGCTTCTATGGTCATAAATTAGTTGGATCTTTAACTATTGATTTCTGTATTTTTTATAGGAGGAAGTTCAACCTGATACTGAGAGTGATGATGAAGAGCAACAAATCTACAACCCTCTCAAGTTACCAATGGGTTGGGATGGGAAGCCTATTCCCTATTGGCTATACAAGCTACACGGTCTTGGGCAGGTAACTAGTCTTGTAAACCCATATCTGAATATTTTATTATGTGGTATATTTTTCATAGTAAGCAAGATGTGCCCATCGGTCCACAAATTTGCTAGTATTCGCTGACAAACTTGCTCTTTTGTGGTGGGAACTGACGTTTTATAGGACCACTCTACCAAATCTTCTATCCAGTCTTGGCCTTTATTTCCCAGTTGTATATATATTGTGCTTCATACGGTTTGTAATTGATGATGTTAGAATAACTGTTTTAGTATTTTGGACTAGAGAAAGTTGTCCTAATGACATTAATTAATAACCAGAATTGTAATTCGAAATTATTGCCCACCTGATTAGAGGTGCAAAAGTTCCTGTCACAAAAACTGAATGCTAGTTATTTATGGGGAATGCATCTGAAATTTTATTTGCATGAGCACTTTGTTATCTTTGTGGATATTATGCACTTGAGCACCAAGGCAAGTTATCTGCGTCGAATATGCTTCTGTTCCACTGACACATTTAAACTGCTATTGTTGATCAGGAATTCAAGTGTGAAATATGTGGAAACCACAGTTACTGGGGGCGAAGGGCTTATGAGCGCCATTTCAAAGAGTGGCGTCATCAGCATGGGATGCGATGCCTTGGCATCCCAAATACTAAGAACTTCAACGAAATCACATCCATTGATGTACGTTGTCATCTTCTGTTACGTTGTTGATATAATTCTCTTGCTTGGAATAATTGTTTGTTAATTGATGTTGGAACTATTTGGTAGTCAGCCAGGAACAATTTGTTTCTTGTTTGCTAGCCCTTTTCATGTGCCTTGACCTGAATTTTCTACCCATGGACTAAATGAAGTAAACTGCAAACCAATGTATCGTTGTTCAAACATGATAAACACAAGCTGTGTTACATTGTATTCGAGCATATCCTTTTCCCATGAACTGATATAACAACCCTATGTATTTATCAGGAAGCCAAAGGTCTCTGGGAGAAAATACAAGCACGTCAAGGGGTGGTCAAGTGGAGGCCAGAACTGGAAGAAGAGTACGAAGATCAGGAAGGCAACATCTACAACAAGAAGACCTACACTGACCTGCAGCGACAGGGACTAATATAGTTCCTCTACCTTCAATGTCATGTCTCTTGTTTGGGATTTAAATTTTACAAGGATAGCTGTTGTAACTTGTAACTCTGGCTGTATCTGCATCTGGCATACATTCTATGTAACGGGTGGTATTTCAGAGCTGAAAATCGTACTTCATCCTGCTGTTCAAGTTTGCTTACTCCTGTGCCAACTGAACGCTGGAGTTTTTTTCTGCCATTATGACCCTGTGGACGGAGTTGAGAAACATTGGATCACATTGCATCATCTGTGTTAAAATACGTGATGGTTCCGCTTGGAACCTCGAAGCTCAGCCCTTTGTGCTATAGTTATCAACAACCTTGTCCCTCGTCAGGTAACGTTTGGGCCCTGTCCCGTGTCATAAGCATCAGAGAATTCCTAACTTTTGTTTCTTTGTTTGTGTTAACCTCTGGGATCTGTTCGTTATCTTCACCTTCTTGACTTTGCTTTGAATCAATCATAAGTACTCCCTCTATCCAAAAGTAATGTCGTTTTTAGAACTAATTTTAGTTCTAAAATAACATGTCATCCTTTCTAGGACGGAACGAGTACATACATTTAGACGATACAAACCCACAACAAAAATCAGGGTAACATCATAATTAAAACAGATTAACTGTCCCAACTAATGTTCACACCAAGTTAGACCCATCGTGATCTTGTCTATGATACATGTCTTTCACGCCTTGAGCGATAAGTTTCAGTGCTACCAAAACACGGTCGGCAGGCCAAAAATATTAGGTAGCAAATATACACTGTTCTCTGGACATTGGAAAAGGAAAAAGAAACAAGAAAACTCCAGAGACCAAACAACCTACTCCTGCTTCATCTTCGATTCTGATTGGCAGCATGGGTGCAGCAGTACATGAATGCACAGAAGCCAGCAGGGGAGATGGACAAGCAATAGATACAGATAGGTGGCGCTACTCCATTCCCACAGAAATTCCATCCACACCCAGAAATCTCCAACGCCTGAAATCCACGACCCATTGGAAAGCCCTTTCATAATCAGCAATACAGCTGGAGGAAAACCTAAGACAACAAGACATATGTTGCAAGCCACCAGTACTGCGTGAGGAAGGAAATTCATCCCAGATTGCGCCTTCAGTGGCCGAGAGAACAAACACATTGGGATCACTATCAGAGCCCCAAGCTGGGCGGTAGCAAAATTTATTATTGACATAAGCCCAAGTCCGATGGAGATTGAAGTGATCATTGTAGCTTTCAGAAGTTTCCACTCTACACCAGCTGAGTATGGAGAGCCAAACATGACATATAGGGCGACCAATAGAAATACGGCAAGCACAGCCCAAATCGTTGCACTTTGTACCAGTGTGATATCAGGAATTTGAGTGATGAAATATGGAAATAGTGAAACAAGTACTGCCCAAAGTTGGATAACAAGCAATACTTTTGCAGCTTGAAGCCATGTCCATGATCCAAACTTGATCTGCAGAATATCAGCACTGCCATTTGCTGTACTGACGTCCACTGACTCAGCTGATTGTTTCATGCTTTTATTGCCATCAGCAAGAGCGGCAGCAACTATTGGGAGGGGTGCCACAAGCAGAGCAAATGGAATCATATACACACCAACTGAAATGAACTTGCTTGGAGCTGTAAGGAAGTACAGGAAAAAGGACTGATGGAACTTCTCGAGAAGGTTATTCACGGAATGCACAACTCCTTCAACTAACCTGAATTAAAAGCATCCTCAAAAATTTTCAAAAACTTCTTGTGTGAACAACATAAACTGTATATGGAACTAAAGCAGGAAATTTTTGCGAAAAAAAAAGAGGAAAGCTTGTTAACATGCTATATTTTGGGGCAGTGGCGACCTAAGAGTTTAAGAGGTGCCTTTTTACTATCTTTTGTTCAACCTTGCTAAGCACCTTCATCCATGAACACAATTTCCATTGGTTAAAGTTATGCAAAAACTGCAGGAGAGATTCCATGCACATTTGTCCACTGGTTTATTTAGTTTTGCAAAATCCGAAGACAAGAACATTCATTCTTAGCAGATCATATATATTCACATTTTTCACTTATTCATTTTTCCCAATTTATTTATGACAGTGTTATATGCTAAAGCGGTTGATAATCTTGCAGATATGACATGGTCCAGACGTACATATGAACTGAAATCAAGTAAATATTTGTGTTATTCTAATAAGTAATCATATCTCATGACAATGGTTGACAAAAAATTGCAAGACCCAGGGTGATAAAAACTAGTTTATGAGTTACTTTTTGTTCCTTGAGATTATACAACTTCAGAAGTTGCTGCATAAAAAATAGAATTTATGCAGATTATATGTGTTGCTGTGAAGTTTTTTCTACAAAGTTACAGCTGTATGTCTCAATGAATGACAATGTTAAATAGCTTCAATTATCACAGAAGAATACAGTAATGAGAATGGCATCGCATAGAGACTAGAGAGTTACAACCTTCACAACATGTTTGTTATGTGGTATCTGACTAGCAAACAGCAAACACAACACATTCAATGATTTTATGAGAGCCATCTAGTTAACGATACTTCACATGTCAACAATCACGAGACAACTCATGTTCCAACAATGCTGTGCCTCAAACAACAAAATATAAGAACAGCAGTAACATACCTTCCACCTCTTAGAAGAAATGATGATTTAGCATTCTCATTCCCGACATGAAATGTTGGTAAAAATTCTAAAGAAACAGCATCAACTTGATAATCACGAAAGGCACCATGGGATCCGGTGGGTACTCCAAGGGCCTATATGAGACAAACTCAATGAAAAGGGAATGTTGAATTACAAAGGTAGTGCAGAGGGAATGACAAATTTTAGTTACCTGGTTGTACATAGAACTGGCAAGGTTTGCAGCCCCCTCCACGTAATCAGAGACTGCAACATCAAGCTTCCAGTCAGGGTATATTTTTCTTAACATACCCCCAAGAGTCTGAAGTATTTCAGCTATAGCCCTGAGACATGCAGAGCTCAACAAAGAACTAAATGTCGCAATATTCACACGAAAACCTTGTCTATGAACAGCTAAATAATGTACAACATTCAGGAGGTCCAAATTTGGCATTTGTCCATTAGATGCCTCTGCATACATTGTAACAATATCTCTGTCACCATATTTTCTGGTCTCCCCAACTTTAAATATGAGAGCAGCAGCCATTGTTCCAGCACGTCTGAAAGCCTTAAATTCAGTTTTTTCTGTATCGGCACCATACATCTTGGTATATGATATCAGCGAGTGGCTAAAAACTGCAGGATTGTGATACTGGTTTAACCAAGCAGAGACTGCAGAGTACTCTCCAAACTGCGAGTCTGCAGATAACCACACAATATCCTTGGATAGCCATGGAGCTCTGCTTAGAAGGGAGAAGACAGAGAAACCAAGTGCCATTGATAATAGTTCATTTGACTGAACTCTCTGAGAATTATAAGGAGTAACCAGAACTATTGCTTCCTTCCCATCGCCCCGTGGAGCCCGTATAATGCCAATAGTGTTTATACCAAAATTGGTGTAAGTGCGATTAGGTTGAGTTGCCATATCATCTGTCATGGAGGCGAAAAACTTCATAGGATGAAAATGCTTGTTAATAGGAAGGAACTTGTGGTAACAGAATTCTGCACCCAGATCTTCTATTTGTCGAGCTATGAAATTTGCTATATCCCTGTAATATGACACAAAAGATAAATACAAGATAGAGCCAAATCAGTAAAACCATTCATTATTTACTCTTTCTGATATTAAACTACCTACTCCTCAACTTCTTATCACTTGTTCAATGTGCATACCGTCTTTTGAATTTCCTTTAAAATGTGAATTTATTTTAATCAATTCGATGGTTAACAAAGAAAAAAACTACATTTAAGTTCTTTTCCACTAAAAACTGAATATCATTTGTTTACTATTGAAAAAGTTGAAACTAAACGGACTCTGTGTATACTTAGTAAAGTAGCTTACATGCAAAAGCATGTGTTTGATAAATAGTGAGCTCCTAAACAGCAAGCTTGAGCGATTGAATTAAACACACAAAAATTGAGGCAGATGCATGTTAAAGGTCACTGGCTATGAAGGAAGTTGCATCTGAAACAAGAGAATTCAAGACAGGGAAACATACATTCTGCCCCCGGAGTCCCCAACTGCAGCTTCCATTGCTTTCATAAATTTGTTTGCTTCAATGACATGTTTGGTAGAATATAATGGATTGGCAGAGCCTACATCAAAAGGATTTGCTTTCAGAGATGACACAGGAGGCACAAAGTTCCTTAAAAATTAGCAATATTAAAAAATATCTGTGTTACGAGGAACTTTTTGCAACCATATAGGATATGAATAGTTTGTCTTCACTATTTGACCGTAAATATCAAAACTGTTTATGATATATCATAACCATTTTATTTCTAAGGTATTAGCTGGTACATGAAAAAAATAATGAGCTCAATACTTCAAGTTTAGCAATGTTAATACATTGCTTCAGACAAAGTACTAAACAGCATTCTAAGAGAATACGATACAATGCACAGTATTTTACAATATCCACAATGTATAATTTGAAGATAACAGTGGAGTAACCATACAAGCACATCCTTGGACCGAGAGGGTTTACTTACCAGGTATAAGAGCATTCTCAGAGATGTACGTGTTTTTGGCAAGTGATGGAAATAGTAAGAGCGCGACAATGCCTGCACAACAGCTAATAACACTGACCCCAAATGGCGAAGAATGAGTTAGTGGAACGAGAAAGGAAGGATAGAAGACTAGGACAAGAGGGAGAAAGTTTGATGGTGAACCTGAAGAGAATGTGGTGAGATGCAAGGAGTAAACCAAGACGCACAATCAGACGTGGCTTTGGCTGTTTCTCTTGCTTGGCTGATGACTCCATGACTGCAAGCTAGGTCTTCAGGATTATCCTGAAATGAAATCAACCATTCATTTCCCTGCAAAGTGATTTTTTTGTAAAATCAGCAATTGGATAAGATTTTAAAGTTTATTCTCAAACATCAAGCTATTATGTTTAAGCATGCTAAAACCATACAGATTTCTGGTCTGAACACTTGTACGCAGAGTGCTGGGACTTAGTAAGGTAGATCTTGATTTGATAGCTGAGTTCAAAATGCCCAGTGCAAACATTTACTATATGCACTGCTATGGCAGGATCCACATGTCAACACTTGACCAGATAATCTCAGCATAAGCTACATCCTAACCTCCCGCATCCACCGCAAGGCGCAAGCACAACAAAAAGATCCCCTGAGCACGAGTCATCCAGAAGAAAGGTGAGTCGCGTCCCGCATCTCAAATTCAGAACCGCAACACCAGCGAGCACTGGGTAGATGTAGATCATGGGGGTAGTAAGGTAGGATGAACCTGGTCGTTGGTGGTTTAGAGCGATGGCCATGCTCCGCCTAGCTATGGGCCTTCAAGATTACCCGAATTTCAGGACGGGTAATTCAGGACTTTAAAATTCAGGGTTTTTCAAAATCATTACCCAAAATTGTACCAAAATTGCCGAGTACCAAAAAAATTAGGTATCCGAAGATTAGGGTTGAGGTTACCCATATTAGCCGGAAACAGTAGAAAGATGGTAATTGTTTGTTGTGGGAAAATGTGAGTTACTCAGGATAAAAATAATTTCCTGGTGTAAAATGCCTTGGTATAATTCTGTTGCTACGTTCTTATTAAGCAAGCTATGATATGTAGATATAGATAATATGCTTAAATTGCAATCCTCTTTCGATCAAGTTGTCTAGATGATTTCACTCATTGAACAATGAACACTAATAAGAAAGTCAATCCTATTCCTATATCAGTTTCCTTATCTTACTATGGATGAACAAGCAAAAACTAACAAGCATCAAGGAATTAGATTCTATACAGAAAAAAGTGCATTACCGTTGAATCAGTTAGTGACTAAGTCGACGGGGCGGGGAGGGGGGGGGGGGGGGGCGGAGGCGAAATCGAGTGGCGGCCGGCGGGAGCCTGCTCATCGTCGGCGGTTGGTTTGGGGGGGGGGGGGGGGGGGGGGGGCTAGGGATGGTAATGGGTCGGGTGGAACGAAAACCCACCCAATTTGAAAAAGCCCGCGGTTGGATTTTAAAACCCGAACCCGCACCCGCGGGTGGAAAACCAAACCTGCACGCGCACCCGATGGGTTTTGGGTGCCCGCCGGGTCTGATAGTAAAACTAAAAATACAACAATTTATTTCACAATCTGACACAATGAACAACAAAAGCATTATATTACAAAATGGTAATGTGCAGGATGTAACAAAAAAGATAACAGCATGGTAGTGTAAAGTCAAAATCTAGACAAAGAACAGAGGAAGGAAGGCATCAATACGCTTGGGGACGGATCTACGTTGGGCTTCGGTGTCTTCCTCGCCTCGTGCCCTCGTCGGACGTTGCCTGGTCGGGCCGGGCGTTGGCTCGCCTCGACTGAACGGCAGCAGGCGGCGGGCGCCCGCGGCAGGACGCCGCTGGCGCCAGCGGCAGGAGGCGGCGGGCCGCGGGCGCCGGCGGCAGGAGGCGACGGGCAGCGGGCGCCAGCGGCAAGAGGCGGCGGGCGCCGGCGGCAGGAGGCGGCGGGGTCCAGAGAGGGGCTCGGGCGCGGGGCGCTCAGGGCTCGGTCGCTCGGGGCCTCGGGCACGGGTGCAGACGGCTAGGGTTAGAGGTGGAGTTACGGATGTATATATTCGGGAGTGGTTATTGGGTAGGCTGGGTGGGATGTACTGTCCCAAATAGATTTCGGGTTCCCAATAGGTATCCGCGGGAGAAAAGATAACTCCAACCCGCGAAACATCGGATCGGGTGCAGTCTGACCCGCGGGTGGAAAATGTTACTCGAATCCGCACCCGGGTGCTAAACCCGACGGGGACCCGAGCCCCCGCGGGTCTGATTGCCGTCTTAGGGGGCGCGGGCGGGCTCGACTCGAGCGACGGAGGCGGAGCGCTCTAGGGTTACGACGGACGGTTGTGGCCTGGGCCGGTTGGCTCGTGGGCTGGCCGCGGTCCGCTCGAGCCGAGTCGGGACCTGGACCCGAAGTGGGGTCGCGTTCGACTGTTCCAGGTGCCGATGGGGTTTGGTAATTCTAACCCGAAAAATGATTTTCGAGTATGTGTATTCGTTTCTTTTTCAGATTTGTACTTGCGATTCGGGTGTTTTGCTCACCCGTAGTGCCCATGCTCGTGTCACGCTCTTGCCGGCGTGGTGCCTGGTCCTCCTCCACGTCGTCGTTCGGTTGAGCACGTCCGCGTCGCGTCGTGCTAACGACTGCCGTCAGTGTCACTCGCTGCCTTGCCTTGGAGAAATTTGGATTTTGAGTCCTATCCTGCCATGGGCTATAGCAAGGACGACGCAGCTCCTACGTTAACCACCTATTATTGAGCCCGCAAACAAAGGACGGCGTGGTGTTGAGCTGTTTGGGCATATAAGCATGTGTTAGATTTGAAGGCACGTTTAGATGTTTTTTTTTTGTATTAAATAATTCAAGTTAGATGTTTGGTTGAATGATGAATGATTTAATTTTGTGTTTGATAAGTTGGATGAATCATGGATTGAACGAGCCAAGTGGTGATTGTTTGGATTGATATCGACCGATCAGAGCCACCGAGAACAAACAGAACTGCACGCTGTTCTGATCCCGCTGATGAGAGCCCCTATCGCTGAAAATGGAGTATTGGCACTACCCGGAACTCAGCGGGAGCGGGCGCGTTTCCTCAGACGCTGGACTGGCACGGCACGTAGTGTCCCCGTGCGCGCACCGGTCCATGGCCCTCAGTTTGAGGGACGTGAAGCGGCGAAAGCGACCGGCGGCGCGGCGCGCGGCAGGCAGTGCATCGAGAGGCTGCCCTGCGCCCCGCGCCCAATCCTGAATGATCCCACCGGCCTCCTCCGCCCCTCGTCCTCATCTCTTTGTCCGCGCGCGCCCCGCCCTGCCTCGATCGCTCGGCCCTCTCGGGGAAGGGTGGACAGATTAAGCCAGGCAATGGCGCCGCTCCACGCCGCCGCCGCCGCACTGCCGCCGTCGGCATCCGCCGCGGTCGCTTCATCCTCCTCCTCCGCGGCGCCCCCTGTACTCGTCGCCAGGCCGTACAACCACCGCAGGTCACCGGCGGCGGTGTCCTGCTCCCTAGCCGTGACCGCCACCTGTCCATCAAGAAAAGGTTAGGATCTCAACGAGAGCTCCCAGTGCTGTGCAGACGGTTACAGACTTCGAGCAGTGCGCACCGTTCTCGGCCTGCTTATTTACGTCGTGCCATGTGAGCTGATTCCGCAGCTCGTGTTGGGTGCCGAACACTAGTACACCTGCGTTTCACTGATGCTTCTAGCCTTTTCTTTCGTCACGCAACCACAAACGGCGCGTATAGGCACGCTTGCGCGTCGGATAACCGTTTTTTGTTTTTGTTTTCATTCTCCATCTTGTTTTTTCTTCCTGTTTTCTTGCTCTTCGATCTCCATCCATGGACGGTAATCTTTTTCATTTCTCCATAGTAATAAAGAAACAATTTTTCCGAAGTTGCTTGATCCCTTTCTCGTTCCATTGCGGCAGCTTTCTTGTCATGCCCGGATCACAGCCCGACGGCCTCCCCGCCGCGGACGGGGCGGTCGCCGGCGCACGCGCCGTCGTCGTCCCCGGCGCTCGTCTCGTCCGTGCAGGACCTGTACGACTTCATCTGCAGCGGACCGCTGGTGGACAGGATCGGCTACACCAAGGAGACGATCGCCGAGTCCATCGACCGGTGGCTGGTAGCCGGCGGGCACGTGGCCCGCCTGTTCCGCCTCAACGAGCTCCAGCTCTCGGAGGCGGAGAAGACCAGGATATACCACTTCTACATCCCCGTCTTCCTCTGGTGCGAGGACCAGGTCAACGAGCACAGGGCCAAGTACAACGACGGTGACGACATCCCGCCATTGGTGGTAAGCACTCGCATTGGCGTTTGCTTATTAGATGCTACTTCTTGTCACGTGGAAGTAGGCAAACAAATTCATTACTTGTTCATCGTTTAACATGTAAAATTGTTGATCTGCCATAGAAATTTGTCCTCAATAGTTTGGCTTAGGATCCAATGCTCTCATGGCATCTTGCACCAGCTAGGGAACACGAGAGAACATGTTCTTCTGAATTATGCTTCCACTACAAATGCATCATGTTCTTCTGCACATGTGTTAAAAAAACATATACAATAACCATAAAAATACTTAATAAAAATGCATCTAATTTGCAATGATGAATCAAGAGAATCATTACAGAAGATACCTTAATCAATATAGGGCCTGAATATGGTTACCAAACTACAAGTCAAGAATGAATGATGTAGCCATTTCAGTTCAGATTTCATAAATATGACACTTTCAGATTGGCTTCAGCGCTCCCCAGGGCAGTGGAAAGACAACTCTTGTCTTCGCGCTTGATTTTCTTTTCCGGGTTGCTGGTAGGTGAGTTCGTCTTATCAAGACTGATCATAGTGTGTCTGGTCGTCTGTATGGATGAAAAATAAGATCCAAACTTCGGTACGCCGCAGGAATTCCGCCACATTGTCTATTGACGACTTCTACTTGACTGCAACAGAACAGGTATGGTGAAAAAATAAATTATCAATGCTGTATTAAAAGGAAGTCTGTCCTTCCCTTTTTGTTCTTACGAATCAAGTATCGATAATAATGAAATATTTGACACAATTCTTTTTATTTCCAGAACCAATTGAGGGACAACAATCCTGGAAATGCTCTTTTGGAGGTAGAGAACTCCCCTGATTCCAGTAGGGTGCTAAGCTGTGTTTTACTTTAAACATTATAAAACATGATAAGCTGAGAGTAACCAAACGTTTCAGTTACGTGGTAATGCGGGAAGCCACGATCTTCAATTGTCAGTTGATATGCTCGAGTCGCTGATCAATCTGACAAAGAAAGGTACCAGTTCAAGATAAATACTTGGACAATCTCCAAGCTACATTTGTTTTCCCTCTTGAGAACAATTTGCGCATGGCTCTACTCTTTACTTTTTTGGATAATTACCAAAATATGTTACATCCTATATTTGTCTGTAATCGTTAATGAACTGACAGCTGTTTTGACAACATGCAGATACAAAGATGAAGCTTCCACGCTATGACAAGGTAAAAGGTTGCAGTTAATCTTTGTGTAGCTGTTGTTTATAGTTGAGCCGCTGCATGATACATGCCAGTTGTCCGTGTAGTCTGCCTTTGGTGGAAGAGGTGATCGGGCTGATCCATCAACATGGCCGGAGGTTGAAGGGCCCTTAGAGGTAGTGTGTGATTTAGATGTAAAACAATCTGAGTTGAAAAGTACACAATTATCAACTTATTGCATTTCTGCTGTGGTGTCTTAGGTTGTTCTGTTTGAAGGATGGATGCTTGGATTTAAACCTCTTCCAAATGAAGTTGTGAAAGCAGTGGATCCCCAGGCTAGTGTCCAATATTATTCTTATCTGATTTAGTTGTTTGAACTTTTTCTATAGTTGTAGTATGCCACTAACGTTGTTATCTTCAGCTTGAGGTAGTTAACAAAAATCTTGAAGCGTACTATGATGCTTGGGATAGGTTCATCAAGTCTTGGATTGTTATAAAAATTAGAGAACCCAATTGTGTATATCAGTGGAGGCTGCAGGTCATTAGTATTTCTGACAAGTGGTTTTCTTCTCCTTTGTTGTAAACCATGAATTGCAATCTCTGATGTTTTCATTTGAACTTGCAGGCAGAGATTGCTATGAGAGCTGATGGAAAACCTGGAATGTCCGATGAAGAGGTGCGTTCTATTGCAAAGTGATTCATGATATAAAATAGCATGTCTGTCATCCTGGTAACATTATTTGTTTAAGCCTTACTGATGATCGGGGAAATAAAATGCTTTAGCTTTGTGGTTATCCACCAATGCTTAACACCAAATATGAATTCTCATATATTCGTTGTGATCAGGCATAATTTATAATATTCGTTATGATCTGTTCAGCTCACTCGATCAAAATGTTTGAACATAATTTATAATATTCAAAAACTTGCTGTTACCGTCACCTGAGTGGCTGAAACTTGAACCTGCTATTAGAAATTTCATATGTTATTCCGTCATACTGGAACGAATAACTAAATTTGAATATGTAGTTTATTAGTAAGACATTTTTATGTCATTGATTTGATATCATCCTTAAACTGGCATGTATTTATATCCTTGTAATGTTTTAAATGCTTTCATAGTGATGTTAGTTATCAAGAGAAATATAAGAGTTCCCCATTTGTGCAGGTTATGGATTTTGTATCACGCTACCTACCAGCATACCACGCATATTTGCCCACGTTATACAAAGAGGGGCCAAATGGTTCAGATCCAGACCACCTGCTGGTCATTGACATAGACGAAGAAAGGAATCCTCTTTGGGGCAGTTGAATAGTCCTGTTTTAATACTGCTGAAATGTATTCTTTTGTCCTGTGGTGACCCTTTTTTTTTTCTGAAAACCTGTGGTGACGTTCGGATCTCTGTTCTTTATGATATACCGGCGTCAAATAGATCAAAACAGGAGTACAACCCAGACATGTGTATATCAATTTATGTTACCCCATGTAAGAAAAGTAAAGGATCAAGTCCAATTCGCCTCAACAATTACAAAGTCCATTTTTCAGCCTTTTTGTTTTTTTTTTCTTCAAAAAAAAGCCTTTTCACTCCGGGTATATAAACTGGTGCAGATACCCACCTCGATCTATTGGTGGTTTGATGTCGTGCTGGCACTCATTTTGCCATGTCCACATGAAGACTGTATGCTCATATATCCTGGTGTGTACATCATACTCCTTCTGTCCCCAAAAGGTTTTCATGTTTTAGTTCATTTTAAACTAAAATGTAACAAATTTTTGGAGACGGAAGGAGTAGCATGTAATGTAGACTGGTGGCATGAGAAAAGGCACTATGAAGATTGATTGCTCTGGTTTCTATACTTCTAAAAACGCGAGTTGGGGAACAGTGTTGGTCAATTTAAAATGCTTATAATGTTTAACTGATGGGTTGCATTAGATCAACTTTTCATCCGTAGCAAATCACGGGCATTGAGCTAGTTGACAGTTAAAAGGGTAGGTTTTCTGATGATTTTGTAATTGGAGGCAAAATGGAGGTATTCGTCATAGTGCTAAATTGGTTACATATATTCAGGCATATATCTGGTTCATTACCACAGCTCCTGCCAAACATTTCCTAAACTATGGCACACAATATGCTCACGCTGATCCCACTTTAGAGAAAAGTTTGAATCCAAACATGTAGGCTCAAAAGAGTGTCAACCAACCTAAGTCAAAGAAGTAATTTTGGCAGAAGATTGAACCTATGACATGTAGACTCCAAAGGCACAAGTTGTCATAGAGAGATGATTAGTAGGTTTTTTATTGAAAGTGCATCAATCCGTTGTAGTCTAGCTGGTTAGGATACTCGGCTCTCACCCGAGAGACCCGGGTTCGAGTCCCGGCAACGAAAATTTTTTCCTATTTGGAAAGGCCTGCACATTGCGAATTACCTAACCTAGGTTCATTTTTTCTGGGACTCTCAAATCCTCTGCAGTAACTGCAGTGCAGTTACTGCAGCTGACAGGTGGGCCCCACGCCCCCTGGCCCCACTAGTCAGTGCAGTTACTGCAGGGGATTTCATTCTTTTTTTCTGAGGCTGCAACAGCCCAACAAGGCAACGGTTCCAGTACTCCCTCCGATTCTATCGGACACGTAGTATAGTAAATCAGAGGCCTGACGCTGGGTTAATACGTATGTTTCCTCCATTCATAAAGTGACAGATGTGAATGGAACAACCAAGAGAAGTGAGCTTTGTTTTTTTCCTATTTTTTGTAAAAAGAAAAATTAGCTTGGAACGAGTCAAGCATGTGTGCGTGCGTGAGTATCGCCGTCTGTTACGTGCAACGTCCGCTCCGGTTCCTGCGGATCGGCCGTTCGTGCCTACGGCGCTCCGCCGACTCCCTGAATCCCATCGGCTCATTCTCCACACAGATGTTGGTTCTATTTCGATGACAGTGGGCCCATAGAGGCATAGACTCCTGCTCCTGCTCCTGCTCGGAGGTCAGTGTCCCCGTTGCAGCCCCCGGCGATCCCTCCTCTCCAAGGCCTACAACTACCACATCCAGCGTACAACCTTCGTCCCTAGAAATTTTCGAAACCAAACGGAGCCAAACTGGTCTCTCCTGCTCCTCCTACCTCCCACGGGGTCGTCGGAAACCCTAACCCCGGATCTCACCGTCGGCGTCGGCAGGCAGCGGAAATGGCGAACCCGCTCGCGGGGCTGCAGGACCACCTCAAGCTCGCGCGGGAGTACGCGCTCGAGGGCCTCTACGACACATCCATCATCTTCTTCGACGGCGCCATCGCCCAGATCAACAAGTGAGCTGCTCCGCCCCCCTCCCTTGGTTCCCCTGACTCCTGGTGCCCCGTTTCTGTCGCTCCCCTCGATTCAGTAGCTATTAGGCGCCCGTGGCCGTCGAATTGGTGGGAATCGCGACGCACCGACCGTGTGGATCTGCCTGTTCGACGTAGATTTTCTAGGGAGAGGAGCCATTTGCCTGCTGCATTTTTAGTAGATAGCTTCGGACTGGTAGTTATGCTCTGCGGGGAGCATTGTGCGGAATCGCTGGTTATTTGTGATAGGTCTACTACGTATATCCTTATTTCGGACTTGGGGTAGTCCTCATCGTTTTGCACCACTCGGTATCACTTGGCTGTAGCTACGTGAAATCAGCTGAGTCTGGTACGAATTTAGTGAAATTCTGATTCGTAGGTGACTTCTGTTTGTCTAGATTTTAGACATTGTTGAAATTTCAGTAACTGGAGTTTCTGACCCAGACAGTTTACTTGGACACAGAACATAATGGATGTGAACTCATACCTGGTCAGAGAGTTGGCATCTTAGTCACACTGATCAATTGTGCATTGTTGGTGTAGCAAAACCGGTGCAAATATGAAAATAGCAGGTAGTGTGCTCCCACTAGAACATTGCAATAATTCTGAATTTGGCAAATAATGCACCCTCCTTTTTGAAAAACTGCGCTAAAGGAGTACAGGATGGTAACTTTCAAATGCAACAACTGGTAGGATATTTGAAACGAAACTTATTTTTCCCTTGTTGTGCCTCATGGTAAGATGGATGAGACTCAACTGTAAAATCATCAAGCTATCATGCATGATTCTCTAATGCAAAATGTACAGTCTGTAAGGAAGTTGTGGCTGAAGAAGTAAAAAATTGTGAAACAGCTGGATGCTTTACTTAGGTGTGCAATTTTTAAAGTAGTAAGTGGTGCTTTTAGCACACTGCAATTGAACTAGAATACAGCGTTTGCACATATTTTGAAAGCGCTGTCATAAAGGAAAAATGATGCACATTCTTGCTTATCTGGTGATCAACCTAATATTGTATGTTAATCATTGAATACAATAGCTATGAAACATTCTGAAAAACCTATATGATTTATTTTACTTGTGCTTCATGTTCTGATGGGGTAAGACTTAACTGTGCAGGCATCTAACTACATTGGACGATGCTCTCATTCGTACAAAATGGTTGAACTGTAAAAAAGCTATCAGTGAAGAAGTGGAAGTTGTGAAACAGCTGGATGCCCAATTGAAATCCCTTAAAGAAGCCCCTGGAACGAGGCGGTCCTCATCACCTCCTATTCGCTCCAACAGATCTTTTACTTTCCAACCATCCGACGAGTATCCAACTTCATCACCATCACCCTTTGATGATCCTGATGTGTGGGCTCCTCCACCAAGGGATACACCAAACCGGAGGTCAACAAGAGGTCAATCTTCCAATACAAGAAAATCTTCACAAGATGGAGCCTGGGCACGTGGTCCGTCAAAGACTGGGACACCTAGCCGTGGTGCAAGACCTAATGGAAGTAAAGGAAACTCAGGGACCAGAGCATCAGCTGCCTCTGGCACTGGTGGGAGAAAAGGAAAATCAGTTTCAAGCAAGATTGACTCAGCAGTAATTTTGTCCATCCTCTTTTTTCAGCAATATGTTGTGTTTCTGTTCTAACTAGTAACCTCTGTTGTGTTGTGCACGTTAGCATAGGCAATGCAATTATATAAATGCTGTAGTTCTTTATTTTTCTTTTGTGGGCTATCTATCCCCCTAGTACGAAGCAATACCTTTACAACAGTATATACTATATACAATATGTATATCTATTAGATATCTAACCAAATAGAGAGAGGGACCTTAGGCTTACTCAATGCCGGATATTCTGACAGCCAAATCTAGTTGATAAGATAATTGATCAATCGAATAATAACTTTGTCTCTTAGCTGAATTGCCAAAAGCCATTTACCCATGAGCTTTCGCCAACTCTTGTTGAAGTGCCATCCTAGCCCTACAGCTGCATTGTGGGATACCACACATAACATTGAATGTCTCGGGCATAAAAAATGACAGCATACTTTCACGTCCATCATATGACTGCGTACTTGATGCAAATGGCATTGAGAAGGTAAATATGGTATCAATTATCTATATTGAAGGACTCTTTGATTACCACACATCCCTCCTGTATCTGTATTATGCATAAAGAATAACATCATACTTTATGAGAATGATATTGAAAAGGCAAAAGGACTATCATGTGTCTGTGTTGGAATGTAAGTGCCTGTCGCTATATTACAAATTCGGATATATGAGTGTGCGTCTATAACTTTTTGTCATCCTTCCTCTGATGTACTTAACTACCAATCACCTTCTAATCGAACAAGTGACAATCTTCTTTTCCTCCTTTTTTTTCTTCTGTTGCAGAGTAGTGATGTTGAAGAAGGCAAGTCCAAGAAGGGTCAGTATGAGGGTCCTGATATGGACTTAGCTTCCATGATTGAAAGGGATGTTCTAGATTCTACTCCAGGCGTAAGATGGGATGATGTTGCCGGACTTAGTGAGGCCAAAAGACTCCTTGAGGAAGCTGTTGTGCTTCCTCTCTTGATGCCTGAATATTTTCAGGTAACAATTTGTATTTTGCTCCCTTGTCCCTTTGTGGTTTAAATTTACAACTATATTTTTTTATTCATGGCACTAACCAGTTTTAAGAGTGTATGGTCATGGGCATGATCTGGCATGACAATTATTCTGCCAAAGCATTGTAATAAGCTATATATGCACATTTACCAGTTTTTTAATGTGGTACTGATTTAGGAAATGTTCTTTGGAATTATGTTGAACCCAAGTCAGTATTTGACATTTTAGGTTTTGAGACTTGTTTGCTGCCTCTGTTTTGTAGTATGGAATCTTTCTCATATGTTTAGTTTCTTGATTATGATACAATTAAAGATCATGTTATTTTTAGGTGATCTTGATCTGGACCCTGCAACAGTTTAAACTTTAAGTGGCATGATAAGCTGTCTTTTCGTCTCCCGGGCAACCATTTTATCCAGTCTATCCATGGAGGCTGATTATGTTCATTCTATTTCTCATCAGGGTATTCGTCGACCTTGGAAAGGAGTTCTTATGTTTGGCCCACCAGGTACTGGAAAGACCCTTTTGGCAAAGGCAGTAGCTACAGAATGTGGCACAACATTCTTTAATGTTTCTTCAGCAACACTGGCTTCTAAATGGCGCGGTGAGAGTGAGCGCATGGTCCGTTGTTTATTTGATCTTGCAAGGGCCTATGCTCCAAGTACAATTTTCATCGATGAAATTGACTCCTTATGCACATCCCGTGGGTATGTAAACATATTTTTGCTATTTGTTTCTGATTGCTTCAAGCCAATAAAATTTCCTGAACGTTTTGCACCATGAACCTGAATGTATCATTCTGTAGACATTTATGAAGAGAGAAGGTTTAAAAGCGAAACTTACTGTATCTTTTTTTCCAATTTCGCTTTCAAATAACCAGAGCTTCTGGTGAGCATGAGTCATCAAGAAGAGTGAAGTCTGAACTTCTGGTGCAAATAGATGGTGTAAATAATAGCTCCACCACTGAGGATGGTCAACCAAAAATTGTTATGGTTCTAGCAGCCACCAACTTTCCATGGGATATCGATGAAGCTTTGAGGTTGGCACTCTCTTTCCACTCATAATGTTCACTTTCTTTTAGGTGGTACCCTACTCACAATACCAGGTATAGGGATTGACACTCGAAGATGCACAAGATGATTCAGATAAACCAAACATACTTTAGCAGTAGTGCTTTATTTCTTGAATTGCACTGCTAGTAGAGTTTGATACTGTCAGAACTGTCAACTATATGTTTGATTCCACTCATTTATCCCATAATCTTTTGATTCTTGTCACATTTGCCACATCACCATTTATTGGTTAGGATAGAAACATCTCATGGTTGTTAATCTAGTGCTTCGGAGGTAGAGAGATATAGGGTTCAGGAACTAATCTTCTTGCTTCACTTTATTTCACGATTTTGCTGGTGTTATATAAGCCAGTGAATTACACAATCTTAGCAGACACCTAATCAGTGCTTAAAAAGTGGAGGAACTAAGTGGGCAGTGTGGCACCACCTAGCGCGTAGGCGCACCTAGGTGATAGCTAGGCTTTTGTATTTTTAGTAAATAAACATTAAAAGATACAGAAAATAATGATTATGAGAAAAATAGGGGGAAACCTTAATCAAAAGCTTGGCTGAAAGCGAAGCGGTAGAGATCTGCTGCATAGTCCCTAGGCGACCACTTTTCAAACACTGCTCCTGATCAACGAGGAATAACCAAATTACAAAGTTTATATAACTCTGAACAGTCTCAACCAACCTTCCAACTTATTTCACAAGCAACTATTTGCGCACAGCCGAATCTGCTTCTGCCGTGTCCACCATTTTCTTGCACTGTTCATGGATTTGGCTTTACATAAGATGTAATTTACTGGCAAAGACAAATCTGCCGCTTGTCTAAGCTGAAAGCACTTTATCGAGGGTTAGAGGTGCCACTTTTCTGAAATTATTGGAGAATTGGCCATCATTCACAACACAATTGCACCCACTGGTATACTTGGGGACAGAAGTACCTCCCCCAAATATACCACATTTTGAGAATTAATTTTAGTTCTCAAAATGTCATATATTTGGGGATGGAATACCTTTCCATTTTCATGCTTATTGTCATATGCTACCGACTTCTGTTTCCCTCATTGCCAACAATAGCCTTTTAGTTCCATCTGGCAATTTCCTTGTCAGTCAATGTGCTACATGTATCTGATTGCTATTGCCATTATTTATTTTCATTACTCTGGCATATAAGGTTTTTGACTATTTATATTTTAATTGACTCAGGCGGAGGCTGGAGAAGCGTATTTACATTCCACTTCCAGACTTTGAAAGTAGAAAGGCGCTTATCAATATTAATCTTAGGACAATTCAGGTATGGGGCACTGATATATTTCTAGCTCATCTTCTTGTGATATCTTTAATTGCCTTTCGTTTGTTTCACTTCTTTTATTGCCTGACATTTAATTTCTGAGAAATGCAGATTGTTGTAAGCTAAATGCTTATTGCTTCATATTATGCATCTACGTGTGCCCTAACATTGTCTTTTGAATTTCTGGTTTTCCTAACAATTAAATGTACTTGAAAATAGATGCTTATCTCAGCATATACTGCTCCCTTTCTTAAACTCTATTTTCATACTATACTACTAGTAATACACAACTGTACTGTCCCACAAATGAACCATCATCAAATACAGTGTTTGCATGGCTATCTTTTTGTTAATTTTATATCCTGGTTGTTATCAAACTTTTCTCTCTAACAGCCAAAAGGTTGTGCTTTGCAATGGAATAACAAATCAAGTAACTTCATTTGCATACAGCGTTCATATAGTATGACATACAATGAGTAGTTGATTCCCAAATTGAACATAGTATCTCATGAATGGGAGTAAAACTGCAATTAATACTACACATATAGAGAACATATATGTACACTACAGTTGCAAGGATGGTTAAATAAAAGGATAGTGTAGGATTAGGGTACCGTTGATGGCAGCCGGACCATCACTGTGAACTCCAATTTTTAAGATAGAGATGTGGATTATGAATTACTATGTCATACCTCTTTTTATATGGACAGATAGCTGCGGATGTTGACATGGATAAAGTTGCTCGGAAGACAGAAGGTTACAGTGGAGATGACATTACAAATGTTTGCCGTGATGCTTCAATGAACGGTATGAGACGAAAGATAGCTGGCAAGACACGTGATGAAATCAAGAATATGTCAAAGGACGATATAGCAAAAGACCCTGTGGCCATGTGTGACTTTGTGGAAGCTCTGGCTAAGGTTCAGAAGAGTGTCTCACCCGCCGACATAGAAAAGCATGAGAAATGGATGACTGAGTTTGGATCTGCTTGAAACATTAGCTCCTATCCAATGCTTTTTAGATCTTTGTGTTGCGTGTTCGGTGATCCTATTACTTTCTCCGATAGCCTGTGTGTTCTTCCGATAGAGGTATAATGATCAACAGACTTAGAAATGAAGCGTTGTACATTGAGCTACTCTTGTTTATTCTTCCAGTGACATTAGGAATCAAATTATTTCATTATTTCAGCTCCTGAAATGCGTCATTCTGTTAATGAGATGCGTAACAACTAGCCGCGGCAACTTGAAAAGCTCGGTCCCCGTTCATAAGCGTCTTCCTCCCTGCATGTACCTGTTGTGGTACGTTATAAGTTCTGCTCTTAACAGTGCGTTTACTCTTCCATCCGCTTTGCTTTTTCTGCTCATTTGCAGAGGTGCCTGGCAGCAGGAGCAGCGTCGTCTAGAGCGGTCGCCGCTGCTGGCCGTCGCTGCTGCTGCCGATGCAGGGGAGCCTGGCACCCAAAGTTTTTTTTCTTTGAGAGCGCCTGGCACCGAAAGCTGGAAGGGCAGGCAGATGCTGAGGCTTTTATTTAAGCGTCTGCTATGGTGACCTACTTGTCCCACACGTAATCCAGAGGCCAGACGAGCGATTGGAAGTCGCTTCCTTGACTGACCTTTCATGTGACTGCTCATGGTACATCTACACTGCAATAGGTGCTGTTGCAACCTCTGACATTACGCGTGCGTGAATCCTCTGATACAGCCCTCATGTGAAAACAGCGAAAGTTGTTCGAATATACTTGAAAAATGTTGGAGCAAATAGCAAAGACGAAATGCTACGCCTGGATGGGACGTTGTAACGGCTCTAGTTTCAGACTCTTTAGCAAAAAAGTCGAAAGGAAAAAAAATAACCGGTTTTGCGTGGATCGAACCAGACTAGCGGTGCACGTCGCACGAATAATAACTGGAGAAAGAATAAATTATTCGCCGTTGCCGGGGATCGAACCCGGGTCACCCGCGTGACAGGCGGGAATACTCACCACTATACTACAACGACTTGCTGTGGTATGGCAACCTACGTACGAGATATGAACGTCAAGTGCCGCCCAACAGTCCGCATTTGCCACACGCACATGCAGTCGCACAACAGAGGTCGAGAATAAAGGCAGGCTTGCAGTACAACAACAAAAAGAACAAACAAGGCACAGATGAGGCATGCTGTGTGCTATGGGGATAAGACGAGAGAGAGAGAGAGAGCCTGAAGATAACTGAGCCCGTCACTGGAGAACACCACAGCCTGAAAACGCACAGTGGAGCTGCGAGTCCCAGAACGACAGGATCGATGCAGTGCAGTCGCGACCCCCTGCCTGCGTACGTGCTGCTAACCACAAGGCCCGCGCCCGCGCGCGCACTCCATCTACGTGCCTTCTTTATTCCTGCGGGCTGCGCGGCAACAGGGACGTGCGCACGCGCGCAGCGCGCTTTTGCGAGAGCGTGCACCGACGACGCTCGCCATCGCCAGCGCAGTTAAAGGCCGCGGAGCGAAAGCTGGCTGGATTGGATCGATGGAGTGGATGCCGGCACCCCAGCGCCAGGCAGGCCGGCGCGCGCGGCAGGGTACTCTTGCTTTGATTGCGTGCCCAAAGCGGGGAATTCGCCGCTGGCTTGCTCCATTTTCATCGCTAGCTAGCTTCTCTTTCAGCTCTTTCTCGCCACAACGGTACTGCACTTTTCTGAAAGCAAACCTGCTCGATCGATATACCGCAATTTAAACACACGAAGGGCATTTAGGTGTGGCGTTGCTCGAGGCCTGCATGCATGCGCCATCTCAGCCTACACATAGCTATCCTAGCACACTTCCTCGCTGCTACAGTAGTTTGCGGTTTGTCTCCCCCGGATCCATGCCTGTCCCGGAGCTGCATCGGTAGATCGCCTGCAGCGCAGCGCTACGCTGGAGATTGTACTGTCACTCTGCCGCTAGGCATGGGATTATTTAATGTCAACCCTGTCCGCGCAGCTAGACGCATCGATGCAGGGATTAAATTTCACCGGTGTTGTCAGTGGTCAACTCAACAGGAGCAATAGAAGTATAGAACGGCCTGAATGCTGTAGGAAACCAGAGTAGTACTAGTACGAAACGACTTTTACGTGACAATTTTCGAACGTACCGTGTTCCAAACCCAAGTATATTTTTGTACTACTCCGTAGTACTACAAGCTCTGTATGTATTAGCGGCAAGAGATTTTCAAACCAGTTTGACTTCATGCATTACAAAGCAAACATCAATTTGAGAATGAGACATGATCGAGCATTATGAGTGACAGCGCGCGGGGTAACATCTGCATTCGTGACTATTTGGATTCCATCGCCTGCACAATAATGCCACACAGTTGCGTAAATAGCATCCAAAAAAGTTACACTCCTGGCTGTCTCTGACTTGACGTGACTACATAGCACTACAACGTGCATGTTCCTGTGGAATCTACTATCCTTTGCTCGACCAGCATGTGCATGCAGTTCACTGTATATGAACTACTTTTGCAGAACACAGTATAGCTGTATACTCAAACTGTACTACATGCAGTAGTGACAGTAGGTAAAATAAAGTCGAGAGAGCTGTATAGTGTGGTGAGGATGGTTATCTAGTCAGCGGTTGCATGATCCATGAGATGCATGCGAGCAAGAAACAGCCGGCCGGCCGGGCTGGCCCGAACATTGATGACCGAGCCGTCGTGTTGCGCGCGCATCGATCGCAGATCCGCCGAACAAGCAACTCGTTTTTGGAAGGGAGGGCGCATAGCGCGCATGTACACACATCTGCATTCAGATGCTGCCGCTCCCGCCCCTCCACGTACGTAGCTGATGGGGCGGAGCGCGAAGCACGCCGACGGCACGCCGACGCACGCGCGAGCTGATAAGCTCGCCCATGAACGGCACTAGCTAGCTATCATCGGCCACTGCCATCGTCGGAGCCAATCCGTGACATTTCGGTAATTAAGAGCAACTTGGACTCTGCTCTGCTCATACTCCATTTTACTACTCGCTATTAGTAACTCACAACAGCAGGATTGCGCCGGAAATGCGGAAAGTTGTAAAAGGCACCAGTCGGCTTGAGCTTTGTAGTTAGGGGCCGCATCAGCGATCCTATTCAACTCAATACTACTGCAAGTATTATACTGTTAGGTGGTCACGTCTCGCATCTTGCACAGACAGTATAGCTGGAGTGTCGGCACTGTAGCGTACTCCCTCCGTCCCCATAAACCTATCGTTTTGTAGTTCATTTTGAACTACAAAATAACAAGTTCATGGGACGAAGGGAGTACTCCACCTCACCGTGCAGTGACGAACTAAAGAGAATGGTCCATCCGGCAGGGAATAAAATTTGAGCAGCACGTACGCGTGCTAATAATACCACGTGAAAGTATCTTAATTAAGTATCTTCAGGCAACCTAAAATCGTGATAGCCTGTGTACTTCCAGGAGACGAGTACATGTATATATCTGTGATGATGTAGTACTTCCTCTACGCGTGCTACACAGTGAGGCAGCAATTATTACGGAGAGACAGACCAATCACAGGCTCTTCCCCGGCCCCTGGTGTGGCATCTTGCACGCATTCGTCAAGGCCTCTTATCACTCAGCAGCAGTCACATGAGCGCCGGCCATCCACAAGATTACAAGATTACCTTGCTGGGGAGGCAAACAAGGCATATAGGAATAACAGGTTCGAACAGGTTAGATCGTACTACCTAGCGACATGCATGCCCTTAGCTTGCTAAGGGTACTAGTCAGAGCTATAGTACGTAGTACAAGCATTTAGCAATTGCTAGTATTCATGTTCCTTCCTGCCTGCTCCAGCTTGCTTCCATCCATGGCCCAAGAGCATGGCAGGACCAGCACCACACAGAGAGTACGTAGCAGCACAGTGAGTGCTAGCAATGGGGGTAAATGAGGCACAGTAGTAGCGTTGCATCGCATGCAGTCGGTCCCTGCACGGCCGCTGAATATTCCCTGCTCCGGAGCATTAACGGCCAGAGTTTGAACGGTGGAGGACAAGCATCTGGTCCCGGCACCGCTGTAGTACACCTTTGCTCGATCTCTGCTGTGCAAGGCAGCACTGCACAACCCAAAGACCGCCACACAGTGCACACAGCACAGCACAGCGGCCGAGAGCATCTTGAGGGCACGAAGCACGGTGACCAATCGGACCATCAGAGCCATGGCACATGCGGAATAGTAGTACACGCATTCATTTCATGGCCTCTGTGAGTCCTGACCAGCTAGAACGCAGCAAGGTCTGTGTGCAATGCTGACTTGCTGAGTGAGTCCTTTTCACCGTCTTAAACATTGGTTCAGTGTGGTACCACACAATATTCCTGGCTGTGCTGGTTTAGAAGAAGGAATGTCTTTAATGATGCCAATTGATTGAGGTGAAAAAGAGAGCACCTGACATATAGATCTATGTGCATCTGAGACTGCATTAAACGAAAGCAACCGCAGCCCGCAGGGAGCCGCTGGGCAGACTCGTGAGCTAGCTCTGAAGAAATGCCGTTTCAGAGTTTTGGTGTGGAAATGCTGTTTGCTGTTGGTGAGTATATGTACATTTGTACACAAAACCATAAAAATGTTACTCCCTCCTTCCCACAATAGTTGTCGTTAGGACAACAAACTTAGTTTAATTTTAAACTAAGTTTGTTGTCTTAACGACAACTATTGTGGGAAGAAGGGAGTATCTTTGTAGTTTAAAAATGAACTACCAACTTTTTTAGTACGAGGGAGTACTTGTATAACCTGCTTTGAAGGTGAAGAACAACAAAGGAAAGAGAAAAATCAGACGGTAATCTCTCATCCTGTCTACGTATTTCTGGTAGTCTCGGACTCTCAGTCTCCTCGCATATACTGGTTAAAGAATATAACTAACTTATAAGATGCATAAAACACAGTGCAACTTTAAGTTCCTATGCTAAGCAACGAGTGGCTAGTACTCCCTTCGTCCCAAATTACTTGTCACTTTCTGATTCATTTTTAAACTAGCAAGTGACAAGTAATTTGAGACGGAAAGAGTGGTAAAATACAAGAAACACTGATTAAAATAAATTAACAGAGAAATTACAATCATACATTACAAAGTATTGTAACTGATGCATTCGAGGCTCAAGACTCCCTCCAAAGTCTTGCAAAACAATTGTTGCTCAAAGGGACTGTCAAGATCGATGTCTAACATCATAGAATAGAACAGGCCAAGAATGCGTCACTTACAGCCGCCTATCCCAGCAGAAAACAATTGAAATACAGAACGAGAGAGAATCGGACGAGAAACAAACTACTAGGATGGCTAATTAATAAACTAAGAGATACCTAGAGAGATGTATGTATCTCGGACCATGACGCCTCAATTCCCCACGCACGCGCTCGCACCCCCACTTCACGCCGCTGTTCTGACGAACAGCTCGATTCGCCTAGCAAATCAGAGAGGAGCGGCGAGAGAGAGCTCAATATGCGAGCTTCTCTCTGGCCGGCCTCGCCTACCTGGGAGGCTTGTTTCGGTTCGCCTCCTCTCTTGGATCTCCATGTGCCGGCAGGGAAGCAGCACCACCACCGGTGACGGCGCTGCCGCCGAGGTCCATTGGGACACGAAGTGAAGCAAGGAGATTACGTCTTTTCTTCAGAGGGCTGGGATCTTACTATACTAGTAGCTACTATGTGGGTGAGGGGTAGCCGGGTACAAGACAATGGAGAAAAGGGTAGTGTTTTTATACACAAGGAGAGACAGAGAGATAGGAGGAAGCTACAACATTTCTTCCGAGCATTTGCCAAAAAAAAATGTTCAATAGCCCAGTGCTGCTACATGACTAGTACGTGTACATAGCCATGCTATTTGCATTTTATGGTCTTGTCATGGCTCACAATTTCAGTAGCACACAACATCCGAGAGACATTCGTTGTCTACATCGGTAATGTACCTGTAGAGCTGCCCAGCTCAAGTTACAAAAAAAATCTGTTTTTTTTTTCTTCCGGTGGCGAGCGCTGGCATTTCATCGTCAATGGGAATGGAGGGACAGAATGGAACAAGTTTATGGTTTTTGAAATGTTACCATGCACGAGTGTGTGCAACATGACAGATTGTTGGTTTAGGGCATGTTTGATTGATTACCGACCATTATCATGCTGAAAAGGATATGAGAGGGAGGCTGAGGCCGAGCTGGCTTTAATGCCTGCATTTTTATTGTCTTCTCAATGTGTAATACTCCCTCCAGTATCAAAATAATTGTCGTCGGGACAGTCACTCCCGTTTCATTTTTAATTGTTTTTGTTTCTCTTAAATGACAATTATTTTGATACTGGAGGGAGTATGTAACTTTCCTGTCAAACTCAGCCTAGCATTTGCAACTAATTATTAGTGACATCAAGACGCGATTAAATCTCAAGATCAGTCATTCCAATCTTAAGCAGGGTGTGTGTGCGTTTATTTATTATAGAGATGAATACTCGTCGTCTGTATATTTGTGTGTCTACATTGTGTTTCAAAAAAAACATATAACTTCTCTCATCTATTTTTTCTTTTTAAATAATAAATATTTAACTGAGCTACTTCCTTGATACTTATATTTTTCAATGACGTTAATACAAAATCTATGCTAAACGGCTTGTCATAATATCACATACAAAAAGTTCTCTAGAGGTAGACCCCTGTAATGATCCGGATGAATTCCAGGAGTACTTCCTTCTCATCTCTCTTTCAAATTTCATGTCGTTAGCTGGTCATTAATCAACCCACAGCCAGCTGGAAAGAAACTCCTTTTAAGGATGTCGCGACCCAACAAACTGTGTGAGAATTGGGGTGCTGCCTAGGTGGATTTTTTTAGATAATGAGAAAAAGATCCCAGCTTTCGCTTCAAAAGAAGCTACACCGAGTTACTAATAAAGTTTGGTTAAGAAGACGTTAAACACAAATCTTGTTGCTAGATCTCTATCCATAATCCACGAATAGTTGCATGAGGCATGACTATCGTCTCCAATCTGCAACACACTCAAGATGAAAGCCTTGTCTTCTTCATGCTTCTTCAGTTACGCCCGGAAACAGAGTCAGTGAGTTACCATGCATGTACACACTAATACCTGCATGAAAGATTTAATAGGAGCTTTATCAAAAACAATATCTTACTACTTAACCATATTGTCCAGCAAAAATGTTGATGGCCCAGCAAGTAATTGCCTTCTTAATTTACTCCCTAATTTATTCAACCAACCACCAAACATATGGTTCACATTATGCGGTGGTGACATACCAAACGTTATATATACACTAAATTCAGAAAGCTAGCATTATGAAAAGAGAAGAAGAATGTGATGGATTGTTTTACACTCTCCATCCAAAATTACTTGCCACTTTATAGTTCATTTTTAAACTAGAGAGTGATAAGTAATTTGGGGTGAAGAGTGTATCAGCCAGGCAAAAACTACATTGTTTACTTCCATTTTAGTTTCTCATTGCTAGATTATCTTAGTGAGGATCACCCCTTTAAGCATATAACACATGAAAATCTTAGGGTGTGTTTGGTTAGAGGGATATGGTGGGACGGGACGGAACAATCTCACTTTTCTGTTGTTTGGTTTGGAGACATAGTCATCCCTCAAAAGAGAATATTTCACTCAGATGCAGAATGGAACCATCCTACAAAAAATATGAGGACAGATTCGTTCTATCATCCGAAGTTACTCATACGCACATGTTCTTGTCTCATCCTTTCATTCAAACAAGAGACAATATCATTCTGTCCCACGCAATCCCACAAAACAAACAAGAAACATGTATCGTCTCATTTCTCTAGACAAACAGAAAACGGAATCATCCCATCCTTAAAAACTGGGATGAATCCATCTTATCCCACTTTGACTCTAAACCAAACACATTCTTAATCTTAAGCGGTACTTTTAAAGTGCCATAAGATTTTGTTTCTTTCCACCAATCCATTATTTATTAGTACTGCGATGTTGCAGAGCCCGACGTTGGCTGCTGCTACTGCGTGGAACGTATGACTCATAGCTTGGCCGTATGATACTTCGTTTTATTATTTTCTGACTTGATACTAAATCAGCAAAGAAGAACAACGGCGTCCGAGGAAATAAAAAAGGAAGACGAATCTCTTGGTAAAGGCGCAGGAACCAACGGCCAACAATAGAATCATGCTCAGTTACAAACGCTGCATACTATCTACTCCCTCCGCCTCCATAAACTTAACACTTCGTAATGAACTATAAAGTGACAAGTTTTTTGACACGGTGGGAGTACCTCCAAAGCGAAGCCATGAGGTAGTGGAGGCTCAGCAGCCACACCACACATGTCACGTCGCAGCAATCAGGGCAAAGAGAAGGGTGCATGCAAACGCACTCCTGCGCCATGCATGTCGTCGTGCCGTGCCATACATGCAGCAGATGCAAAGCCTGCACTCGATCAGTGCTCGGGGGATTCTCTGCAACTCAAAAAACTTGCATCACTCGTCACGATGCTCAGATCAAAAAGCATATGCTCAGATCACTGCTCCACATACGCATCGTCGCGTACGTCAACGTTCCAATATTGACCAACCGAGCTAATGGCGCCGCACGACGACGTACGGATCGTGGACGGACGAACGGAATAATCATACCCTAGTCCTGTACTCGCACGCCGGCCGGCGACGCCTCGGAAAAGTCGGTGGAGGCCTAATGTCCTTAACAATGGGACGGAGGGAGTAGCAAGTACTAATCCAGTATCGTAGTAGTGCAGCGTTAACCATGCATGCTACTAATCCTGCTAGTAATGAAGGCCAATCATTGGGCACTTAACAACACTGACCGCCTTGCCTCGCGAGTCGCGACCCAACGGCGCGTCGACACGGGCGGGGCGCTGTCGGGCCGCGGCGCGACACACGAGCGGCGTCGGGGACCCGCCAACACGAGCGAGGGCGCCGGCATGTGCTCTCGCGTCCATTCCCATTCTCCCGTTGCTCGCCTTCATCCCGATCGAGGCACGCGCGGGACTGCATGCTTCTCCGCTCAGTACTACGAAAGAGTTCTGCTCAAGGGAGCCGCCATCAAAATCAGACGGCAGGCAGCCATCAGAGTCAGACGAAATGATGTTTTAAAGCGCCATCTCCCGAAGGACGGACGGGCCTGCGGAATCGGTCAAATCCAAGCGCAAATGATCAGTCTTTTCTCCGCCTGCATGCGCTGCGCCCTGCGTCCGTTGATGCGTGACTCCTGACACGCCCTGCCGGCCGGCTTTCCTCGTCGGCCGTGAAGATGCAGAGCAGAGCAGAGCCCTCGTCCCGTTCCCGTGTACTAATCGTGTCTATCCTTTCACTCGATCCAGCCATTGTCGCTCCAAGCGGTTATTTGGTCCCTGGATGCGTCGGTACCGCGCGCATGTCCAGCGATTCTGCGCGTGATTCGGCCGCGCAGTCGCTCCCACCGATGCAGCTTACGTATTGCCCAGCCCAGCCACAATTAGGTGGGCGGCGTCGCGGCCCGATTTGATTGCGGGGAGCACAGCGTTTTACCTGGGAGCATTCGTGGCCCCGAACACGAAACGAAACAACGCGAGGGTTCTATATGCAAAAAATTGGGTACTCGGTCTACCACAGCTCGAAAGATGGCGGCGACGGCGGTGGGCAGCGGGTTCATCCACGACGTGCCGATCCTCCACGCGGAGAACCTCGCCAGCAACGTCAAATCCATCAACTACAGGTTCCTTTCGTCCTCATCCACTAATTACATTTAGGTTACCTGATCTGTTCTGATCTGGTGGGGAGGCGTGTCAAGGTTTCGCTTAATTTCGGTTCGATTTATGCTACCTGATAACTATTTTTATCACTGTTATCTATGACCAGATCGTTTAAGTAAACTCACTTTGTTGGCACGGGTATGCAACAGAAACTTTTTAATTTGTAACTGAGACTTCGGGCCTCGCTTCGTTTAGGTTGAACTGAGCAGCAGGCATAATAAGATAACCAAAGGGCGGGGGTTGAGTGTTTCTGTTTTATTTAGGTTGATCAGTTTTTCACAGGCTATTTTGGCTGAACTGGGAAATATGTCAAAAAAAAAAAAAGAGTAAAAGAGAGGAGTTGAGTGGAATTATATGTGCATGTGTATATCTGCTCGTGCGCTACACCATGCCATTTTGCTCGATTCTCCAAACGATGCTACAAATATGTGGTTGTCCATTAATGTTGAATCCCTTTGCACCTTTGTTAGGGTATTAAGATCGGGTCAGTTTTGATGATCAGTTAACTACTGGAGTACTGGACATGCTGTAAAAAGTTTAGCAGGGGCTTTGTGTTCATCACCTTGAAGTTCAAAAGTTTTCAAGTTTAGATATGCTTTTCCAGGTCCTGCTCAACCAGATGTTGAACTAATACGTGTCCACTTACATCAGTCTTTTTGTAGCATCATCCCTCTTGGCATTCCATGTACTCCCTCCATCCCACATTATTTGCCGTTTAGGACAAGAATTTTAGTTCAAAACGACAAATAATATGAGATGGAAGGAGTAATATTTTTTACTCATCCACATCTATGTATCACATTGACTGGAGTTGAATTTTGTATCTTGCAGCCGGACATTCTTGTCAATCATTAGTGGACTGGTTGCTGGAATCTGGGGGTTTACAGCATTGGCGGGATTTGTATTCTACTTTCTCGTGATGATGGTTGGATCTCTCGGGCTCTTGGTGAAGGCCAAATTTTCAGTTCATTCCTATTTTGACAGTTGGAGCAGGATTTTGATCGAAGGAGTTCTTGGGGGCCTTATGGTAAGCTCTGATTGGAGATGTAAAAAACTGTTAGAACATTATAATATCTTTCTTATTCAGTGCAAGTTTAAGTACATAATAAGCATACAAAACCCAGGCAGTGGTGCAGTGCCATTTAACTTGGTTGCATATTCTGATGGTTTGATCAATATTCTACATTGTTGAGGATCATAGGAACTAGAAACATTTCTATTGTCAAAAATAGATCATGATGTAGCTGTTGCCTTTCCCCTGGATGATTCTTGCTTCTAGCCAGTTCTTAGAAGTCTTGACTAGGGATGATATGGCATTAGCCTGGGCCTATCCCTTTTTAATAACTAGGTTTTAGAACCAAAAGGTTAAGGTATAAAAAATGTCAAATTTGGATATTTGCTTCAATTCTGTCTCGAGTAGTTTTGACAAGTCCCTCTGTATACTCCTTTTTACAATATCTAACTATTTTTCCTTTGTATTTTGCAGTCATTCGTGTTGTTTTGGACGTATCCTTGATATTGAAACATTGTTGCAATTTTATGAATGTGTGCGCATGCGAAAAATATGAAAATTATTTCGTGAACTTTTAGTGTTTTATTGTTTTAAGTAGCGATCATGTTAATTTTGGTGCTCGGGTTGGTCCTTAACATGAGCAGGTTCGCCTATGATATTGTGCACATCTTCTGATGGATGAAGCAGAGTTCCTGGAATAACAGAAGAACAGTGAAATTGCTCTTTGAACGAGACTGAAGTTATGTGTAATATCACCATGGGGACACTCTACCATCCCCTGATCCCCTTTTACTTTCGTTGTAATACATGCAGGGTTATGTACTCTGGCTCACAGATTGACTTGTGTAGTTGTGTGGAAGCATGATGCTTGATCCTTTCCAACAGTTAATTATCATGTAAATACATACTCCCTCTGTTTCGTTTTAATTGTCGTTAGGACAACATTCAATAGTTTATTTTTAGTTCATTTGATTGTCTGAAACGACAATTATTTCAGAACGGAGGGAGTATATGGTAACGAACTGGGGGCAGCTACCAGGTCGATGATCAGAACATGTCAAACATATGTAATTAAAACCCTTTTATGCGTCATGCGTTTGCGTGAGTTTGTATATTTGGTGGACTGGTACAGTATTACAGTATGAACATTAACTCGACATGAGCACATACCGTGATGGCAATGATCCTAAGGTACGGGGATGAAGAGAAAAACAAAGAATCTTGGTGCGTGCTGACGAAGTGTACATGGCGACACTGAACCAGAAGCTACGGAGATGCCAAAAGCCGAAAACCAAAGTCCGCTGCACCACTGCTTTGTGCTTCGAGCTGACCTGACGAAGCGTTCAATCGGCACTTTGCCGGTGAGACCCAAGCCCATCCCACGCCAGAACACGGAGAAGAACGGCATGCTGACGCTGCGGAACAACCTCGTGGAGTCGACGGTGCTAGACACGACGGTCATCGCGCTCGTCTCCGTCATCAGCGTCTTCATCCGTGTCACGCGCGCCCCCGTCCTCCTAGTCCGCGCCACCGCTGCAGCTGGTGTGCGGGACTACGGGAGCAAGCTAGGCAGGGACGGCTGTACGTAGGCGCACGCCAGGGTTCCTCCTCGGCGGCCTGCCGCTCGGCGAGTAACTTATCTGAACATTTGTATCAAATCTTTCATGCTTATTTGTTGGGGCCTTCCTGTGTTAGAAATGCACCCTAAAAAAATTGAAGTATGCTGCTTGTTGTGACGAGCACACAGTATTCTTTAGTAAAAGGCGAAAGAATAGTTCGCTTGGTGCCCGCCACGCAGCTCATGCTCCCCTTGTTCGCATGTCTGCTGATCTTATACTGATGCTGAACCTACCGTCTCTCAGAACTGGCAATGCGGTACTAAAAGTTGAACTTCTTTGGCAATTTGGCACAGGTGTCACTACTTGACCTGGCCCTAGCTAGCATCGACGGTCCTTTGACATATGGTTCCTATAACGCGGAGTCGCTGCTCCAGCAAGGCCTGCGCTTAGGGATGGGCATAAAAACCGAAAACCGAACACTGAAACCGAATTAACCGGAACCGAAACTGAAATAACCGAAACCGGCCCAACCCAAATAGAATTCGGTTTTCAATATGAGGAACACTGAAACCGAATTAACCGGAACCGAAACTGAAATAACCGAAACCGGCCCAACCCAAATAGAATTCGGTTTTCAATATGAGAAAACCGATTTTCCCCCGGTTTTCGGTTTTCTTCATCGGTTAACCGAATAAACCGGATTAGGCCCACTAAAATTAGTTTTTCCAGTTCCAGCCCAACCCAAGTTAGATCATCCATAACCGCACTAATTCCATCCCGGCCCAAGGCCCATGAGCCAGCTCAACCCTAACTCACCCAGCGCAGTGCACTCCCTCTCCCCCACCCCGCCCAGCCTCGCTCGATGCGGCTGCCACACAACTCTCTTCCCGACGCGGCGCCGCTAGCTGCCCCGACGCTAGCCGCCCCGACGCCAGAGTTGCCGGTGGCCGACGCTGAGCGAACCCAACGCCCACCCGTCGAGCGCCCCTGCTTCCACACGCGGCCGCATCCATCGGCTGCCGAGTTCCCCGTAGATGGCGTGTTATGAGCCCTTGATACTCCGCCGCCCGTCGCGCGTTGTTCATGTGCCGCCGCCGCCGCCCTATGGCGAGCCGCGCCGCCCTACGGCACCCCCCGACAGTCGCGAGCTCACCCCCGACGGCCAACACGCTCTGGCCGCTGCGGCGCTGCCCGGATGAGAGAGATCGAGGTTTAATGTTAAGTCCGGTTTTCTTTCGGTTAACCGAAACCGAACCGAATTTCCCGGTTAACTGATGGACCGGTTTCTCATTTTGCATGTTATATTTCGGTTTCTATTTTTTAAAAACCGAATTTCGAAAAAAACCGAAAAACCAAACCGAATTACGCCGATTAACCGAATGTCCACCCTACCTGCGCTACGTATATGGTTATATTTTGTTCACATTAGTAACACATTTAAAAACGGCACTGGGTCTGTGGTTTGTCATGATAGTAGGATGAGACTCAACTCCCCTTACGGCCCATCACTATTAGTAACGGGACTTGTTGCTGATGTCAGTGCCCATGATCTGCAGTTGGACATTGTTGACATGATCCGCCACTGATGTTTTCCATTTTTACTAGCGGACAAGTACCTGGCCGTGTCGCTCTGCTTCATGCTGGCGGTCGCTTGCAACGTGCAGGCCATCCGGCTGTACGCGCACGCCAGCTTCCTCCTCGGCGGCCTGCCGCCCGGACCCGGCGAGCGGGGCCGCGACGAGTTCGCGGCGTACGTGACGCGCACGGTGAACAGCGGCAGCGACGCCTGGTCGCTGGGCCTGCATGCGCGCCTTCTACGAGGCAATGGCTCTGGACGTTCGGGGCCATCCCGATGCTCGTCGGCAGCGTGCTCACGTGCGGCCTGCTCTACTTCCTCGACACCACCCGGGAGCACGCCCACTAGCACTAGCACGCCGCGGCAGTGCACGGGCATGGTCACGGCGGCGTGAATGCTACTGTCTGATCTCACCCGGTGAGGCCGGACTGCCAGTCCATTTTAGATGATTTCGGTTCTCCCATTTTATCCTCTGCCGCTACCAATTTACATTAAAAATATATTATTAGTTTTCGCTGTATAACTAGCGATTCGATTCTCCGTTATGGAGATAAAAAATAAAAACAACTAGAGATTCGAGGTCAAGTCACGACATAATCCGAATCCCTCATTTATTCGCTGTTTCCAGAGGTCGTATATATGGGCTTATCTCAACTCTCAAGACTTTAATTTTGATTTGTTGGCGCCTTCCTAATAGGAAGCACCCTCAAAAAATTGAAGTATGCTGCATATTATGGTGAGCACACGGTATTCTTTAGTAAAAGGCGAAAGAATAGTTCGCTCTGTGCTCACCACGCAGCTCCATAATTTTCTCGGAAGCTTGGCAACTAATCTTATGCTAACGCTGAATCTGTCACCACTGAGAACTGTCAATGTGGTATTAAAAGTTCCACTGCTTTGACACGCAATCTACTAGGCCCTAACTTCGATGATCCCATTTGATCCATTTACATATGGCTTTTTCCCTGACGCGGCCCATAAGGGCTGCTGCGATGGGCCTGAATCCAGATTTTTTTCTGGGCCTTTCCTGGAGTCCGGTGGTCAAATGGAACGGCAGCGGCACATTGACTCAGACCAGGTCCGCAATTATTATAGGAGAAAAGGCGTGGACAAGAATTTCTGCCGTTACAGTTTCTTTTTTTTTTCTAGCAAAAAATAAAGAGTTTGTTTTCGTTCATGTCTCTGTCCGTTACAAAGAACAATCGTGGAAAATGTCGGGAAAGCTCAAAGAGAGAACCCTGTTTGGTGAGGATAGCTAGCCAAGAACTCACCAAAGATCTAACCCCCTTTCACGAATTCCACAGCCCCTGCACAATCCTCGTGGAAATCTGGAGCGAGGCTACTCCAGCAGGCGTGTCGAGCCGGACTCTGCCGGCTTCTCATTGAACACCCTCTCCCTGGCCTTCTCTGCCTGCAAAAAACAACATGCGCCGTGTGAGCGATAAGGTACAGATCTTCAGATGCAACGATTTAACTGTTGGCTTAGCAAGACGCAGGACATACCATTTTGGTCCAGTCAGTGAAGATCGTGATGGCTGACAGGAGCGTAGTCTGGGACAGGGAACCGCAGACGATGCCCATCCAGAGCCCTCTCCCTCCCATGTTCAGCACGAAGCCAAGGAGGATCGCCATTGGCATCCCGAGCAGGTAGAACGAGCCGAGGTTCACGTACGCGCCCAGGTGTTGCCATCCGCATCCGCGAGCAATGGCTGATGACGAAAGAACACTTTTCATGCTAAGTGAGGAAGCAGTTAAGCCTTAATTTCAGGAGAGTTTCGCTCACAGAAAAAAAACAACAATTTGGAGATGTAGCAGTTCGCTCAAATGCTACTACAAGTTTCTGCAGCAGTATTCTTACGAACGCTTGGAAAAGCGAACCTGAGAGAACTCCTTGTAGACCATCAGTGACCACAGTGATGCACACCAAAGGAACCATGGTCGCGACGAATGAGATCACCTCCTCCTCACTGCTGTATGCACGACCCACAACATGTCGCAACGCTAAAAGAGTCCCGCTCACGATAACCGCATCCATTGCCGCCAGGGACATCACAACACGAACTGAGAATCGAGCTCCTTCAGGGTTCCCAGCACCCAGTTCATTTGCTACACGTGTGCTATCATTAGGAAAAATTACGAAATTTTAAGTCTTCTATCCTAAGTTTAAATTTTGTATCGTTAAGAAAAACAGCCAAATATTTCGATGGACATACGGCATCTTCCATATCATAATTATACTGCATTTTCGAAAAAAATTTATAATTATATCCATCATACCTTCCAGCAGCTCCAAGCCCATATGGTATATTGTACAGTGTCGTAATGCTTGTGAGACTGTACAAGGAAAGGAGGATTTCAGCAACATAGGATAAACAAAGCTGCAGAGGCATAATTATGTTCGCATATGCTGTCTTACCAAATTGAAAGTACCGATGTCTGAAGCTCTGGGTTGGGCAGAAGTCCTGAAAGAAGGATAAGGATCTCGAATGACCACCATTCAAGACTGAAAAAATAAATTTACAGATCCCATTAGACATAGATAACATGATAATGATAACCAAGTACGCTCTGTTGATTACCAGATCATCAGTGCAGAGGGCACAGCTAGACGCAGGAACAAATCGACTCCCTTGAATGCTTCAATCGTTAGGGGTGTCCGCGTCTCCTTGCAAGAACTTGACAACATGATATACCCAACAAGCATAAGTGCATTCAGCCAATAGGATATGCTTATCGAGAGAGCAGCTCCGGTATACCCAAACCCAATCTTGAACACAAACATATAGCACAGAGGGATGTGGATTGCCATCGTTGCAATTGATGACAACAGCAGGACAAATATAAGGCTCTGGGTCTGCAGGAACTTGGTGATTGGCTGGATCACAGCATTTGCAAAGAGCCCCGGGATCAGCCAGACGATGTACCTCCCGGCTCCATGGGCGATCAAGGGGTCCTGCCCTAGGAAAACTAGGATTTTGCCCATGAACACCCAGAGAACTGAGAGCGGGATACAGACCACTAGGAGGGTGACAATTGCTCTATAAGTGTGCAGTCCCAGCTTATGGTACTGCTTTGCGCCATAAGCTTGGCCACATAGAGTCTCCAAAGCACTTGCCATTCCAACCTGGTTCAGAAATCAGAACTTTATGTTACTAGGTAAACAATAACCAGTAACATTTTGCGCAAAAAATCGAGTAAAATTACAAAAATTATATTTATCACAGCTGAAGAGAGGATGAACTGAAATAGCTGTATGCATGGTTAGCAGTTTTATTGTGATACAATTCTAAGCTGAACCGAGCACTATACCCTTGCCAATTTCTTCTTTGAAATTGCCATGACTAAACAAGTTTCAGTACGTTGCAAATAGCACACATGAAACTTCAATATCCACGGTCAAGTCGTACCACAATTTATGTGTGACATCACATTTTTTTCCTATGAAAAACAACGCATGTAGCAGCAACAGCATTTGTACCGAGAAAATTCGCATTGCGTAGGGAAGCTACAAGCCGAAAGTCAGTAATGAACTGAGTTAACTACTAGCTGGCAGCAGTCCTACTTGTCTATTAGTCCCAACTGTTCTATTTGTTTGCTTGCTGGAAAAAGGGAATACATGGCTGCTAAGCTGTCCATGTAGAAGTAAATTATGGCGGGCGATCAGCTGACGAAATGGTTTGAAGTCCAATGCAAAAGAGAAGCCATTTTCACGATTTTAAAATGATAAAATCCATCGGTATTAGTATTATTTGATGTGCTGCATACTTTTATTCGAGATTTCCCTAAGCCGTCCCTGTCGCCTGCGGACTGGTCTACTGAAATATCATAGAACCATTCAGAAGTCGTCCACTAGTTCAGTGTCATAATTTAATACAGTAATTCCAAAGAAAAAACAAAAAGAAATCACATGACAATCCAACTGCAGCGATACTGAACCTGTGAATCTGTCGTTTTCCTTGTTTGGGTCTAAAGAAATCTCACGGATTAAACCGGAAACGACAGGACGTACGATTCACGGTGCCCAAATCGAGCTCGAGCAACGGGGTCTAAATTGAAGGCAGCAACGAACGAAGGCGAGCAAGGAGGGAGGGGGATAAGGCACGTTACTGACGAGGAGGCTGAACCCGGAGACGGTGGCGAGGGAGGTGGCGATGGCGGCGGAGGAGAGCGGGAGCACTCCGGGGAGGTGTCCGACCAACATGTTGGAGGACACCTGCACGGCGTACTGCGACAGGTTCACCCCCACCATCGGCAGCGCCAGGTAGCCCAGGCGCCCGGCCTCGCGCGCCCACTGCCACCACCACGACGCCTCCTCCTTCTCCCGCGCCCGCTGCAACGACCGAGGCAGCAGCGGCAGCGCGGCTGCCCCCTCCTCCTCCCTCGCGGCGTCGGCCATCGATCTGCTTGGCCTCTCTTCCTCGCGCGCGGCGCCCTGTCCGGTAGGCGTGTGCTTCGGCCTCAGAGAGTCAGAGTAGTGCCGGCATGCGCACCTGTTTGCCGGCCTTCGCGCGCGACAACAACGGAGTGAGAGAAAGAGGGTTGCCTTGGACGTCCAAGGACCGCTATCTGGACGCGGTGGTGCCGAGTCGTTGTGATCGGGACGGCTCGATCGGCGACTGCTTCTGTGTAATTTCCACGATGCACCGCGACTGCGAGCGAGGTACAGTAGTCCATAGCAGTGCAGCTGTCCATCTAGTTTTGGTAAAGCGTCGGCCCTTTCCAAATAAACGAGTCCCAATGGGTGGTTTGGTTTTATTTTTTATTTTCAAGTGTCGTGTTATTCTCGATACTGGGCGATAGTCTGTCTCATTTAGAACCAGTGGTTCTAAGGTTTATTGTATTTTATTCTTTTGACCTTATAGGGTTTGTGCATTAAACTTTCTAGGAAAATGCACATGTATACCGATTTTGTTCCTTCTTTAATGATTTTTTTTATCAAAAACAAATCATGAATGAATGAAAGAATGGATTATAATTTTATTTTATTGTTTCATAATACTTAAATCTTTTGTTTTATCAGTTGTCTGTAGAACAAAATGAAACTTCTCTAGATGAAACTCTTCACTCTCTCTCTTGTAACACTTGTAATAATTTTACAACTTCATTTAATAAAAGTTAACCCCCGTGGTATCCTAAGATGTGACGTGCTTTCATCGGAATCGGTTGTCAGCTGTCACGAGCAACTACCCGCTGGGCTCCAAGCATGTGGAATACGTTACGGGGAGTTGAGAAGGAACTATTGACAGATAAACAAAACACGTCAACGGAGCGTGCCCTGCTCGAGAAAAGTACGAATGGTGCAGCATCATACACGGGTATAATGAAGTTCCCAACTGGTAGCCGTTTGAACAAAGCTGTGGCCGGCACCTTGAGGTCCAGCCAAAACCAATCGGATTGACCAGGACCAGCACATGAGCTGCAACTGGAGACAGAAAATCCTCTTCCAAACATGCAACTGAGCAGAAATTCCAGATTGGCTACAATGCTTCAGGCTTGGCGGCATGCGCTACGTGTAGCCAGCGTGTTGAACTACATTTTCGCTTGGATCACAAACTACAAGGTGCCATCCGTCTCGCATGCCGTTCTCGTTATCCCAACCTTCGGAATACATTTTAGACATAAGAAATTTTGAATATTTTTAATTCTGATTTGTTGGGGCCTTCCAATTAGGAAAACACCCTCAAAAAATTAGTGTATGCTGCTTGATGTGGAGAGCACACGGTATTCTTTAGTAAAAGGCGAAAGAATAGTTCGCTTTGTGCTCACCACGCAGCTCCGTGGTTTGCCTCGCTTCGTGTCTGCTCCTCTTAACAGTGCCGCCGATCCCACCATCTGTAGAACCTGGCGATACGGTACTAAACACCAGAATGTGCTTTGCGACCTGCGGCTATTTGATCTCGGGCCGACCTCGGTATCAACCCATGTATTACATCAACCCGTTGGGCTTGACTGGGCCTTGGTCAAGAGAATGGACCCGATCGCTGCCCACATTATGGCACCGCCATACGATGGGCGTTGGTCCAGAGATTTTTTCTTTGGGCTTCGTAGCTGCAGCAATAGGCAAAATGCCGAACTTGGAACAAAAACAGCGCTCGTCCAGTGAAGCTTTGTCCTCGAGAGTGGCAAAATTTAGCATGTTTACTGAACTACGGAATGACGAAGTCCAGACCTTCGGTGAAGAGAGATGGATTATCAAGCATCGTGGATTATTCTGTCCCGGCGAGATGGTATAGTATACGGAGGTAGCCATGTAGAAACAGCTAATGTGGTACTGGATAAGTTCACACAAGTCGTTTCTTTTCGAAGGTCGAAAGATCAGAAGTCATAGGTTGGATCTTAAACTTTTCTAACAAAAATAGCGTATTCCTGTGAATGAGCAACACAAATAGCATCGCAAGTTTCAACCGCACCATACACGCGACGCGAATCCCCTTGCTATGCACGCTTCAATTTTTTTTAAGCAGACTTCCATATTACTCTTCAAAGTCGAAAACATTGAAAGCTGTTGGAACACAACACGGGTCAAACCTAGAGGCTAGAGACACATGATTTGCGCTGGAACACGTACATACATCTGGCCGTGTTCTTGCTACATAACAACAAACCATATAAAAATATGGCGGCCGTCTCCTCCTCCGTGCTGCCGTTGAGCCCTGTGTGTGAACCGTATGACTGCCCTGTTCCCGTCTTCGTTTTAATTTATTTCTTCCCACTCTCCTCAGTCTTCAGCCTTCAGCAACGCGCGCTAAGGTCAAGGTGCGCGCCCCCCTTTACCACCGCTCGCTCATATCTTTTCGCTGGCACAAGAAGAGGTCAAGACACAGTAAGCCACCGCATACGTTCGTGTGATGTCAAACGGGCCGGGCTCGGTACGCGTCGTAACGGCGGGACAGGGACCGCTCCGGGCGCGCACAAACTCGTGAGTTACAAGGCTTGAAAAATCCGGACGCCCAACCGAGAAAAAGAGAAGACGAGCGTAAAAAACAATTCACATGACCATACCCTCCTCTCCCCGCGCGTTGCTTCTTTATCCCATTGCCGATCCGCATGGCGTACAGGTTTGCCACGCACGCGTCTCGCATGGGCGGGCACACGGCTCCGGTTGTTCTAAAAAAAATGTAGCGAAGCTGCGTTCCGAATCGGCATGCAAGACATCGCGTAACAGGGAAAAGGTGGAGCAAGTTTTACGTAATGAACCACGGCGCGCGCCACACGGTTTCTGCAGATTATATAGGACCTGGAACACATTTGGCACGAAATGCACACTTTGAGAGTCCGAAGCAACGCGACACGAGCTGCACCACGCGCTGCACCTTCCACGGCCCATTTTTCTAAGGGCGGAAAGACGAAAAGAGAGACGCTCTTCTCCGCGTGGCTCCACTTCCACTCGGGAAACAGGTTAAATTATCAGTACCTGTACTCGTAAACTCGTAGTAGTACGAGTCATCTCTTTTTTCTGGGGGTCAAACACAGCCGCTGGGGAGACGATAACCGTCGCAAAACATTTCTTAAAAACGGGACTAATTATACGGGTGGACTGGAGACGGGGGACGGCTTCACGAAATGCGCTGGCCCACGCCCCACCCGGCCCGAATGAGCACGCCCCTGAGTATAAAGCCTGGCGCTCCGGCAGGCGGCAGCTTGTGTATCCTTGTTTGTGATTGCCTCTGCTGCCATCTCTTTCTTCTGCATAAAAACACACGCGCTCCCCGCTGCAGCCGCGCACGGAAACTCACACTGCAGCGGCTGCTTCTTTTCCTGCTCCTGCCTGCCGAGTCCTCGTGCGTGCGTTTCTGCCTCTGCCGACCTTGCGCGCCAGTGGACGCGTCGTGGTGATGGGGCGAGCGCCGTGCTGCGACAAGGCGAGCGTGAAGCGGGGGCCGTGGTCGCCGGAGGAGGACGAGCTGCTGCGGAGCTACGTCCACAACCATGGCACCGGCGGCAACTGGATCGCGCTCCCGCAAAAAGCAGGTGCGTCCTGCTGTAGTCCTGCGGTGCTGCCGATGCGAATTGCGCGATGCCTGCGCGCACATGCGCGCATCATGCAAGCGAGCTGTTTCGGCTCGCAACACGGCCGCTATGCGCGATCGGCGTGCGAGAGCGGTTTGGTTTGCTTCTGCTCCTTCTGACGACGGTTTGTGCGCGTGTGCAGGGCTGAACCGGTGCGGCAAGAGCTGCCGGCTGCGCTGGCTCAACTACCTGCGGCCTGACATCAAGCACGGCGGCTACACGGAGCAAGAGGACCGGATCATCTGTTCGCTCTACAGCTCCATCGGCAGCAGGTGGTCCATCATCGCGTCCAAGCTGCCCGGCCGGACTGACAACGACGTCAAGAACTACTGGAACACCAAACTCAAGAAGAAGGCCCTCGCCATCCAGCAGCCGCAGCCACAGCAGCAGGAGTACTACGCCCACCACCACCAAGGCGCCGGCGGCCGCGGCCGTGACCGCCGGGCTTTCGTCGCGACGTCACCACCGCCCGGACAACAGAACCAACAACAATGCGCCTCCATGCAGCCGAAATCCGTGGCCACCACCGCGAGCGGCGGCGACGACGCGTGCAGCTTCGGAGCCATGTACTCCTCTACGTCGGCGGCGCTGCAGCAGGCTTCCGCGCTCGCGCGCTACGTCGACGGCGGCGCGGTGCCAGCAGCGCCGCAGCAGCACGCGTTGCCATCGCTCGCCGAATTCTCCTCCCCCACGCCACCGCAGGCCACCGTCGTCTCTAACAGCTGGATAACAGCCGGGGCCATGGCGGCCCTCGAGGACATGTTCGTGCCCGAGCTACTCGGCGCCGGCGAGTTCCCTTCCGGCGACCTCTTCGGCGGCGGGTTCGGGCCTCTGCTGCAGGAGCGGGCCTCGTCGCTGCAGGAGCTCTCGGCGTGCTACTTCTACCCCAACGGGCAGGCGGAGATGTGGGCCGACGTCAAGCCGCCGGCCGGCCTGTGCCACAGCTTGACGAGATGACAGTACACTATCGACGCTCGTTCTTCCACCGCGCGTGTGCATACTTTCGCGGGATTCGTGGTTAATCCTACCCCACCTTGTTCAACGCTCTGCTTCCCTCTTCTCTCTTGATGATACTATTACATGTACATTATCTTCTCTGTACCATGTCATAGCGAAATTAGATGGGATTGCCAATTCGCCCATGCTAGCTTCGCTTATTTGCCTGGCTAGCTAGCTACCAACCAGTCAGTTACTGTTCAAGATATTCTCCAGTGGCTTTGTTCCTCCAGGTGATAATAATATGCTAGGGCGGGCGGCACAGGACTGGTAGGGCTAGTATATAGCTTATCGTCGCAGTTTTTCTTATTAAGCAACCAAGTCGCATCAAGTTTAAGCGCGGCCCAATTAATTTGCGTAGAGTTAATGGAGTATACTAGCTACGACTCACTAAAGTAGTAGCCGTGACTCATGACTTATGAGACTGTCAAATCACGTATTGGTCTGTATGAGCTAGGGCTGAGGCGGACAACGAGAAGCTACTACTAGCAGCACCGTTGCATGGTGGTGTTTCTTCCTCATGATCATGGTGACGCTGACGGTGTCACACCCCATTTTACATACAGTAAAACAGGGTAAACCTGCATGTATGCCAGGATCAGTTTGATCATACATGCACGACAAAATATGGTAAACAGTTCTATATCGAAAAAAACAACAATTATTACCTTAAAACAATTACGAACAACAGCGGAAGAGATAAACAAGCAGGGCACGCCACAGGCAAATCGACTGGCAGCAACGCGACCTTCTAGACTCCATCTTCGCTTGAATCATCTTTTACCTGAGCAGCATAACATGTACAAAAAGAAAAGGAGAGAAGCAAGGATGAGTACCTAATGTACTCCGCAAGTGTGGAAATTATGACATGCGGGTTATTTCAATAAGGAAAGGCTGACACGGGTTAAGCCTCTATGCATCCTTAATTTCCTATGTTGACCTTAGCATCCTATTTACTAGGTGAAAGACATATATATAGCAATATTATAAACTATCAGGTTACACCCACCTGACTCACCACCATCCAGGTTACCCACCTGGATGCCAACTCACCGGGTTACCCCACCCGGGACCAAACTCATCGGGTTACCCACCCGACTCACCAGGTTACACCACCCGGCTACCAACCAACCAACCAGTCCCAACTAATCAAGGCAGTACTACCAGGCGCGCTCGTGACCGTGAGCACGGCTATCTAGATAGATTTACACTCTGCAGAGTTTGTACCACTTTACCCACATGTTGTGATTTCATCCCCTGTCTCCAGGTGGACTAAAAACCTCCTTTTTACCGGTGATAGCCAATCACGCAACACACTACCTAAGGTGTGTGGCCAGAAGGTCACAACAGAGCCTTTACAAAGGGTCTCCCGACAAGTACGAGCACTCTAAGGTTTCGCCTACCACGACATACTGGAGTACACCCTCCGACGTGGCAGCCCCCTCTTGAGCCATGCGGATCCCAGAGCAGGTAACGCTGAACTCGTTCCCCGCACCAATCCATTGCCCATACTTATTGAAAGATCTCCTAATTAATTGGCTAAGCCGTTCCATAACGTCATGTGGTGGCACGGTAATACCTGGTCGCAATGTCACCAAGAACCGGTCCTTAGAATCTAGAACAGGCGCCAACACTATGAGCCCGAGTCTCGTGCGTACTGCACCCACCACTCAATCCTGCCTGTCTAGATTCCTATCAACTACAACCCACCATGAGAACCACAGTAATGCAGATAATAGTAGAGTAGACAGATTAACAATTGTAATTAAAGTTACTTCCCCCCAACTATGACAGCATGGCTAAGCAGTTGTAACCACCCACAGAATACCCTAACATCTACCCGACAGAGCAACAAGGAATATTATGGAAATCTAGGGAAACATTCTGTCGGTACCCTAAAAACCATACACCCCCTGAGGTTACAAAGATCTCAAGGGAAGGACATCAACTCAAATTGAAGACCCTTGGGGGCCCACTCGCCAGACGTGACCGGACCCGCTTCTCCAACATGGTTAACCTCTAGGTTGCCACGTGTACTGTCAGCCCAGAGCTATTACCCGCAAGGGTGAAGCTCCGGGCCAAGTACTGAAACGGCACCTCCGGAGGTAGCCCCCGACCGAGAGAAGCTCCGGACATGACACGTACCAGGTCACCCCGGAGCTTCCCGCTTCTCCCAAGCAAGCTCCGGAGCTGCCACGTGTCCATACGTCGGAGCTAAACCGCTTCAAATCCCCGGGAGACGTTGTAACGGCTCCGGATCTCCAAAGGACAGCTGCAGACTTCAAGACCCGATTAATTATCATTAATTCCACATTAATGACACTTAATCGGATGATATTAACACCTGTAACGGCACTGTCGGAGCCGTTACAGGGTTATTAGCAACAATTAATCTCGCGTATCAATACTAGTAACCGCCAGGGCCACATGTCGGGCCAGGCTGACTTGTAACGGTTTGTCCTTGTGCTATAAAAGGACAAACCGACGATACACGGGAGGGAGAACTCTAGAACACTCTGAGGCTCACAAGTTAATACAACACACATACACACCCCCGTGGAGTAGGGTATTACGCTCAGGCGGCCCGAACCACGTAAACCACCGTGTCACTTGTGTCCAAATCGCATTTCACTTTCTTAGATCTCCGCGCGCCCAGACCGAACTACAAACTCCTTCAAACACTTTTCATAGTGTTAGGGGATCTGCCGACTCCAACAGTCGACAGTTGGCGCGCCAGGTAGGGGCGCCTGAGATCTTCAAGAATGGTGAATTCAGCAGCTGGATCATCCAACGGGCAACCTGCTGCTCAGACTGTCGGAGGCAATCCCTCCAACATGCAACCACCGGCAGGAGCCTCAGTTCCAGCGGGAGTCACACTCCCACCACCACCATCTTCTCCGGCAAGACATGCCGAACGACATGATGGTGCACCGGCGTCACATTCTGCGCCGGCAAGCCGTGACAACCCAGAACACGCGCTCCATGCAGCGCGTGCTCTCCTTCAGCGACCACCACCTCCGGATGCATCTCAAGGTGCCATGGAGCAATGGAGAGCTGATATTGAGCATTTGGTCGCAGCAGCGGCCGAACGCCTCAACAATCAGGGTCCACCTCCTTCAGGGCGGGCCCCGTCGCAGCGACGAACGTTGTCTGGAAGACTTGGTCCACATGTCTCCAACAACCGAAGAAGAGCTGCGTCACAGCAAGTGACGTCGTTGCCCTCTGGGGCACGACGTGCCCATACTGCATCTCGGCTTTCGACACACGACCTCCGAGCGGAGCTTGATCGCCGATACCGCCAACAGGATGGCCGTGTCCACATCGAGCGAGCTCGAGAAAGACGAGATGCTCAAGATCTTTCTACTCTGGAAGGAGTAGGAGGAGGCTGTTCCGCCCTAGCCATGCACCTGCGTATGGTTAGATGGCCACAGAAGTTCCGGCCACACTTGCCGGAAAAATTCGACGGGACTGTCAATCCCGTAGAATTTCTACAGATATACTCCACTGCGATCCTAGCAGCTGGAGGAAATGAGGCTGTAATGGCCAATTACTTTCCAGTGGCCTTAACTGGGACCGCTAGGTCCTGGTTTATGAGCCTTCCGCCCAACTCTATCGACAGTTGGGAGGAGCTATGCCGCCAGTTCACCGCCAATTTCGGGAGTTCATACACCCGTCCGGGCACCGAACTGGACCTTTTTGCGGTCGTGCAAAAAGGAGGAGAATCTTTGCGGTCATTCATCCAGAGATTCTCTCAGGTACGTAACACAATCCCTTCTATCTCAAGCGCTTCTGTCATTGTAGCATTCAGACAGGGTGTACGAGACAAGAAGATGTTGGAGAAACTGGCGATCAAAGAGATCACCAGTGTCACGGAGCTCTTCAGCCTGGCTGACAAATGTGCCAGAGCTGCGGAGGGCCGTGAAATGCACTCCAAACCAGCCTTGGAGGATCATAAAAAATCCTCCAAAGAAGAAGTCGCTACCTCCGGGAGTGGCAAGAAGAAAAAGAAGACCAACGGCAAGAAGAAGCCGTCGGCCGGCACATCCAACGTTGCAACCACTGCAACTCCTGGTGGCCGGGGGCCACGCCCCGAGAAGCGACCTCGACCGTCTTCCGAAGACGGTGGCAAATCCAAGATGTGGTGCCCCATTCACAAAACGGGCAGCCACAGACTGGAGGATTGCCGGGAGGTCCAAAACCTTGCCGAGCGCTACCACAAGCGCCGGGAAGGGTCTCCCTTCCGTCAGAGGGAGGGAAAACAAAAGGTCGATGAAGCTCCGGCTGAAGAGGAGTTAGGGTTTCAAGACCCCAAAAAGGTCTTGAAAGCCGTCTACACCTCCGTCGACGATGATTCCGACGTCTCCGACAACGAACGTCGGAAAACCATGAACACCATCTTTGGTGGATCATGGGACATCACTTCTCGTCGCGTCATTAAGACCATGCGACGGGATATGGCTGCTGTAGCTCCTACAGCTAGACCGGAGCCACATCGAAAGTGGATGGACACACCCATCACTTTCGATGCTTCGGATTGTCCTCAAAGCATGGTCGGAGCTGGCCAGCTGCCCTTGATGGTATCCCCCACCATCAACAACATCCAGCTCCATCATGTCCTGGTAGATGGAGGTTCGGGGCTTAATCTCATCAGCTTCGAAGCTTTCACTAAGCTTCAGCTTCGACCTTCAGACCTCCAGCCCTCTCGACCTTTCTCCGGAGTAGGTCCGGGGGCCATAACCCCACTCGGAGCTATCACTCTCCCTGTTACCTTCGGGACCCGGGAGAAGTATCGCACCGAAAAGTTGGTCTTCGACGTTGCTCAGATCAACTTACCATTCAACGCCATTTTGGGTAGACCTGCCTTGTACAAATTCATGGCAGCTGCTCATTATGGATACCTGGTGTTGAAGATGCCGACACCAGTAGGCGTTCTCCGGATCCGTGGAGATCGCACTGCCGGAGTAACTGCTCTGGAAGAACTCCATGCACTCACCACAGCGCAAGAGGAGGATTCCAGACAGAAGCAAGCCCCACAACCTCCGAGCATTCGTCAACGAGGCTCGACCTCTGCACCCCGTGTGCAGCCAAGCGGCGACACCGACATTCCCGTCAAAGTCGTCCAAATTGGTTCCGATGTCACTCAAACTACCCGCATATCGGGTGGCTTGAACGACAAATAGGAACTCGCGCTCATCACTTTCCTCCGGGCTAATGTTGACGTGTTTGCCTGGCAACCGTCACAAATGCCTGGGATCCCCAGGGAAGTGATTGAGCACAATCTGAAGATTTACCCCGACGCTCGGCCTGTACACCAGAAACCTCGGAAGCAATCTGTAGAGCGACAGAACTTCATCCGACAAGAAGTGAAGAAGTTGCTCGAAGCCGGATTCATCCGAGAAGTCTACCATCCAAAATGGCTGGCAAACCCAGTCGTTGTGCCTAAGGCCGGCGGGAAACTTCGGATGTGCATCGACTACACCACACTGAATAAGGCATGTCCAAAAGATCCATTCCCACTACCTAGAATAGACCAGATAGTGGATTCCACCTCTGGGTGTGAGTTGCTGTGTTTTCTAGACGCATATTCGGGATATCATCAAATCCGGATGTCTAGGGAAGATGAAGAACATACTTCATTCATCACAGTGGATGGATTGTATTGTTACACAGCCATGCCTTTTGGTCTCAAGAATGCAGCTTCAACTTTTGTACGAGCAATGTACAAAACTTTCGAAGAACTCATCAGAGACATAGTGGAGGTGTACGTTGATGACATTGTGGTCAAAGTCAAAAACAAGGAGTCCCTCTTGGATACCTTGCAGGCTGTCTTCGACAAGCTGCGGGCCACCCGCACGAAGCTAAACCCAGACAAGTGCGTCTTCGGGGTTAGTTCCGGAAAGCTTCTTGGTTTCCTGGTAAGTCACCGGGGTATAGAGGCTAATCCGGCGAAGATAAAAGCCATCGAAGACATGCGGCCACCAACCCGCATCAAAGACGTCCAAAAATTAACTGGATGTCTAGCAGCCCTCAGTCGATTCATTTCAAGACTGGCGGAAAGGGCACTTCCCTTCTTCAAGTTACTGAGGAAGTCCGGACCATTCCAATGGTCTGAAGAGGCAGAGAAGGCATTCCAGGAGCTGAAACAGTTCCTCACCACTCTACCAGTCTTGGTAGCTCCGAACCCTGGTGAGCCTTTATTGCTTTATATTTCAGCAGCTGACGAAGTCGTCAGTATGGTTCTGGTTGCGGAGAGACCGGAACTGCCCAATACTCAGGAATCCAGATCCCTTCGGGAGGATCCGGAGGTTCCCGAAAGCAGGTCTGGGTCCCAGCTCCCAGACTTGAATCCTCAAGAAGTCACTTCAGAGGACCCAGATCCTTCCGATAGGATCCAGGTCATTCCTGAAGAAGCTCCGAGTTCCTCCACCCAGAACCCGGAGGTCCTCGAATATAGTTTGGACCCCTCCGACAGGGTCCGGATCAATGGAGAGGAAGCTCCGGACCCCTCCGGGAGGGTCCGGACCGTTCAACGCCCAGTATACTTCATCAGTGAAGTGTTACATGATGCCAAGACTCGATACCTAGAGGTACATAAGATGCTCTACGCAGTTCTTATTGCCTCAAGGAAGCTTCGACACTATTTCCAAGCTCACAAAGTCTCGGTGGTAACCTCATATCCACTTCGAGCGATTCTGCATAATCCCAATTCAACTGGGAATATTGCAAAGTGGGCAGCGGAACTGGCTGAATTCGACCTCGAATTCATTCCAAGACAAGCAATCAAGAGTCAAGCGTTGGCAGATTTCGTGGCAGAATGGACTCCCTCTCCATCAAACTCTGGGGGCCCCAACGAGCAGAAGAAGGAACCACAAGTTCCGGCCTTCACTAAGCCTCACTGGACCCTTTACTTCGACGGCTCCATGCAAAAGCAGGGAGCCGGAGCTGGAGTCCTTCTCCTCACACCAACCGGGGAGAAGGTAAGATACATGGTGCACCTTGATTTCAAGGCAACCAACAACATGGCGGAGTACGAAGCACTCATATATGGATTAAAGGTGGCACTATCCTTTGGTGTCAAGCAGTTGCTGGTCAAAGGAGATTCACAACTTGTTATCAAACAGGTGAAGGGTGAATGCTCCTGCAATAATCTCCAGCTGGCTGCTTATCTCCTTGAAGTCCAGAGGCTTCAGAAGGACTTCGAAGTCCTAGACCTTCACCATGTTCAGCGTGCTCACAACGCTGAAGCTGACGAACTCTCGACCAAGGCGTCAACCGGAGCTCCGGCTCCTGACGGAACCTTTGTCCGGAGGATGTCAAAACCCACAGTTCAGCCTGCCGAGCTGAACGAAGGGGGCGAGATCAGCATCCCGAAGCTGACGGTCCCGATGGCCCTGTTACCATGGCAGCCATCAAGGGTCGTAGGTGCTGCCGGAAGCTCCGAGCAACCCAGCACGCAAGACTCAAATGCTCAAGTCAGTTCCGATGCATGGATCTCGGAGATCCGGAACTACTTGAAAGACAACATCCTTCCTGACGATGATGTATCCGCTGACCGGGTAGTCAGATTGGCTAAAAGATACACGTTGGTAGAAGGGGATCTCTACCGGCGCGGTGCCAACGACATCCTAATGCGGTGCATCACAAGGGAAGAAGGCTGCGAGCTCCTCGCAGAAATCCATGGAGGCGAGTGTGGGAACCACGCGTCTTCCCGCACGCTGGTCGGAAAAGCCTTTCGGCACGGCTTCTACTGGCCAACAGCGCTCCAGGATGCTACTGAGCTAGTGAAGAAATGCAAAGCATGCCAATTTCATGCAAAGCAAATTCATACACCTGCTCAGCCCTTACAAATGATACCTCCTACGTGGCCTTTCGCCGTGTGGGGGATGGACATCTTGGGACCCTTCCCAAGAGCCGTCGGAGGTTACAAGTTCCTGTATGTCGCCATCGACAAGTTCACCAAGTGGCCGGAAGCTACTCCTGTTGTGACGATCAACAAACAATCTGCAATCAATTTTCTACAATCTATCGTGAGCAGATTCGGAGTCCCAAATAAGATCATCACTGATAATGGGACTCAGTTCACAAGCTCCTCATTTCAAGGATATTGCGAAGACCTCGGCATACAAGTTTGCTACGCCTCCGTAGCTCATCCTGCCAGCAATGGGCAAGCCGAGAGAGCAAACGCAGAAATCCTTAAAGGACTAAAAACGCGCACTTATGAGCGTTTGAAAAAGCACGGAGCTAATTGGATCGAGGAGCTTCCGCCCACTCTATGGGCTAACAGGACTTCTCCAAGTCGGGCAACCGGAGAAACACCCTTCTTCCTGGTGTACGGAGCAGAAGCGATCCTTCCTCCGGAGATCACCCTGGGTTCCCTCCGAGTCCGGACCTTCGACGAAGCCGCGCAGGACCAGCTCCGGCGTGAAGACCTAGACCTCCTCGAGGAGGGAAGGTGCCAAGCAGCTGTTCGGAATGCCCGATACCGCCAAGCTCTACGGCGCTATCATCAGCGGCATGTACATAACCGACAGCTCGAGGAAGGCGATCTGGTGCTACGGAGAATACTATCCAGAGAAGGGCAAAACAAACTCTCCCCCGGCTGGGAAGGACCCTTCCGAGTGATCAAAGTATCCCGTCCCGGAAGCGTTCGCTTGGCTACCGAGGATGGGACACCTCTCCCAAATCCTTGGAACATCGAGCACCTCCGTAAGTTCTACACTTAATTCCACGGAGGTGAGTCTTAAGTAACTTGAAGTGTATGTTATAGAGTCATTGTACAGAGTCGGGTAATTCCTCCGGGAGAGCAGCCGGACCTTTCCTGAAAGGTTTGAAAAGCTCATGCAACACTTGATACAGTCTCCGGACTAGAAGTGTAGCTAATTACCCTGGGTTAAACGAGAAACCAAACACACTTAGCCTGGTTCCGTACCCTAAGAGTGTACTCGTTTCCCATGTACCCCGGACCTATAATGAAAGACATCTTCATGTGAAATAGACTCCACGTGCATTCATTTTTGCATAGGCTCGACATTTTTATTTTTCTCTTTCTTGTCTATAACAGAAACGTGCAATTCTTAAGAAGTTCTAGTTTAACCGATTTATGTACGATTTGAGTTGAATTGTCGGATTTTTTAGATTTAAATGTCATCTGTGGCCAACTCGCCTGAAAGCCGTCAAGCCATTCTAGGGCCGGAGTGCGCTATCGACTTAGCCTGGTCAAGCACCCTAAGTACGCCACTCTACCTACACCCCGGCAGGCCAAAGTAAGGTGGGTCCATGGACAATTAGATCTAAAAGAAAAGACAATTCACCCAATCATACTAAAAATCGTGTTCAACTTGAAATTCTCTTGAGAACCGTAAGCCGCAACGAAGTTATAGATAAGGAACGAATTTTACTGTTTTTCTTGGCCTAAGTGTGCAGGAAGAATAAACCCAACATTGATGGAGAAAAATCGGAGTTAACCAAGCTCCGACTCCCACCGGCGTTAACTTGAAGATGGTGAGAAGACTCTATCACTAGAGTCTGTTGCCAGCAAGCCAGGCGTGGCAAGGGTCATTGCCGGAGCTACTAAGCTCCGACACCTTGAAGTATTAACTATCGACACTCAACGTGTTGGTAGAGGCTATTGCCGAAGCTACTAAGCTCCGACAATGGGCAACGCCGGAGCTTCTAAGCTCCGACGACTTCAAGGGACCTTCACTATCGAAAACTTCGGACCTAAACTATACGAGTTCGAAGCAAATCTGTCTTCAACAAAAATCAACATCCTTTTGGTACATGTCCACAATCAAATTGTGCACATCTACCAGGGGGCCAAGTGAAGACAAAGATGTTGAAGACAAAAAAATGAAATTCACGAAAAATTGGGGATTTCATTTCATCAGAAGACCGGAGATTACATCTGGAGACAAAGGATTACAAAATTGAGGAAGAAGAGAAGATACAAATAAAGGCTAAGAAAGATAGTCCTAGACCCTATGGAAGAACTCAGCGACCTTCTGGGCGACCTCCGACACGCTGGCTCGGGTAGCTTCGCCTTCTCCTTCAACTGGGCCTTCAAGCACCGGGTCCAGAGGGAATCGGGGGTTCCGGCTAGTGTAGCACGTCAACACATATTCTGTGACGTTCCTAGCCAGGGATTGCCCCTCGACCTCCAACTGGTCCGCGATGACGTCGCCCACCTTGGAGAGCTTGCTGCCCGCAGCGCCCAACGCTTGCAGCGCAAGGTCCGGCTCCGGCTCCGGATCATCCGGAAGCACGGGGCTGAAACCCATCGGCGCTAGCGCGTCGTCGGCCTTGCTCAGGAACTCCCAAATTTGCAGGGAGTCCGTCTTCCTCAGGCCCTTCATCTCTTCCAAGGACCTCCGGGCCGCCGCCAGCTCCGAATTCTCGCGGGAGAGGCGCTCAACTTCTTTGGCGTTTTGCTGAATCTTCGCAGCAACCCGCTTTTCGAGTCTTCCGAGCTCCTCCTCCCGGAGGTGGATCTTGTTCCGGCGGTCGACCAGGTCTTTCTCCCTAGCCTCTATTTTCTTCTCCCGGGCGATGAGGGCACACTCATACTCGTAGAGTTCCTGCCCTCGCACCCAGGTCTTCTCCTCCTCTTCGAGGCAGCGCTCTTCCAATTTTTTAGCGCGCTCCTCGAGGCCCTTGTCCGCCAGAGCTGTCTTCTCGGCGAGCTCTTCTTCACGTCGCAAGACGTCATCCCGTAGCTCCAGGAGTTTTTGCTCCTCATCCTCGAGCCGCTTTTCCCTTCCCTCAAGCGCCTCTCGGCGCTTGATGAGTGCGGTACTGATGGCTTCGAGTTGATCGTACCGGGCGTTGGCCGCATCATTGGCAGCTTTAGCTTGGTCGTGGTACTCCTGGGATTGGGCGTCGAGGTTGTGAGTCATGCTCTCCCTCTCGTCCAGCATCTCACCCCAGAGCTCCAAGCGGACCTTCTCCCGCTTGATCCATTCCTTGTCCGCAGCAATCCTCGACTGCGCCAGCTTGGTCTCGAATTGGAGTCTATTACGCCACCTCCTCAGGGTTTGGCGCTCCTCTTCAAGAACCTTGCTGTCGTGGAAGAAGGCTAGTTGGACTTGGCGCAGACTGGAGCAAGCGTTGTCGATGGACATCGACAGCGAGATGGGCTCCGGACCTTCTGGGGTCTCCTCCGCTGGTTCCAGCGGGTCTTCATTTACAAAAATTGGGTCCCACTCTGCGAGAGCGGAACCCCGAGCTTCCAAGGCACTAGGGCCCTCCTCCGGGATGGCCTCAGTCGCCACTGAAGAAGGTCCCGCCACCAAATCTTCATTCGCCCCCTCAGGCTGGGGGCCGGCGACTTCGTTCAGGCACTCTGGCTCCGCCACGGGTACCATCGACGTCGTCGCCTCCAATGGCTCCGGCCGGGACGCTTCTTCTGAGGGGAGCTCAAGCTCCCCTGCCTCCACCACCACCGGCTCTGCAGCCGGCGCTCCAATAACTACCGGCCTTGCGACCGGAGCTTCAGAAGTAACCGGCTCAATTGCCGGAACCACTTCAACTTCCGGCTCGCACGCCGGGGCTTCAGCTGCCTCCGGCTCGACCGCCGAAGCTCCAGCATTTTCCGGCTCTGAAGCCGGGACCGCTACTTCCTCCGGCTCGACAGCCGGAGCATCTACTTCTGCAGCACCAGGGCCCGGAGCTTCAACCTCCGGAGCGGGTGCCGCTGGCGCATCTTCAATCCTGTGGTCCGGCGCTACCATGGGAACTTCTGGAGACGACTCGAGGTCCATGACCACGACAGCCGGCGCCGGAGCTGTCGCAGCCTCCGCCTGAGGCGGCACCGGGGCTGGAGCAGAAGCCCTCGCAGCCTCAGACACTGTGGCTGAGGGCGGAGCTTCACTCCCCTTCTTGGGAACGCTGCAGATGAAGAATGAAGAAATTGAGCAAACAGATGCTATAATTAAAAGTTAATTGAGGTAAGCAAGAAAAATTACCTTGGGAGGTTCACGCACCAGCTTGCGCGAAACCTCTTTCCCGGACGTTCCGGGCTGGCCACGGTCGGCGTAGGAGCTCCGGGAGGACTCCCAGGACTTGCCGTAGCCGCGGGCGTTTCCCGGGTCGGAGCTCTCCTTGACCGGGAGGAACTCCTAGACCTGGAGGCCCTCACCGCTTCTCGAACCGGAGTCGCCTGTCCGGAGCTGGCACCTCCGGAGGGACCCATCACGGGGACAGCCGTACTCCGGGAGGATCCCACCGCCGGAACAGTAGCGCTCCGAAAAGACCCCACCACGGGGACAGACGCTACAGCAGCGGAGGACCCTCCTTCCTGAGGACGGGGAACTGGCGGGGAAGTAGCAAGCCCGACGGACCTCCCGTCAGCATGACGCAACTTCCTCTTCCGGCTCTCTGGCTCCTCCGCCAGCTCCTTGCCCTTGCCGGTGACCTCAGCTCTTGGCTGAGAGACAGGGGCGGAGCCGCCTTCCGACAACCCGGGGATCGCCAACGAGGCGGTCGATCTTCTCTCAACGACGCCAAGGTCGTCAAGCGCGGGCATCTTCCGCCGGAGCTCCCTGCAGAACTCAACTTCCTCGTTCAGGGGGAGGAAAGCCGGTGGCGGAGTCAAGTACGCTCCGTCTACATCGATGCCGTGCTGGAATTTCTTGAGGTGAAACTCCAAGGACTTCCCCACCATGCTGGACTTCAACCCGGTTTCAACCCGGTCTTCGTCCATCACGCTGTTGAGGGCCCAGGCGAGCTTCTCCCTCCTCTTCAGCGGTGCCCACCTGTTGAACAGGAAGTTGCAGAACACCGCCTGGGGAGTCAATCCTCCCTCCACACATTGGCGGATCCTTGATAGGACGGGATCGAAGGCTGCCGCCAGCACCGGAACTTCGCTCCACACTGACGTGTCAATGCCAGGCAGACCTTCTGGCAGCTCCAACCGCTCGTGCTCCTCCACCCGGACAACTACCCAATCTTTCTTCCAGTCATCCCACTTCCCGGAAGGGAACGACCGGAGGTACTTGAACGGGCACTTCTTGCGCTTCACAAAGTAGTAGAAGCCAAGGTACTCGTCACTTCGGCCGGTGGTTTGGACGGTGAAGAAAGTGCGGAAGAGCTCGATGCAGGGAGGAATGCCCACCCACATCTCGCAGAAGTGGACAAAGATGGACACAAGGAGAAGGGAGTGAGGGCCAAGGTGGTATAGCTGTAGACCGTAGAAGTCCAGCAGCATCAAAAAGAAGGAAGAAAATGGTGGGATCAACCCCACCATGGCATACGATGAAAAGTATACCATTTCGCCGGAGTGCTCCTTTTTAAAGGGAAGCTCTCCTCCGGTGCGGATTGAACGGTTGAAGAAGTCCGACGACCACCCCATGAGGGTTCGGACCTTCTTCAGATCGCTCTCCGTCTTCAAACGACTCTCACGCAGACCCAACTCCATCGCAGCACAGCTAGGCGAGAGAAGAAAAGCAAAGCACGAGTTGGGAGTTTGAGCGCAAGAACAGATGGAAAGCGTAAAGAACTCCCGACGGTGCGCTTTCCTTCTTAAGTAAGCCCTCGCAACGCTTGGATGGAAACTGCAGGGGAGTTAAGCATACTACTCAAGAATTCGACCCAGCCGATGACAAGAGGGCCCGGGACCACCCTGACGATCAAGTCGAGGCTCTTACCCAGGCGAACAGTTGTCATCACGAGGCGGGAAACCCAAAGGCGGCGGACTGACAAGGCGCGCGGAACCGATACGGTTTCCGTATCGGGAACCGACGACCTTCAATTGCGAGAGATCCGCACGTCAAAGATCTTATCTGCCGCCTGAGGTGCGCCACGCGTCGGGACTCAACCATAAAGCCCCGCCAAAGGCACCTCCGAAGACTCTTGAAGACCCAGTTCAAGAGTCACAAGTATGGACCCACCTCCGGCGGAACGACTCCATCCCGTTGGCCTTCCCCGGAGGTAGGTCCAGGGGGCCACTGTCGGTACCCTAAAAACCATACACCCCCTGAGGTTACAAAGATCTCAAGGGAAGGACATCAACTCAAATTGAAGACCCTTGGGGGCCCACTCGCCAGACGTGACCGGACCCGCTTCTCCAACATGGTTAACCTCTAGGTTGCCACGTGTACTGTCAGCCCAGAGCTATTACCCGCAAGGGTGAAGCTCCGGGCCAAGTACTGAAACGGCACCTCCGGAGGTAGCCCCCGACCGAGAGAAGCTCCGGACATGACACGTACCAGGTCACCCCGGAGCTTCCCGCTTCTCCCAAGCAAGCTCCGGAGCTGCCACGTGTCCATACGTCGGAGCTAAACCGCTTCAAATCCCCGGGAGACGTTGTAACGGCTCCGGATCTCCAAAGGACAGCTGCAGACTTCAAGACCCGATTAATTATCATTAATTCCACATTAATGACACTTAATCGGATGATATTAACACCTGTAACGGCACTGTCGGAGCCGTTACAGGGTTATTAGCAACAATTAATCTCGCGTATCAATACTAGTAACCGCCAGGGCCACATGTCGGGCCAGGCTGACTTGTAACGGTTTGTCCTTGTGCTATAAAAGGACAAACCGACGATACACGGGAGGGAGAACTCTAGAACACTCTGAGGCTCACAAGTTAATACAACACACATACACACCCCCGTGGAGTAGGGTATTACGCTCAGGCGGCCCGAACCACGTAAACCACCGTGTCACTTGTGTCCAAATCGCATTTCACTTTCTTAGATCTCCGCGCGCCCAGACCGAACTACAAACTCCTTCAAACACTTTTCATAGTGTTAGGGGATCTGCCGACTCCAACAGTCGACACATTCCTAACATAGGATTCAATTTAAGACTTGCATGCAGCTAATTCTATCTATGTCCTTAATAATTCCTAACCGGTGCAAAGTGGTCAAGGACACTTGCCTTTTCTTTATTTCATGTAGCTGCTCAGCCTTCTAGTAGAACGCCCGATTCTTCAAGTCTTCACGTCGCATCACGATCAAGGCCCGAGAACGAATAAACTACCGAAAAAGAGATAAACACGCACATTCAATAACAGTACACTATACAAATAAAACAAGTAATAAAGAGTACAACGCGCATATCCTACGGTGCAACGAGAGCCTACGCACGGTTACGGCTTATCACGGTGTTACAGGCATTTTATCACGTATCTATGGTTATAGCTTATCTAGCATAATTAAATAATGATTAAGATGGCAATTCATTAACCTTAATGGTAGACTACACTTAAACCTGCATGCAGCATTAAATTAAACCCATGTTATAAATCGTTTAAAGTGGGCAAGAGTATGTTTCTCTATTATCACATGCAATGATACATCTATTCTATATGCCAAGAATCATTTAAAAGGTGAAGAACATGTTTTATTAGGTACTCATAGTATTATTATGCATGAACAAATATTTACAAGGACATTTAATACAAATATAACATTTACTAGGGTTCTATATATGAATTCAGCATGCCACAACTCCATTTTAATTAAAACAGCACTAAACATGAGGTACTATGTGAATAGTTAATTACTGCAGGGGCTAAATCACTATTATTATTTAAACCATGGGCTAATCTGCTTAAATAAATCACTGCAGAAACTAAGACAGCAAAGTGCAAGGGTCCAAATGCCAAATACAATTGGAAAGCAGTATTTTAAGACATGCCAGGGGCTAAACAGGAAAACCGAGGGCCTATTTGCATTAAAATCAAAACTACCAGGGTGTGGGTGCAAAACAGTCAAGGAGTTACACGCGGTATAACATGGACCGCAGGATTCTAGATGGACGGTTGTGATTTTATTAAGTGAACACGTTCTCTTGATCTAATCTTGGCCATTGGATGTGGATCTAACGGCTAGGGAGAGAAAAGGAGGGGCGAGCGTCTTCTTCCAGAGGGCCACCGGCGGAGGCGCCATGGGCGCGGCCCAGAGCTCGCCGGGAAACGCCGTTTACCGGCTAGGTCCGCTGCTACTCGACGGGTACAAAAGAAAACGAGGGAGGAGGGTCTGCATAACTCACCAACGGGATTCACGCAGGCTGGAACGACGCGCGAGGTTGGTTTCGATGGCAAAGGGCGGCGGACGACGGCATCGGTCTTCGATGGATCGGCGTTACGGTGGCGATCTCTCGGCGTCACCTTGCCCGAGAGGTGTTCCGGAACACAAGAAACAAGATAGGGGGGTTAGACCGAGGGGGAATCACGTGCAGACGTAGGAACGACGACGAGGGCGGTGGACCTCACCTGACCTCGACGGGAAACACGTCGACGGCGTCAATCCACAGTGGGGTCGGATCGGCAAGCAAGCGCGTGTCTTAGAGAAGCAGGAGGGCAAGAGGGTGAGGCTGCTTAAGGCGTGGTTAGAGAGTACCGCGATGCAGTGCGGCGGCCGCGGTGCTCACCGAAAATGGCGGCGACGCGACTAGGGATTCGGGACAGGGGCTAGGGTTGGGGGTGGTTTTATAGGGCGGGGGCTCCTTGCGGCGCACGAGGAGGGGGCTCGGATATTTTCGGGGCTGGGGGGGGGAAAGCTGGCGCGTGGGCCCCAGGGGCAGAGGGGGAGGGCGGGAGCTGACGGGGCCCGGCGTTGGTGAGAGGGAGTAGCGCGGCCCGCGGCGCAGAGGGTGTGGGAAAAGGACAAAGGGAGAGGAGGGATCCTATGCCCAGGTGGGCCGGCGGGGAAGTGAAGGGCTCGGTTTGGGCTGGGGGAGGAGTGGGGTTTCGGCCCAGAAGGGAAATTTGCACAGGAAATAGATTCTCCGATTTCTAATCTCGTATTCAATTCAAATTTAAGTTTTTGAATTCAAACAAAGTTTTGACATGTTTTCTAGATTAATATTATTTTATTCAACACACACACATATGCAAACACTCACAAGAAATCATCACAAAATTCCACACATTCCCTTAATTTAATTTATTTCTTACCTAAAATTTAATGTTTAAATTACTATAAATACAAAATTTGACTATATTAAAATTTGGGGTGTTACAGACGGCCGGCGATCGAGGCTGCGACGAGAGGCACAGGGGTAAGGGGTTGGTGCGGTGCCGTCCGCGCGCTCGGCATCAGCAGCCCCGGTCTCGTGGACCAGCTCTGTGCGCATGAGGATAGCGTGCATGCACGGGGGCACGGGGCCACGGTGCTGCTCGCGCGCGGACCCGGTCGAGGCTCGATCACAGCCGTTCCAAAAGCGCAATTCGCCGCTTGGTGATCGGCGGCCACCGACCGAAACGCAAGAACGACGGGTGCGGATGCAAGCGATCGACTTGCGGGGCGCGGATGGATGATTGGAATTGGATTCCCCGTTTGTACCAGACCACGGTGCCATTTGATAAATGGTACTTTCAGCTGGTCTTAACTATATACTCCTTCCATTTCAATATATTAGTATTTGTAGCATTTAACTTTTTTTATAAGCAAATTTAGCAATTTGATAGCTTTGCACTCCAATAACTCATCATACGGGCCTCACCACTCCGATCTCCCTCCTAGCTCTTTGCTCCTGCTCGCGGACGCTAACCGCCCAAGAAGCAGCGAAGCACATGTTGCTCTCGCGTCGCTTCCCCAAACCGACTGCCTCGATTGTGGCCCCACCGCGAGCTCGGCGGGCGGCGGCCACATCCCACCGCGAAAGCAGATCGTGGACGAACTCCTCGACCTTGATTGCCTTCCCGTTGCAAACCCCGTCGATAGGAGCTTCGCCTGACCCTCGTCCTCCGAGCCCTCGCTACGCCTCTCGTTGCCCACGGGCACGTCGGACCACGGGGCACTGTCGTCGCGTAAAGTCCACCCTAGTCAGTATAAACCCGGCCCCTTATGCATTGCATCCGAACTAAAATAAACTATGAAAATGTGTTCTAACGACATTTAATTAAGACCGAAGGGAGTATAACCTAACCACCTCAATAATACGTTAATAATTATTTTTGTACCAACCTGCGTGATGACCTCTTGTGCTATAAAAAGAGAGTATCAACACGGTACGTAGGAGAACACTTCTTCCCCAGCACTCTTTTTTTTTTCCCAAAATGCTTCTTCCCCAGCACTCTGTCTTTTGTTCTAAGGGGCACGAGCTTTCTCTTTATACTCTCTTTTATAAATAAGAACGACTAGAATGCAATAAGTTATTCCGTACAACATGCAAAAATTACTGGTGGGTCACATGATTTCCATCATACGCTTATTGTATTTTTCTCTTTAAACCCTCTCCCACCAAGTAATAAAGTTCTTGTTGTACAGTGATAGAGTTTAAATATAAAAGTACCATGACCTTATCTCCCCCCTACAACCCTATCCTCCCACCTTCGGTTTCAATTCCAGCGCCCCGATCTGGAGCGACAACGGCAAGCGATGCTCAGCAACGCCTGCCGCCGTAATAAGAAGAAGAGTACTAATTATTCGATACCTAAATTTTTCTCAAATTTCAAGCACGGACCTGAAATCTAGACGGAATCTAATACATAAATACATTAATAGTGATATTATCTTTTAAAAGGCTCGAACCTGAATAAAAAAAAATCAATCGTATGCAGCCTCGACCAAATATGCTAATCCGTGTTCATACATCGACACAAACACGGACGACATGCATATGCTAATCTCTCGATGATATACTATCAGCAGCAGCACATACAGGCATATGACCGAACCAATCATCGTGCCAATAAAATACCACCCATACGGCCATACGCCCTACGTTATCTTCATCGCCCTGCATCGGGACTCGGAACGAACGGGGCCAGACGATATGGCCGGAGTATTTTTCTTCTTTTTGGATGGATGGATGGATGAATGGAGTCTGCAGCTTCCATAGTGTCAAAGTGAGGCGTCACCGGTCGGGTCAGAATGTCAGGTGTCTGCTGACACTGCTACTAGCTGAAGGGAAGGTTCGAACGATCTAGCTTGCCCGGTCTCGGCCGAGTCAGTCGTCCATGACGCACGCACCAGTAGTGTCCCGCCTTGCTCGCCATGCTCATGCTCTGCCGCGCCCATGCATGGTCACAACTTACAACCATCTCATCAGTCACACCACGCACGCACGCACGCACGCGCGCGAGCACGGTCCAAGCCTGATCGGTCCATCGGTGGTGTGGAATGCATTGGCAACACGGCGGCGTCACGTCGCACGTCACAGGCACAACAGATATGGGTCAGAAGCACGTACGACGAGACGATGCTACAAGGTACTACTCCTAAGCGATTGTTTAAAGAAGGTGATTGTTTAAAGCAAGTCTTAAACCGTTCTGTTTGTTTGATTGGCATCGTCCGAGCAGCCACTCATAAGCGATTGTTTAGTCGTCAATCAAGCTATGTCGACGATTAAACAACTGGAAGGTCGGTGCCATGGATAATGGACTTTTGGGGATTGCAGAAGCAAGGAGGCGTATGCACAGTACAGTGTGTATGCATTTTTGCCGTACTTGTACAAAACCGTGAGTTTACTAATGTCGTCGTCAAAGCTGGGCTGCTGTTGCTGCTGACAAAAGGGCGTGTATAGGTTTGCAAGAGCGCGCGCGTGAAGCTAGTTAATTCATCTCCAAACTTTGTATCATCATGAGCCTAACTTCTGTGGGAAATTTGTGCCATTGTGTATTCGTGCCGTTCGTGAATAGTATGCCGTGAACTTTACGTACAGTGTTTTTGACTGGAAAAAGAGCTGTGTGTGTCTCTGGTAACCGTATTAACTTGGTCAAAGGTTGGTAGAATAGACTATATATATAACCATCTTGAGTAAACTGAAATCTCACGGTTTGCTCTATATATACCATGCGTAAAGAGACAAGTGCATCCGTCACCATGACTCACTCTAGAAGAAACGGTAATAACAACTTTTTGACGTGTAAGTGGTTACAACTTGAAAACTGTATCTCGTTTCCAAAGTTAGAAGCTTCATGGACACGACTGTTACAACCTCGGTTCAACGCTGCTGCCAGCACGTGTGCTACAGCATTCAGTCTTTTACCTCCGCTGTTACCGCTTGTGCTGGTCCTAACATTTCCACAGCCAACACACACGCAACTGGCATGCACACGCCTACTGCTACTGCATTCATGCCGGCGGTTTCAAGCAACGTGCGGCGTGAGCGTGGTGGTGGACCGCTCCCGCTCCAAATGCAGATCATTCACAAATGTCTGCGCTACAGCTCCCATCTCTTTCACTTCCAATCTAAAAAGGAACAAACATCTTAGCTGCACCGCAAGTGTTACGAAGCTGTCAGAAAAGGACATCCGCTTTCTGAAAACAAAGTGGACCGGACGCACAGAAACACCTCCAAACTGCTGGTCTCGGAGCAAAATCTGAAGCATGTACGCTATACGGCACATGTATTTCATTTTCAAGATCACTGAATCGTTTCTGCCACTTTTGTCAAATGCGCTGTAATTTTTTTCCTGACGGAAAAATGCTGTCGAGAAGGTAAATCTGGAGCCAGGAAAACTTTTGAACAACGAACGTCGCAAAGCTTGGACACTGCTCTGACTTGTGACCGAAACAAACCAAATTCGTTCTTCGCCTTCGCACCATCTGAACAGGGAAAAAAGACCTGAAACTGGTGGTGGCCCGCCTTGTTGGTACGATCGTCGTCGCTTCCGCTGCGGCGTCCCTCTCAGAGCTTCAGGCGTCAACCGGTTGATCTCTCCCTCGCCGAGCGAGAAAAATAATCTCCGGGCGCCGCTTCCGCCTGTCGTCTAGCAGGGCATGAATATTCCCGGCCGCTTTGGAGGCATCTGATGACGAGCGAGAGAGACAGAGAGAAGAGAGGTCCTTTATCCTGAAGGAAAACTACCACCGGCCAAGCAAGGCTCGACAACGTCGCCGTCAGGTTCTTCTTCTTACTGGCACTCATCTGTATACGTACTCGGTAATGATAATCTGTGCTGCTTTGGCATGGACTACTCTCCTTACCCTATGCGAACCCTAGGTATGAATCATTTCCGTTCGTCCTCAGAGTTGCAGTTGCAGGCAGAGAGAGAGAGAGAGAGATGGTAAAGCAGAATTAAGTGACCATGTCTTTGCGATGAGATGCACGCGATCTCGTTCCTTCGCTCTAGCGTTTGTCAGTTTCTCGGCGGCTACCATGTTGTGCATATTCTGGCGTTCGGTGGTCGATCTCACCTAACATATAGGGTCGCCGGGCGAGGAGGTCAACCTTTCCGCTCGCGCATCAATCTTCAGCCATGACTGGGCCGGGACGGCATGGCTTCAGCTGTCCCGGTCATGGCTTCTTCACCTGCTGCTCAGCAAACCTGGCACACAGTGTCAGCGATTCGTCTTTCTTTCTTTCCCTCTGTTGTAAAATCAAGTACTACCAGCACTTCCTGCCTCGTGCATTCATGTGATCCAGATGTGGAGCATGTGTTCCTGATTCCGCAGTGGCCAATCGGGCAAGTCCTTTGCATTGCCGCGACGACGACCCAATGACCCCAACGGATAAAAGGATAGAAGATCGCTTGCCTGAACCAGTCCGTGTCGTCTCGTGAACAGAGGCTAAAGCTGCTTTAGCCTTCAAAAGCACGGTCAAAATCTTGCCCCAGCAGGAGCAACAGTTTGCAAAGGTCACGCAACTTGCTCAAGACGTACGGAGTACCCCGTGTCTGTTCTTCTCACCAACCGTACACATTTCGAGCTCCCTTTTTGTACTGTAATACGGCAATACAGACGCACTTATCCACGACCGGTCGACGCTGCTGGACAGAGTCGTGTTTTTTGCCATGGCATAGCACATACAGAAATACTCCCTCGGTTTTGTTTTAATTGTCGTTAAGACAACCTTCGTTAGTTTATTTTTAGTTCATTTTGATTATCTGAAACGACAATTATTTTAGAACGGAGGTAGTAACGTATATACTCACCCCGTCCACCAATAATTGTCACTCGTTAGTTTATTTTTGAACTAATATGTGATAAATATTTAGAGTGACGAAAAGAGTACTAGATTCTACGGTTGAAACCAAAGGATGCAGGTTTTAGAAACAACCAAAGGATGCAGAGCTTATGAGTATGCCTTGACACTTCGGTTCATGCACGGCGATTTGATTACGTTAAACGTGGGCGTAAACATAGAGACAGTGGAAACTGATGTGACCTACAGTACTACTCCCTCCGTTCTGAAATAATTGTCGTTTCAGACAATCAAATGAACTAGAAATGAACTAACGAATGTTGTCCTAACGACAATTAAAACGAAACGGAGGGAGTAGCTAGTAGTGTGTCATTTAGGTCTCGGCCGGAGCCGGATGGGCATTGTTATATGATGCGTGCTTTTGAAAAATGGACGCGAACAGCGAAACGGAGGATGACCTACACACTAGCAGGCGTCTCCAATTGGAGAGGCCTCGTTTTCTCGACTTTTCCGACCTGTTTATTTTAGCTAACACTCGACGAGTTGGACATGGTGACGGCTTCAATAATTCGTTGTCTCAACAGTACTAATATTTTTCCCAGTTCTAAAAAAAAACAATAGTCTTTTCTTTATGGCCGTTGACCTAGCTTCGAGACTTCATCAGGTTAAGTCTACTATGTGACCTATAGAGCTGAGAAGCAAGCAGCCAAATCGATCGTCGTTGTCAGTGGGCACGAGATGCATTAGTACTTGAGCAGGCACTTCCGTTATGCAAGTGCTCATTATTGTCATTAGAGAAGTAATTTTAAATACGGCAGTCGCGTCATGTCGTTGTACGCGTACAGGAAAGTTAGAAGAATATATGTCATCAGTCGCGTATGAACAAGCACAACGAGGTGCTCGTGCTGTCAAAATAAACCACCATGATTCCGCCAAATCTTTTCACAACGATCTACGACTATATAGAAAAAGTGAAAATAAATATTGCACCTGTCTCTAGTTACCTGACGTTTATGATAAGATTTTTAATTCTAAATATCAAGTACTCTCTTTGTCTCCAAAATTTATAAAAACGATATTTTTTTGAGACAGGAGAGTAATTAGGAACAGAGAAAACATATGAAAACAGTGATAGTTGTAAGGCAAAACTAGGAGTATTTTTACTTACGAAGAGAGTTTTTTGGCTCCGGCTATTCTGTTTCTGCACACGCACAAAACGCCGGAAAGGGGAAGCGTTGGGCTTGTGGAGGATGGCGGCGGCGGGTTCCGTGGCTCGGTTGCGCCTTTGCTGGTCTGTGTACCTGAGTTCTCGGTGCTTACTGGGCTGCATATGTTTTTTTTTTTCGCGAACGTTACTGGGCTGCATTGCGTCGCAGATTGAATTAGCAGTTTGTGGGCTGTTGGGCTAGGCCCTGATGCTTTCTAGTGTACACGTCGAAGTTGATCTGCTTTTGAAATTGTTTATCTGAAGTAAAAGCTGAGTGAATGTAGTTCACATTTTCTTACGGTGGAATTGCGACTATCAACGCAGCACGGCCATTCGCAATCAATCTTAAAATCTGTTCATCTATTTCTTAGTGTCATACAGTACATAAATGTTGTGCGTGTATGCGCTATACGAGAACTGAACATCTCATTAAAAGGACACATATATTTTGCATGCCAAACTGTAGAGCCCTGTTTCGTTCTGACAAAACAATTAAGCTTTTTTTCCAGTAAATTGTTTGGTCATCTCAAGTTCCCTTATTTAAAAACCACAAGCCTTTTCCAGTAATACTGTTACTCGCTAACGAATTGTATTTCACCGCATTGACAAATGACAGATCAGATCACTCGATCATTAAGCACGGTGCGCTGTTACCGGTGCACAGCACAGAGGACCAGGTCCATCCGCGATTCACTCCCGCGAGCTCCCCTCCCCACCCTCCTCCAGATTCCTCCTGTCCTTCACCCCCAGCACGACCCCGATCCCCAAACCCCTACCACCTTTCCCCGCACCGCGGAGCCGCCACTCCCCACCCCCGCGGCTCACCATTCCGAGGAAAACCTAGATCCGGACGCCTCGCCGCCGGCCATGGCGACCCGCCGGGCCCTCTCCTCCATCCTCCGCACCGCCTCCCGCCTTCGCTCCGCCTCACCGTCCCCGTGCCCCCGCGCGCCGCTCCCACACCGCCCGTCCCCCGCCGGATTCCTCCTCAACCGCGCCGCCGGCTACGCCTCCGCCGCCGCGGCCCAGGCGACGCCCGCCGCGCAGCCCCCGCCCACCGGCAAGACCACCGGCGGCGGCAAAATCACCGATGAGTTCACCGGCGCCGGCGCCGTCGGGCAGGTGTGCCAGGTCATCGGTGCCGTCGTGGACGTGCGGTTCGACGAGGGGCTACCCCCGATCCTGACGGCGCTCGAGGTGCTCGACAACAACATCCGCCTCGTGCTCGAGGTGGCCCAGCATCTCGGGGAAAACATGGTGCGTACCATCGCCATGGACGGAACCGAGGGGCTCGTCCGCGGCCAGCGCGTGCTGAACACCGGTTCTCCCATCACCGTAAGCCTACCCCGTCTCGTTCCTCATACCCTCTCGTGCTTTGAGGTGATTTATTCTGATCTAATCCGACGAAATGGTAAAGTAGTATCTGTCATATTGATCCCGTTGTTGGGATCTGTGTATTGACTAGCGAATCCAGCTTTTATAGACGATCACTGCACTTTGCTAACGGATTGGTGCTGTCCCGGTTTCTAAATTCTAATGGGTCCATATATCGAAATGCATAGATGTTGACTGCAAAAATGGCACCAATGAATAGCATGCTCATCACGTCTTTATGCTATTCGAAGTCGTGATTTGTGGTTTCATCTGTTGACACTGAAAATTTACCATGGTGATAATATGGTAAAGTTCTGCACGCCATTTGATGCTGTGGTCCCAGAGTCACACAAGCCTAGGATCGCAATTTTTGTATTTTTCTGTGTAGTCTGGAGCTGTGAATGGAGATATGATTCTGTAATGAAAATTCCTGGACCTATAGATTCTGGGTTAGTACTGAATTCAGATAGTTACAAAATTGAAAAGTTCCCCGTATAAGATTTTTCATTAATTATGTCTTCTTCCTGTCTCCATTTCTCTTCACAACAGTTTTTTTAGCTGTAGAATTAGCTTTCAAGCTTATCATTTGCAGTCAACTTTCATGCTAGGTGATTATGTAGTGTAGTCCGTGATACTGTGCATATGATTAGATCAATATGAATATCAGTTGTGAACTGTCTGTAACTTGCATGCTGCTATTATATGAAAGTTTGCTAGCTGGTAAGTTGTACATATTTATTGTCTAGAACTTATGTTCTGCTAGTATCTTTACTGTCACCACCTTACATTATGATGTCTATGTACTGTTTGTTTTATGTCTTGCATTATTGTTTCTAGGTCCCTGTTGGTAGGGCAACACTTGGGCGCATTATGAATGTTATCGGTGAACCTATTGATGAGAGGGGAGACATAAGTAAGTCTTTGATAATTGGCTTGAATTTTCTATGTAGTGTTCATACTAATTATTCTCTTTTGATTGCTTCTCTTTGCATCAGCGACAAACCACTTCCTTCCTATCCATCGTGAAGCCCCTGCTTTTGTTGAGCAAGCTACGGAACAGCAAATTCTTGTTACTGGAATCAAGGTATAATACTAATTTTCTGGTAGCCTGTCTTTTACTCGTGACTTTTGAATTAACTTAGCCTCTTTTCATCTCGCAAAACATTAACATTTGTGTGCCATGTTTGGTTTTAATCAAAGGCTTTTACTAATATCAGGTCGTGGATCTTCTGGCACCCTATCAAAGAGGAGGCAAAATTGGTCTCTTCGGTGGTGCAGGGGTGGGCAAAACTGTCCTCATTATGGAGTTGATCAACAATGTCGCCAAAGCCCATGGTTAGTTTTTATAGAGCTGTTGGACTCCGCTGTATATGTTGTTGGCTGATATGTTTGATTTGCTTGTTTCAGGTGGTTTCTCTGTCTTTGCCGGTGTTGGAGAACGTACTCGTGAGGGTAATGACTTGTACAGGGAAATGATTGAGAGTGGTGTCATTAAGCTTGGTGACAAGCAGGTAAATGATGTGTATTTGTTTATTGGGTTCCATATCCGTAAGGTGAAATTCCTAACATGGTTGCACTCTGACAGAGTGAGAGCAAGTGTGCTCTTGTCTACGGTCAAATGAATGAGCCTCCTGGTGCTCGTGCTCGTGTTGGACTGACTGGTTTGACTGTTGCTGAACATTTCCGTGATGCTGAAGGACAGGATGTGCTTCTCTTCATTGATAACATTTTCCGTTTCACTCAGGTAAATTATGTTTTATAGGATCCTCCTTTCTCATGCATGATGTGCTGCCAATGGAATTCTTGTTGTTTGGTAACAGATGTCTCTGTACTTATACATAGTTATTAGTCGCTGCTATCTCCCCTAAACCTAGAAGTATTGCTGCATCTTATGTTTCCTTTTGTCTTTTGATTTTCTGTATGATATGGCTGAAAAACTACCAAATCTGTTAATTATTTGCCAGGCCAACTCTGAGGTGTCTGCTCTTCTTGGACGTATTCCATCTGCTGTGGGATACCAGCCCACACTTGCTACTGATCTTGGTGGCTTGCAAGAGCGGATTACCACCACAAAGAAGGGTTCCATTACATCTGTTCAAGCTATTTATGTGCCTGCTGATGACTTGACAGATCCTGCCCCTGCAACGACCTTTGCCCATCTTGACGCTACCACTGTGTTGTCACGACAGGTATGCCAGGCTAACATATTTATTATAAATGTGTATTGACAAGGTTGCTGCTCAATGAGTCTGACTTGGCTCTGCTGCTTGTAGATTTCTGAGCTTGGTATTTATCCTGCTGTCGACCCTCTGGACTCTACATCCAGAATGCTGTCCCCACATGTGCTGGGTGAGGATCACTACAACACCGCTCGTGGTGTTCAGAAGGTTCTTCAGAATTACAAGAATCTTCAAGATATTATTGCCATTTTGGGAATGGATGAGCTCAGTGAGGACGACAAGTTGACAGTCGCTCGTGCTAGGAAGATTCAGCGGTTCCTTAGTCAGCCTTTCCATGTTGCGGAAGTTTTCACGGGCGCACCTGGAAAGTATGTTGAGCTGAAGGAGAGTGTTAAAAGTTTCCAGGTACACATTCACCCTTCCTAAAAGAGGGTATTGCAGCAGTGTTTTCCTCATCTCCTGACAAGCTGGATGTTGGTATTCTTCGCCTTACAGTTTGTTATTCTATGCATGGTTGAATTTATATATGACTAAATGAATGATTTGATATGTTGTTATTTACTGAACAATGTATGCTTTCTTTTGGACATGATTTATTCAAAATCATCAGACTTCATTTCTATTACTTTTGTTATAATAATAGTAATATGTTTTCATACTGTATATTTATTTTCTGTTACCGCCAGTAGGTCCAATTATTGATTCTTCTATACGGTGCAGATGGATTATTTTATTCTGAAGACTGCAAGTTCATACATAGGATTTTATTTCTTTTTGCCTGTTTTGAAATTTCTATTTTGTATTGATGGGATGTTGGATACCATACTTATAGAGTATGATATGGCTGAACAAAAGAATCCTTAAGCATAATAGAAAATTCGGTGAGCCTCGTTGATTGTAAATCGTAATACAATTTCCCGAGTCCTATTTGCCCTTTACTGAGTCTTGTTTGCCCTGCCTTCCTGTATTTTTCCTAAGTTGGTCACATAAGGGTTAATCAACGTGGTCTCACATTATGACACAATAAAATGGGACTTTTTTTTGCTTCAAACTTGGGTGTTTTCTGTTGTTTGTTCCCCTTGTTTCTAACTGCATTGCTAGTTTCTTTTGTGTAACCTTGCAAAGTTATTACCAGTTTCTTGGTATGTTATCCCAATTGTTATTTGCAAGGCATTGTAGTGCCTTTCTATTACTGCTGTTTAATTAACTATCTGGACATGTCATAGGGTGTTTTGGATGGCAAGTATGACGACCTTCCAGAGCAGTCATTCTACATGGTTGGAGGAATTGAGGAAGTCATTGCCAAGGCTGAGAAGATCGCCAAGGAGTCAGCATCATAAGCAACCCCCTACCAAATTTTAACCTTTCTGGGGTCAACATGTTGTGCTTTTATTGTTAGCCAGGACGTGTACGTACAGGCAGGAGGTCCGGCCCTGCCGATGGATGTATTTCCCCTCCACCTTCCCCCTAATAAGGATTTGCAGTGACGTGTTTATTTGGCTTACTGCCCCTCGTGAAAGAATTATCTTTTTGTCATGAGCGGCAAGACCGTGAACTTGTTAATTCTCAAAGAAACACGTAGTTTGTTTTACTAGTGCGGAATGCGCACTGGGTGTTTATGTTTCTCTTTCAGCACCTTTTTTCCTATATCAATGAAATGGTACTAGAAAGGTTCCTGCAAATCCCGAATTGGACCTGTTACTGATCCTCTGATACTATAGGTAATTGAAGCTTTTTTACCTAATTTTTTTCACCTATATTTAAATAAAAGGTTCAATACATACCATCTTTCGCTTAAATGATGTGTGTTTCTTACACTATCTCTAATTATATTCTCTTGTGATGATTTTGATATCACAAAGATCATTTGCATTAGATATCCGTCTCTCTATTTCCCGTTTCCTCTTCAGAAACCAAGTTGCTGAGCTGGTATATCATGTGCTCGCGACATCACTGTGACTTTTTTTTTGAAAACACTGTCGATCTGACTTGGCAAACTCGAGTCCAAAACGGACCAATTCGGCATCCAGACCGTCCAATTCAAAACTGAGCCATGAAGATTACGGGTCTGTTTAGATTGTTTCCCTTGTCTATCTTTATAAATTTTACTGAAGAATTTGGTCACTCAAAGTTTGATCAACATTGGTAAAGAAAATGAACTAGCACAACACATTAGTCTATTGACTTGTTAAATTTTGACTTCAATCTAAATACACTCATATTTCATGATCAACTACAAAATTTTAGTAAGATAACCATTGACAACAATCCAAAGACACCCTACATTCCACCGGATCCGGCCCAGTAAAGAATTCCGCTAACGGCTCTCTGCAGCTGTCCCTTTTCCGAACGAACGGATTTCCAAATCCCAAATCTTCTCCTATTTCAAAACTTTTCGAACCGTTCTCCGCCCCTTCCACTCCCTTCACTCGCCCGCCCGTCTCTCTCTCATCACGAGCGCCGAACCACGCGATCTCTTCCCCGTCGACAAGCCCGCCCCCCGCGCCGAGCAGTGAATAGGTTAGTTCGATTCACTCGTTAATTTCCTGGGATTGGGTCTGTTTTGAGTTGCGCCGATGCACCCTGGCGAGATGAAACCCTGGGTTCGGAGAAGACCGGCGTGAACTAGCGCGCGCGCGCCGCGGAGGATTTTTCCTTTTTGCGGCCGCGGAGAAGTTTGATCGGTGATCGCTTTTGCAGGCTGCCGCCGCTCTCGCTCGCTTCTCGCGATGAGTAGCGCCGTGAAGGACCAGCTCCAACAGATGTCGACGACGTGCGACTCCCTCCTGCTCGAGCTCAACGTAAGTGACGCAATCGCGCCCCCTGATTCCACAGTGTTTTTTGTGCTGGTCGTGTTGGGTTGCTCGCGCACTCGCCTGGTGCGCTCTGCTGAGGTGTGTTTTTCTCTGTGGCTTCAGGTGATATGGGATGAGGTCGGGGAACCTGACGCCGCCAGAGACAGGATGCTGCTGGAGCTCGAGCAGGAGTGCCTCGAGGTCTACAGGCGGAAGGTCGACAATGCGAACCGGTGTAGGGCCCAGCTGCGGCATGCCATCGCAGAGGCCGAGGCCGAACTGGCCGGCATCTGCTCTGCTATGGGCGAAGTGCCAATACACGCCAGGCAGGTTAGTATCCGTTTTCATACGTGGCTTCATGTATCACCGTGTCGTGACAAGATCAAAGGAAAGTTATATTGAATACTGTTTCATTTTATTGCTAATTGTTCGGTAGCAATGCCACCTGTAATATATTTTACTGCTGCTGAGAACAGAACATCTGACTCGCTTCCACGGCCACTTGAACTGAACAACGCGCAGGATAATGTGATAGCTGTTGACCGTAAATGCAGAGCTACTCGCAACGTTTTTCATTGAAGAATCGAAATGTTGTGTTATTAAAAATTAGTAACTGGTATGCTTATTTCATGTTTAAAATAAATGCAGTCAAATCAGAAGTTGACTAGTTTGAGGGAAGAATTGAAAGCAATTGTCCCGTATTTGGAGGAGATGAGGAAAAAGAAAGTTGAAAGATGGGATCAGTTTGTTGATGTCATTGAGCAAATTAAGAAGGTTGCATCCGAAATCAGGCCTGCAGATTGTGTACCGTCTAAAGTTCCCGTGGATCAGTCTGATCTGTCATTAAGAAAGCTTGAAGAGTTAACTAAGGAGCTACAATCCCTTCAGCAGGAGAAGGTCAGCATCACTTATCCTAATCTGATTTATTTTTACTAGTGCATATTCTTCACCTTGCTACGTGGGCCACTTCCATTGATCGTGTTAGTCAATAAATCTCATTACATTGTTTCTATCTGTTTTCTGCAGAGTGATCGGCTGAAACAGGTGATGGAACATTTGAGCACGTTGCATTCTTTATGCGAGGTGCTTGGTATAGACTTCCAACAAATAGTATATGAAGTGCATCCTAGCCTTGGTGAGGCTGAGGGATCAAAGAACCTTAGCAACAGTACGATCGAGGGACTTACATCAGCTGTAAATAGATTACGTGAGGTGAAACTCCAGAGGATGCAAAAGGTCAGGATTTTCTCTACCCCTTCAGAATTGTAAATAGTCAGTGCATTTGGTCCCTTCATAACCTGAGCAACGTTGCATCATTGATCTTATGCAACAGCTCCAAGATCTGGCATCTACCATGCTTGAACTTTGGAATCTGATGGATACACCTCTTGAAGAGCAGCAGATGTTCCAGAATGTAACGAGCAATATTGCTGCTTCTGAGCATGAAGTAACTGAGCCTAATACCCTATCTATTGACTTCCTCAGCTATGTGAGTCCAATGTTTTGCACATATTGTTCTTCTGTTGTTGTTAATATTGTTATCTCTTTGAGCTAGGAAGGTTCTGAGATTATATCTTGACATGAATGCAGGTGGAATCTGAGGTTTTAAGGCTCGAACAACTAAAAGTGAGCAAGATGAAGGACCTGGTTCTTAAAAAGAAGACGGAACTGGAAGAACATAGGAGACGTGCTCATCTGATTGGTGAGGATGGTTATGCTGCTGAATTTAGCACTGAGGCTATCGAAGCAGGTAAAACTCATCTCCTGGCTTGTGAACATTATGTGTCCAGTAAATTTGTTGCGGCCCTGAAAATAGTCACATGGGAACTAAATAGTCCACCTTTGTCTTTATTATAGGAGCTGTCGATCCAGCACTGGTGCTGGAACAAATTGAGGCTCACATTGCAACAGTGAAAGAGGAAGCTTTTAGCAGGAGGGATATTCTTGAGAAGGTTGAAAGATGGATGAATGCATGTGAGGAGGAAGCGTGGCTTGAAGATTACAACAAAGTGAGGATTTCTTTTAACTTTATATGTAATTCTCCTTTTCTATTTTCTTTTATTTAGATAGTCATGATTCCCTTTACATGCCATCTTCAGGACAATAATCGTTATAATGCCGGGAGGGGGGCCCATCTTACTCTCAAAAGAGCAGAAAAGGCTCGTGTTTTGATTAACAAGATCCCAGGTAATATTGCTGGATGAGATATATTATTGTATTGAGTAATTATGCTCATTTATGCTCATATAATGTGGGTCTCATGGCAACCAATTTACCATTGCTATGTCTTGAGTAGGAATGGTTGATGTTTTGACAACGAAAATTGTAGCTTGGGAGAGAGAAAGGGGGAAAGAGTTCACATATGATGGTGTAAGTTCTCGTACTCCCCCATCTCTTTCTTTGATGGTTAATTCTTTTGTATCTTACTAAATGTGTTTCATAACTAAATTCATGCAATCTATTCAGGTCAGTCTTCAGTCTATGCTTGACGAATACATGATTGTACGCCAGGAAAAAGAGCTCGAGAAGAAGAGGCAAAGGGTACTGTGCCTATGCTTAACATTTCTACATTGCAGAAACCGTCCGTTTTTTCTTGTCTTGTAATACCTGAATGTAACTGCAGGATCAGAAGAAGCTCCAGGATCAGCTCAAAGCTGAGCAGGAAGCACTCTATGGATCAAAACCAAGTCCATCTAAACCTCAAATTACAAAGAAGACGCCTAGGCACTCCATTGGTGGTGCAAACCGAAGGCTGTCTCTTGGTGGAGCCACAATGCAACCTCCAAAGACAGACATACTGCATTCCAAGACTGCTCGTGCTGCCAAGAAGACTGGAGATTTGGGTTTATCTCCTGGTAAGCTCTTTTATCATTCAGCTTCTGCTAATATGCTATGCTTTTTCCTTTTTTTCTCTCCTCTGATTTCCACATACACTCTGATGCTATATTGCACTTTCAGTTAGTAGAGGTTTAGACATTGCGGGTCTTCCCATGAAGAAGTTATCTTTCAACGCAAGTACCCAGCGTGAGGCAGACACACCTCGCAAGCCTTTTGCCCAGATCACGCCAGCAAATAATGTACCGTCGACACCTGTGCGGCCCATCTCCAATGACACCGGGGAAGAGAACAGAACCCCTAAGACATTTGCAACACTGAATCCTAAAACGCCGATGACGGTGACGGCTCCTATGCACATGGCGATGACGCCGGCTCCGATTAATAAGGTCGTCGCTACACCTCTATCCCTCTTTCCGGAAAAGCCAGTGCTACCAACGCTGCCTGAGGAGATTGAGTACTCGTTCGAAGAGAGACGGCTTGCTGCTTACCAGGCCAGACTAGTGGCTTAGGTTCAGCTGGCTGCCTAAGCTGAAAGTTGAACCGACTGCCATTTCTCGTAAGATGCCAATCTTACATGTTTGTCGACAGCAGTCGGCCTATTTCGCAGTGTGCTTACTACTCCCTCTGTTTTAATTTATTTATCGTTAGGACAACCTTCATTAGTTTATTTTTAGTTCTTTTGATTGTCTGGAATGACAATTATTTAGAATCAGAGGTAGTATTATTCTGATGCACAGCCATATTATCTACAACTTGTAAAGGAGATATTTTACACTCGAGCCTGTGCTCCGTAGTGCCATTGGTTACCTAAAGTTGTATAGCTTTGTCAGTTTGCATCATTGATTATCTATCTATTTCTCCGGTGCTGTCCTGATATGTTTCTGATCCTTGGATCCTCTAGATAATCTAGTTAATTATAGTGTGATCGTCCGTTCGAATGCAGTCGGTTGCCCTGTACTGTAGGCGCTAAAATACCAAGAGGAGCATACCAAATGAGCTTACAGAAATGCAAAATTTGACAGTGGGGGCGAGCTGCATTTGTGGAAGTACCAAACTTGAGCACTCGCAGACTGGTTGCGAGTCACTGGATGTTACCCGGCCGGGTGCGCAGCGCATGCCACCCACCAAGGACTTGTTAACCGTAACGCAGCAGACATCAACGCCGCAACACTGGCAGCGGTGAGTGGCTGAGTGACGGCCCGTGGTCGCAGTCATCAGTGTGCTGTATCTTCGGATCGGTAATAACCAAACCTGGGCAGGCCAATCCATTTTCCCAGCAACATGTGGAGGCAATCACGTCACCGGCGGCAGGTCAAGCGAAGCGAGAGGCAGCATCATTATTGCACCGCCCTGCTCATGCTACATGTCTCCGTCCGGTCCGGATGAGGGTTGAGGGATGACGAAGCGAGGGCACGCTCCAGGCTGAACAACTCAGCCACGCCCCCCGTGAATTGATGAAGTCCACACGCGCATCCGCGCATAATTCATCATCTGCAGTTATGCGATTCATGTGGCTGGGTGTTGTCATGCGCTAGCCACCCCACCCTTGCAACTTGCCACCGCCCCACCCCTCCCAAGTCCAGACCGGTGAGCGGAAGGTACGCGGCAGCTTCGCCTCGCCCGTGATGATGAATTCCCCGTTACCTTGCGGTTGGATCACGTCACGTTCAGTTCGATGCTCTTGATGATTCTCGCGCACGACTCGAGTCAAGATGCTCGCTCCTCCCGGAATGGATTCGATTCCAGCCGAGTCGAGCTACTACCTGAGCCCGTCAAACACACAGCCCTTTTTGGCACGGTCGGGGATCGGATCCAGGGTTCCCTTTCCATTTACGTGTACGCTAGCAAGAGTGATGGGTTCCAGTCTTCCAGAGAAGAAGAAGAAATGGCTGTCGCGGTGACAGGGTACTACTGTCTGAGAGTCAGAAAGGCGATCAAGATGAATTCCTCCACGAAGAAGAAAAGAAAAGGAGAAAAATACTAGAAAGATAGGCAATTGAGATGAATGGCTGGCTCGTGCGTGCTGACGACTCAAAGCTGACTGACTGACTCACTGAACCGTGGAAGCAACTCCGGGGTCGTCCAAAACCCAGCGCGCGTACGGAAAATTCCCATGACATCACATGCGGAAGGCGACGATGCAGATGCAGCACGGAAGGAAAGGAATACACCGCACTCAACAGATCCGTGTTTCCGGAGCTGATCGACGAACGAAGCCACCAACGCTGATTTGATTTGCGTAGCTCATCGCCGCGCGCGCGCTTTCGCTTTCAGGTGCCGAGCCCCAGTTGGCCGCCACGGAAAGAGGAGAGAGAAAACGAACAAACTGACTGACCGACCGAAGGTCACAAAGCTCGTCGCGCTTGTGCCACCGGCGCCGACACAAAGCGGCAGCCATCCTTTCGTCCGTTTCTTTCCACGGCCAGCTCCATCCCAACCCCAAAGCTGGTAGAGATAATCTGGTCCGTACCCCCGGCGGGGCCCGTGGCCGGTCGGACCCACGCGCAATTCCACTTCCACCCCGGAACCCAACCCATCAGTTCAGTTCAGTTCAGCTCACTCCTCGGCTCAACTCAACCACCTCGCCGCCGTCGCTGTCTCTCTCTCCTCCTCTCCTCACGTCAATCACACGCGTTTCCTCAGCATCCACACCACCACCAATCCACCATGTATGCCCCACCGCCACCGCAACTCCCCACCCACGCAACGGCGACGCGCTCCACCTATATAAAAACCGCGCAGCCTCTCGCAGCCGCAGGCAGCACCACAAGCAAAATAAACGCGAAGGCACTCTCCTGTTCTCAGTTCGCGTCCTCCCTCGCTCGCTCACTCGCCGTCGTCGCGGAGACTAGAGGGGTCGAGTAGTTCTCAATCATATGGGCAACTTCGCGTCGTGCACGCTGGCCAGGGAGGCGGCCAGCAGCGGCGCCAGCGTCGTGCTCCCCGACGGGCGGGTGCGGCAGGTGGCGCTCCCGGCGACGTGCGCCGAGCTGATGCTCGAGGCGCCGGGCCACTTCCTGGCGGACGCGCGCGCGCTGCGCCCCGGCCGGCGGGTCGAGGCGCTCGCGGCGGACGAGGAGATCCGGCGCGGGGCGGTGTACGCCGCGCTCCCCATGAAGCGGCTCGGCGCGGCCGCGGCGCCCGCCGACGTGGCGCGCCTCGCCGCCGCGGCAGTGGTGGTCTGCGGGGAGAAGGCGCGGAGGAGGACTAGGATGAGGAGACCGGCGTCGTCGCCCGCCGCCACGGCCAAGGTGGCCGCCGTCGTGGCGCCGCCGGAGTCTTTTGAGGTGGATGCCGCGACGAAGCCAAGGGCGCCCAGGCTGGACGAGATGGACGTCGACGATGCTGCGGCCGCCGCGGAGATCGAGGAGCTCAAGCAACGGCTCAGCGGCGGCGGACGGAGGTCGAGACGGCCGACGCTCGAGACCATACAGGAGGAGAGCTACGCGCCTACGCTAGGCTGATGCTAATTGACGTCAAAGGCCAACGAAACAGAGATGGCAAAGGCCATCTCTGATCGAATAGCATTTTTTTTCGACCTTTTTATGTACGGATTTACCCCCTGTTAATTGATTGAAATCAGCGTCGATTTCAGTAGACGTTCAATTTCACGCCAGAGTTTTTTGTGGTGTGAGGTTTGGGAGCTTTCGGATCCTCCGGCGAGGTCTGGTCTTTAGGGGCGTCGATTTCGGACAGACGTTGGGTGGTAGCGAGGTGGTGCGGGCAGGTGCCGCCGGCGGCGCTGGAGCCACGGACAGCAGGTGGGCGACGGGCGCGGCTGGGGGCGAGGGAGCTTGAAGCCGAGAATTTAACGCGGCGGGGGAAGGGGAGACGGATCCGGTGGCGGATTGGCGGGAAAGCCGTCGAGGATGAGGCAGGGCAGTGAGCGTCGTCGTTCAGTGATGATCCAGCCGTCTTGCAATATCGTCGGCACCTTAAAGATGAAATCACAATCGTCGATGGTTAATCTGACGTTCCTATGTGCGGACTGAAGACATCAGTTGAAATCTAGCAACTCTTTATTATGTAAAGTATTGCTTTTTCGAGCTGCCTCTTTTGCATTTATTTTATTAAGAGAGGAAAAGGGGGAGATGAGTTGAATAAGAAGAATTTCAGCAAAATAAATAATAAAAATGAAGGAAATTCAACAAGTATGTTGCCAGTGCGGACGCATTTCTATGTTACTCCCTCCTTTCTTAAAAGATTGTCACCTTCTAGTACATTTTTGTACTAGAAGGTGACAATCTTTTGAGAAAGGAGAGAGTATTTTTCAGTGAGAAAAAAGGGAATGGGACCGAGAATTTGCCTGATGATTAATCAAGATGAAAGAAAATTCAAGTCACGTGTTTTCGTCAGTTTACGTAGCTTGGCTGACGTATGTGGGATTAATACTGTATCTGCTTAAAAGAAGTAACAAACCTTTTTCCAAAAAAAAACTGACATGGAAAATACCCGTGTTTCGTCTCTAAAGAGACTATAGCGATTATTACAATGTTTAGCAGCACACCCGTCTGTGTCACAGGAAACAGAAGGATAATAAAAACATATCCTTTACCCCAAAAAATATGAGCTCAAAATTGTGATGTGCAAAAACTTCAAAAGTAACCAAAAACTATTTTTCAAGTGCAATTTTGAGCACACATCAGTGGAATAGAATAAGAAGTTTGGATGCAATGGCAAAACAGTATCGGCTAAATTGTACAACATGGGGCCATCAACATTGAGCTTGAGCAACACCCGGAAGAAGATTCATCAGCCTATGCAGCACTATCCAAGGCATCTGAAATAAGATGTAAATTTAATATAAAACCATCTAGATCCTCTTATATTGGTTCAACATTTGGGAACAAGCGGGGACTCGACTGGCCAGCACGACGTCTGCGTAAGCCAGGATTCGAGCGTTGCTCGCTCCAGGTGCTCGCCTCTTCTTAAAATATCACCGTTGGGCATCTGAACCAGGCTAGCTTTCAAAAAAAAAATGTAAACATGTTTCTTTTATTACTTTGAATATTTTGCTTTGTCCGTTTAACCACCTAAATAAAATCGTAACTCAGGTTACTCATCTCTCAAACTTATTTATGTTGGTGTCCGCACTTTATATTTCTTACGGTCTCGCTAACCTCAACCAATCAAGCACGACAGGATCGTACTCATATCCCGGCTGCCCGAATGAAACGGCCGATCCACATCCACTTGCGGTCTCGCTCACCTCAACCAACTTCCTCTACCGTGCGCTCCTCAGTCGTCACACCCATCGCGTAGAAACCCTCCGTGCAACGGTCCCGCCCAACCCCAGCCCTCTCTGTCACGCCCGATCATCGTAAAGATGAACAGACGCTATCACATGTACGCCAGGATCAGTTGCATCGTACATGCGTTGACGAAAGTGAAATACCATTACATTGCCATGTTCGAAAATACATAAATAGTCTTACAGAACGACCCGAAGGTCTACAAATACACTCCACAAATATTTACAACACTACACAGTTCAACACTACAGAAAGCAAGATAGGTAAGCAGGCTTCATTTCCACAGGCAGCCGTTGCGCGAGAGGTCGCCAGCCTAGACCAAGTCCTCCGGGTTGACGTAGAAGTCCTCCGGTGCAGCTTCTTCTTCTTCATACTCTAAAGGAGAATTAAACGCTTGAGTACATAGATTACTCAGCAAGTGCGGGAAGAGAATGACATGATTGGCTAGAGCAAGGAAAGGCCAAATATGGCTTAGCACTATGCTTAGAACCTATCCTTAGCTTTCAATTATCAATATTATAATTCAATAAATAATCAACACATGAGTAATGATAATGAAAGTACATGAACCATAATGAACCATCATTTCCCAACCATAGTCTAATTATGAACTGGCCCCAAGCCGCTCTTGTCCGTGAGCACGGCTGTCATGACAGTTTTACCAAATCTCTGCAGAGAGTGTACCCTTTCCCCACAAGCAGTGATTTCATCCCCTGTTGCCAGGTGGACTAAGTGAACCTCCCTGATTGCCCGTGGTAGCTAACCACATTACACACTTCCTTTGGTGTGAGGCCAGGAGATCACAACATGGTCTTTACAAAGGTACTCCCGACTAGTGCTAGCCCTCTAAGGTTTCCACCACTGAGGATTCTCGGAGTAACCCTCCGCCCCAGAGCCCCCTCTTGAGCCTTGCGGTTCCAAGAGCAGATCACCCGCTTCGTTCCCCGCACCATCCAACCACTAGCAGTTCATCGGGAGAAACCTAATTAATTGACCAAGCTGCCCCATCTCAGTCTCGTGGTGGTACTATAAAGCTTGTTGGCTTCCTCCATAAACCGGTCCTTAGAATCCGGTGGCAACAAACCCCAATCCCGGGTCTCGTGCAAAATGCACCATACCAAAGCTAACCAACCACCAGATTCCTATCCACTACCATTGTGTATATTTCATTGCCAAGTTAAAGTGCCATAAAGTTAAGCATGGGACATTGTATGAAATCCCAAACCCAAGTATCTAAGCATGGCTAAGCATTAATAAGCCTATCTACTTCCCAACCCATTTCAGGTAACAAGGAATAGTAAAGAACAGGGCATGTGAACATGAAATAGGGTATTCATTTAATTAGCATGCAACTAGCTAAATTCCTAAAATAGGTACAAGATGGTCAAGGGCACTTGCCTTCGTTGGAGACTTGAGAATTGACGAAGTCTTGGTCTTGGAAGTTGAGGTTAGGGTCGTAGAACGACTCTAGAAATATGCCCAAGCAATGGCAAGAATAGAATAAGGCTAATTAAGTAAAGGCACGCAAAACAATACATTCACACATACAAATAAGCACAAAATTCTACACTAATGCGTCCCTACGAGGTATTTATCATTTATCATGGTCAAAGTTTGCATTTTATATTTTTCCAAGAATTTTGGGATTTTATTGTAGCCTAAAACCAATTTTATTGAATTTTCTATAGCAAAAATGTATTTTAAAACCTTTATAATAATTAATCCAGGGGCCAAATATATTTTATCTGAACTCTACAATTAATTCATAGCATAAAATAATTTATAAACATTTTTCATAGCATTCCTACACTTATTCATCATTTTTATCTAATTTCTATACCTTAAATACAATTAAAAACCCTATTCAGCAAATAAATAAAAGCCCAGGGGTTAATTAAATAGTTTTCTACACTGTACAGGGTCCAAATACAACATTCTACATAATTACAGGGGTTAGAATGCTTAAATAAACGGTTAAAACCAATTTTTAGGGTTCCAGGGGCTAGTCTGTGATTTCTGGGGGCTAGATTTCAATTCTGGAGAAGTCCAGGGGGTAGCAGCTAAGTTTCCAGGGGCCTGGGTGCAAATGCGCGGGCGGGAAAGGCGTTTTGAACTTGGGCCGTTGGATCTCAAATGGACGGCTCGGATTTTATGAAACCGAAGGGGTATGAAGATCTAATCGTGGCCGTTGCCACTGGAACGACGGACCAGATGAGGCCACGTCGCCCCTAAACGGCGCGCGCGCGCGGCGCGGCGGCGGCCGACGATCGACGCCGGTGATCTCGCCGGAGATCACCCGATCACCCGATGCAGACCCTAATCCATACATCTAAATGCATAGAAATGGAGGGGGAGGCCGGGGGAACTCACCAGAGGGGTTGATTGAACCCGGGAAGGAGAGGATGACGCCGGCGACGAAGAGAGGCGGCGGAGCTCGACGGTGGACGGCGGAGCAGCGGCGCAGAGGCGATTCACTTGAGCTACGACGTCGGGGAGGCTCCTGGCGGTGCAGCAAACACGTTAGGCCAAGAAAATGGGAAGTAGCGCGGGTGCAGCGACGGGAACGCGGGCGCAGAGGGGCTCACCGGCGGTGAAGGCGCTAGGGCAACCGAGAAGCTCGGGGAAGGGGGGAAAAGTGGGGGCGCCAGGTGTTTTATAGGGCGGGGGAGGGTGCAGTTGTGGCGCTCCGCCGAATTTTGAACGGGGGAGGCAGTTCGGGGTTGAGGGAATCGTGGGCGCGGAGGTGCTCGGCCGTTGCGCGCGACGCGGGGGAAGAGAGGGGAGAGGGGGAAGAAGAGCGCCGACAGGTGGGCCAGGTCGTCCAGAGAGAGGAGGGGGAAGGGAGGCGCGGCTGGGCCGGCGGGAGGGATTGGGCTGCAGCCAGAATTCGACCCAGGAGGGGTTTTTCTATTTATTTCCCTTTTTCTTTTCTTTTTCCTATGATTTGATTTGAATTCCAATTTAAATTCGAAGTCTACTCGTTTGAATTCAAACTTCCACACTAGAATGCACATTACAATGATCAAGGGTTTGAGAAAATTTTTGTACATGAAATATGGGTGTTACAACTCTACCCCCCTTAAAAGGAATCTCGCCCTCGAGATTCGGACGTTCTAAGAGAATAGATGAGGGAAATCCGCCTTGAGAGCTTCTTCTCTTTCCCATGTTGCTTCTGCCTCCGAATGATGCTTCCATTGCACTTTACACATGCGAATGACTTTGTTTCTTGTGATCCTTTCAAGTGTCTCAAGTATCTTGACAGGCTGCTCCACATAAGACAAATCTTCCTGCACATCCACTGCTTCCATAGGCAATTGCTCTTCAGGCACCCTTAGGCACTTCTTAAGCTGCGACACATGGAACACATTGTGCACATCTGCCAGGTGTGGTGGAAGCTCAAGCTGATAAGCCACTTCACCACGTCTTTCGAGTATCTTGAACGGACCAATGTAACGGGGTGACAACTTGCCTCTTACTTTGAATCTTCTCAAGCCTCTCACAGGTGACACCTTCAAGTACACATAGTCACCAACTTCAAATGTGAGATCACGTCTTCGAGTATCCGCATAACTCTTCTGTCTTGTTTGAGCTGCCTTTAGATTCTTCCGAATTTCTTGTACTTGTCTTTCAGCCTCTTGTAATACATCAGGCCCAAAGACTTGACTTTCTCCAGTTTGATTCCAAAACAATGGGGTCCTACATTTTCGCCCATACAATGCTTCAAAAGGTGACATCTTCAAACTGGCTTGATAACTGTTGTTGTAAGAAAATTCGGCATATGGCAGATTCTTGTCCCAACTCTTGCTATTCTTTAAAGCACACGCTCTCAACATGTCTTCTAATATCTGGTTGGTGCGTTCTGTCTGACCATCAGTTTGAGGATGATACGCCGAACTAAAATTCAGACGGGTATCCATTGATTCATGCAACTTCTGCCAGAATCTCGAGGTGAATTGAGTGCCTCTGTCCGAGATGATCTTCTTTGGAACTCCATGTAAACATACAATCCTGGAGATGTACAGTTCCGCCAACTTGGGGCCATTGTATGTTTCTTTCACGGGGATGAAGTGAGCAACTTTAGTCAACCGGTCCACAATAACCCATATAGAATCATATCCAGATTGTGTTCTTGGTAGTCCCACGATGAAGTCCATACTTATTTCTTCCCATTTCCATTCTGGCACTTTGATTGGTTGTAATAACCCTGCTGGTCTTTGATGTTCCGCCTTAATCAATTGACATGTATCACATATGGCCACATATTCGGCTACATCCCGTTTCATTCCATGCCACCAATATCGATCTTTAAGGTCTTGATACATCTTGGTGCTTCCGGGGTGGATGGAGTATGATGAGTCATGAGCTTCTCTTAATATCAACTCTTTAATCTCCTTGACATCTGGAACACAAATCCTCTTTCCAAGCCATAAGGTTCCTTGTTCATCCTCTCTAAAGTTCGGAGCTTTCCCCTTCTTCATCAACTGTTTGATCTCCTTGACCTTCTCATCATTCTTCTGCCCTTCTCGTATATCACGCTCGAGGGTTGAGTCCACTTCCATAGCAACTGCTTCAGTGCTAGACACTAGACATAGATTTAACCTTGCAAACTCTTCACATAGCTGGGGTTGAAGAGCTTGTACTGACAAGTTATTGCTTTGTCCCTTCCTGCTTAGAGCATCAGCGACCACATTAGCCTTGCCTGGATGGTAGTTGATTCCCACATCAAAATCATTGATTAATTCCAACCAGCGACGTTGCCTGAGGTTAAGATCCGGCTGTGTAAATATGTACTTCAAGCTCTTGTGATCTGTATATATCTCCGTCCTTTTTCCCATCAAGTAGTGTCTCCATATCTTCAGAGCATGAACAACCGCTGCCAACTCTAAGTCATGTGTTGGATAGTTCCTCTCATGTTTCCGAAGCTGTCTTGAAGCGTAGGCCACAACATGTCCTCCTTGCATTAAGACACATCCTAAACCATGACCAGATGCGTCACAATAGACCACAAACTCCTTTTGCATATCGGGCATCACCAATACCGGTGCACTGGTTAACCTCTTCTTCAATTCGGCGAAGCTTACCTCACATTCGGGGGTCCACTTGAAAGCAACTCCTTTCTCAAGCAACTTGGTTAGTGGTCGAGAGATCTTTGAAAATCCCTCGATGAATCGACGGTAATAACCAGCCATACCTAAGAATCTCCGTATATCATGTACACTCTCAGGTGTTTCCCACTTAAGGACATCGGCCACTTTGCCTGGATCCACTGCTATACCTCCTTCGGATATGACATGTCCCAAAAATGATACCTCCTTTAGCCAAAACTCACACTTACTAAGTTTGGCATACAGTTGATGTTGGCGAAGCTTCTGTAAGGCCATCCTGAGGTGCTCCTCATGCTCTTCTTCAGTTTTGGAGTAGATAAGTATGTCGTCGATGAATACCACTACGAACTTGTCCAAGTATTCCATGAAAACCTTGTTCATAAGATACATAAAATACGCTGGAGCATTGGTCAATCCAAATGACATGACTGTATACTCATACAATCCATACCGAGAGACAAATGCTGTCTTGGGAATATCCGACGGTCTAATCTTCAGTTGATGGTAGCCCGAACGAAGATCAATCTTGGAAAACACACAAGCTCCTCTCAACTGATCAAACAAATCTTCAATCCTTGGTAGTGGGTATTTATTCTTGATGGTTACCTCATTTAAGGCTCGATAGTCCACACACAACCTTTGAGTTCCATCCTTCTTAGGTACAAATATGACTGGTGCTCCCCAAGGCGATGAGCTAGGTCGAATATATCCTTTTGCCAATAATTCCTCAATATGATCCTTTAGTTCAGCTAGTTGTTTAGCATCCATTCTATATGGCCTCTTATATATTGGGGCCGTTCCAGGTACTAATTCAATGATAAATTCAATCTCTCGATCAGGGGGCATACCTGGCAAGTCATCTGGGAATACATTCGGAAATTCTTTCACAACCCTGATGTCTTTGGTACTCTCAAGGTGATTGAGTTGCACTATTGATTCTTGTGTCTGATCTGGCTTGAATTCCACTGTGGTGCCATCCGGGTGTGTTAAGCAGACTGTTCTAGTTGCACAATGAATTACTCCTTGATTCTTTGTCAACCAGTCCATTCCCAGAATGATATCTAATCCTTGTGAGTCCAACACTATTAGGTTGGCCCAAAAGACTACCCCCCTTATGTTTATACTCACTTTTCGGCATAGATGCCTTGCCACCATCTCTCCTCCAGGAGAGTTTATCAATAATGGCCCATTCAAGAATGTAACTACCATGTCATGCTTCTTTATGAAATCCTTGGATATGAATGAATGTGTAGCACCCGAATCAAACAATATGGTGGCAGGGTGGGAGTTGACAGAGAACGTACCGATCACCACATCAGGTGCTTCCTGTGCTTGCTCCAGAGTCACATGGTTGACACGGCCAGTTGGGTTCTGCTGCTTCTTTGGACAACTGCTGGCATAGTGTCCCCATTCTCCGCACTTGTAGCATTGTACTCCTGCAGCATTATTTGGGCCCTTGTTGCCTCCTGACTGGTTTCTTGGGGGTTGGCCACTTGGACGGTTAGCTGGGGCTGAAGGGCGGGGTGGCTGCATCTGCTGGCGTGGGGGTTGCATTGGCTGGCGTGGTGGCTGCTGCTGCTGCTGGCGCATTGGCTGGTTGTAGGGAGTGGGTGGCCTGTAGTTGGAGTTGGGAAACCTCTGTCCCGAGTAGTTCATGGGACGAGTCATGTGAGTTGTAGGTGGAGGGTTGAGACGGGGGCGTACATTGCTGCTGGAGGCATGTGCTGCTAAGGTCAACTTCCTCTTTCTTTCGTCATCTTCCAGTTCCTTCTTAGTCCTTTCCACTTCAAAAGCTTTGTCCACTAACTTCTGGAAATCGCCGTAGTCGCTGGAAGACATAGCAAACTTTAACTCTTTGTCCAGCCCATTCTTGAAGCGGAATTGTTTCTTGGCGTCGGTATCCACATCTGTTGGGGCATAGCGGGATAGCTGGGTGAAGGCATTCAGGTAGGCCCTCACAGTCATGCGGCCTTGCTTTAGCGTCAGGAATTCTTCACGCCTGGCTTGTATCTCTCCTTCAGGTACAAAGTGATTGCGGAAGTTGGTACGGAATTCTTCCCATGTAATATTTTCCGGGTCCTGGTGGGCTTCGGTGAAGGCGGTCCACCAGTCAGCTGCTGGTCCTTGGAGTTGATGGGAGGCTAGTAGCACTTTCTCCCTTCCCTCACAGTGGATGAGCCTCAGTTTGCTATCAATGGTACGGAGCCAATCATCGGCGTCCATGGGTTCGGTAACGGTGGCAAAAGTGGGTGGATGGGTGTTCAGGAAGTCCCTAAGGAAGGACCTTGGTGGAAAAGGTGGTGGTGGCGGAAGGTTGTAGTTTGGTGGTGGTGGGGGTGGGGCTTGTTGCAGGTTGGTGACAATTTGGGTGAGGTTGTTAAGCAACTGGGTCTGAAGAGCCATCATCTGTTGCATTTGTTGGGAGGCTGGGGCTCCTCGAGCACCCCTTGCATTCCATCCAGGGACACCTCCAAGTCCTTCATCCAGGGGTGGGTTACCACGACCACGGCCTCTACCTCTTCCTCGTCCAGCCATCTGTGATAGAGAAGTTCATTGAGGTCTTAGAATAATAGATGAGATGAGAAAGGATATGCTAGGGTAACACGGTCCCAACTATATGCATCAAGGGTAATAGACATAAAGCAAGTTCATTAATCAACTAGTGTGGAGGTGGACAAGATGCCTAAGCATTCCACCACTCACACGACACATAAACAAGACTAAAGACATGGATGTGGACAGGATGCCGAAGCATTCCACAACTCATGTCGCAACCAACACACACAACATAAAGCAACTACTAGCATAACAACATAAAAGGCACAACTCAAGACTAGGGAGGGCGCAGCTACACGCTCCTACAAACTAAGGATAACTGTCCTGAGTCGTCCAGCGGGGGAAACGAGTCCACTCCTACTCGTCGGAGTCCTCCTCAACCTCCATCTCCGGGTCTTCTTCTTCTGAGTCTTCTCTTGAGTTCTCGGGGGAGTTCATGCGGCGATCCGGAGAGTTCGGGTCCCAAGGCTCCACGTCTGAAGCGTACTGCGGAGAGTTAGGATCAACTCCAGTGATCCTCGTGTAGCGTCGTCGAAGTCGCTCGTAGCGGTCGATCAGGTCCCTGCTGTCCTGCAGCTCCTGCTGACAACGCTGGAGTCGCGAAGACAACTCCACAACGTCGTCCACCAGCCTCTCGCACTGGGGGTGAGTCAAGCGTCCCTCGACGTCACGTCCAGTGAAGGCGGCTGTGCCACTAGGGCGCTGAGGGGTGTACGCGTGCTCCGTGCACCCAAGAAGGAACCTGTGGGCGTGGCTCCAGTAGGTGGTCGCCTCCCACGTGGCGTCCTCCTCAGCTGCACGCTGGGAGCTCCTCCAGGCCGGAGAGAAGTGCGAGTGCAGCAACTCCGAGTCGTAGTAGACGGCCAGCTGAGAAGTCCACTCCAGCTCACCAGTATAGGGTGCAAAGACCCTAGTGGTGTGGTAGACTAAGCGGACACGGTACTCACGGTACCCCGCAGCTCGAAGAAGAGAACGAAGACGGACGCGCATCCTTGAAGCAGCACTCCCGTTGGAGAGCAGAGTCGTCTCCCTCCGGGGTGTGTAAGGTGCGGAGCGACTGGCTAGGGCGTGCTGAGGGACACGACCTCCAGTCGACTTACGGGCCGTCTGCTTGGTCCGCGCCATCTACAAACATTTGAAAAGAAGAGAGTGAGATTAATAATTAATAAATCAAGTTAGAATAAAAACAATAAGCAAAGCAAGGTAAGAAGCACAAGGGTTGAGGTGGAGAGCACAAAGTTTTGGAAATACTATTTCATACGAAAATAGTATAGTCCTTAATTTTCGGCCATTTCTAACTAGGCTTGCGTCCTACGGGCAACACGGCTCTGATACCACTTTGTCACGCCCGATCATCGTAAAGATGAACAGACGCTATCACATGTACGCCAGGATCAGTTGCATCGTACATGCGTTGACGAAAGTGAAATACCATTACATTGCCATGTTCGAAAATACATAAATAGTCTTACAGAACGACCCGAAGGTCTACAAATACACTCCACAAATATTTACAACACTACACAGTTCAACACTACAGAAAGCAAGATAGGTAAGCAGGCTTCATTTCCACAGGCAGCCGTTGCGCGAGAGGTCGCCAGCCTAGACCAAGTCCTCCGGGTTGACGTAGAAGTCCTCCGGTGCAGCTTCTTCTTCTTCATACTCTAAAGGAGAATTAAACGCTTGAGTACATAGAGTACTCAGCAAGTGCGGGAAGAGAATGACATGATTGGCTAGAGCAAGGAAAGGCCAAATATGGCTTAGCACTATGCTTAGAACCTATCCTTAGCTTTCAATTATCAATATTATAATTCAATAAATAATCAACACATGAGTAATGATAATGAAAGTACTTGAACCATAATGAACCATCATTTCCCAACCATAGTCTAATTATGAACTGGCCCCAAGCCGCTCTTGTCCGTGAGCACGGCTGTCATGACAGTTTTACCAAATCTCTGCAGAGAGTGTACCCTTTCCCCACAAGCAGTGATTTCATCCCCTGTTGCCAGGTGGACTAAGTGAACCTCCCTGATTGCCCGTGGTAGCTGTCGACTGTTGGAGTCGGCAGATCCCCTAACACTATGAAAAGTGTTTGAAGGAGTTTGTGGTTCGGTCTGGGCGCGCGGAGATCTAAGAAAGTGAAATGCGATTTGGACACAAGTGACACGGTGGTTTACGTGGTTCGGGCCGCCTGAGCGTAATACCCTACTCCACGGGGGTGTGTATGTGTGTTGTATTAACTTGTGAGCCTCCGAGTGTTCTCGAGTTCTCTCTCCCGTGTATCGTCGGTTTGTCCTTTTATAGCACAAGGACAAACCGTTACAAGTCAGCCTGGCCCGACATGTGGCCCTGGCGGTTACTAGTATTGATACGCGAGATTAATTGTTGCTAATAACCCTGTAACGGCTCCGACAGTGCCGTTACAGGTGTTAATATCATCCGATTAAGTGTCATTAATGTGGAATTAATGATAATTAATCGGGTCTTGAAGTCTGCAGCTGTCCTTTGGAGATCCGGAGCCGTTACAACGTCTCCCGGGGATTTGAAGCGGTTTAGCTCCGACGTATGGACACGTGGCAGCTCCGGAGCTTGCTTGGGAGAAGCGGGAAGCTCCGGGGTGACCTGGCACGTGTCATGTCCGGAGCTTCTCTCGGTCGGGGGCTACCTCCGGAGGTGCCGTTTCAGTACTTGGCCCGGAGCTTCACCCTTGCGGGTAATAGCTCTGGGCTGACAGTACACGTGGCAACCTAGAGGTTAACCATGTTGGAGAAGCGGGTCCGGTCACGTCTGGCGAGTGGGCCCCCAAGGGTCTTCAATTTGAGTTGATGTCCTTCCCTTGAGATCTTTGTAACCTCAGGGGGTGTATGGTTTTTAGGGTACCGACAGTGGCCCCCTGGACCTACCTCCGGGGAAGGCCAACGGGATGGAGTCGTTCCGCCGGAGGTGGGTCCATACTTGTGACTCTTGAACTGGGTCTTCAAGAGTCTTCGGAGGTGCCTTTGGCGGGGCTTTATGGTTGAGTCCCGACGCGTGGCGCACCTCAGGCGGCAGATAAGATCTTTGACGTGCGGATCTCTCGCAATTGAAGGTCGTCGGTTCCCGATACGAAAACCGTATCGGTTCTGCGCGCCTTGTCAGTCCGCCGCCTTTGGGTTTCCCGCCTCGTGATGACAACTGTTCGCCTGGGTAAGAGCCTCGACTTGATCGTCAGGGTGGTCCCGGGCCCTCTTGTCATCGGCTGGGTCGAATTCTTGAGTAGTATGCTTAACTCCCCTGCAGTTTCCATCCAAGCGTTGCGAGGGCTTACTTAAGAAGGAAAGCGCACCGTCGGGAGTTCTTTACGCTTTCCATCTGTTCTTGCGCTCAAACTCCCAACTCGTGCTTTGCTTTTCTTCTCTCGCCTAGCTGTGCTGCGATGGAGTTGGGTCTGCGTGAGAGTCGTTTGAAGACGGAGAGCGATCTGAAGAAGGTCCGGACCCTCATGGGGTAGTCGTCGGACTTCTTCAACCGTTCAATCCGCACCGGAGGAGAGCTTCCCTTTAAAAAGGAGCACTCCGGCGAAATGGTATACTTTTCATCGTATGCCATGGTGGGGCTGATCCCACCATTTTCTTCCTTCTTTTTGATGCTGCTGGACTTCTATGGTCTACAGCTATACCACCTTGGCCCTCACTCCCTTCTCCTTGTGTCCATCTTTGTCCACTTCTGCGAGATGTGGGTGGGCATTCCTCCCTGCATCGAGCTCTTCCGCACTTTCTTCACCGTCCAAACCACCGGCCGAAGTGACGAGTACCTTGGCTTCTACTACTTTGTGAAGCGCAAGAAGTGCCCGTTCAAGTACCTCCGGTCGTTCCCTTCCGGGAAGTGGGATGACTGGAAGAAAGATTGGGTAGTTGTCCGGGTGGAGGAGCACGAGCGGTTGGAGCTGCCAGAAGGTCTGCCTGGCATTGACACGTCAGTGTGGAGCGAAGTTCCGGTGCTGGCGGCAGCCTTCGATCCCGTCCTATCAAGGATCCGCCAATGTGTGGAGGGAGGATTGACTCCCCACGCGGTGTTCTGCAACTTCCTGTTCAACAGGTGGGCACCGCTGAAGAGGAGGGAGAAGCTCGCCTGGGCCCTCAACAGCGTGATGGACGAAGACCGGGTTGAAACCGGGTTGAAGTCCAGCATGGTGGGGAAGTCCTTGGAGTTTCACCTCAAGAAATTCCAGCACGGCATCGATGTAGACGGAGCGTACTTGACTCCGCCACCGGCTTTCCTCCCCCTGAACGAGGAAGTTGAGTTCTGCAGGGAGCTCCGGCGGAAGATGCCCGCTCTTGACGACCTTGGCGTCGTTGAGAGAAGATCGACCGCCTCGTTGGCGATCCCCGGGTTGTCGGAAGGCGGCTCCGCCCCTGTCTCTCAGCCAAGAGCTGAGGTCACCGGCAAGGGCAAGGAGCTGGCGGAGGAGCCAGAGAGCCGGAAGAGGAAGTTGCGTCATGCTGACGGGAGGTCCGTCGGGCTTGCTACTTCCCCGCCAGTTCCCCGTCCTCAGGAAGGAGGGTCCTCCGCTGCTGTAGCGTCTGTCCCCGTGGTGGGGTCTTTTCGGAGCGCTACTGTTCCGGCGGTGGGATCCTCCCGGAGTACGGCTGTCCCCGTGATGGGTCCCTCCGGAGGTGCCAGCTCCGGACAGGCAACTCCGATTCGAGAAGCGGTGAGGGCCTCCAGGTCTAGGAGTTCCTCCCGGTCAAGGAGAGCTCCGACCCGGGAAACGCCCGCGGCTACGGCAAGTCCTGGGAGTCCTCCCGGAGCTCCTACGCCGACCGTGGCCAGCCCGGAACGTCCGGGAAAGAGGTTTCGCGCAAGCTGGTGCGTGAACCTCCCAAGGTAATTTTTCTTGTTTACCTCAATTAACTTTTAATTATAGCATCTGTTTGCTCAATTTCTTCATTCTTCATCTGCAGCGTTCCCAAGAAGGGGAGTGAAGCTCCGCCCTCAGCCACAGTGTCTGAGGCTACGAGGGCTTCTGCTCCAACTCCGGTGCCGCCCCAGGCGGAGGCTGCGACAGCTCCGGCGCCGGCTGTCGTGGTCATGGACCTCGACTCGTCTCCAGAAGTTCCCGTGGTAGCGCCGGACCACGGGATTGAAGATGCGCCAGCGGCACCCGCTCCGGAGGTTGAAGCTCCGGGCCCTGGTGCTGCAGAAGTAGATGCTCCGGCTGTCGAGCCGGAGGAAGTAGCGGTCCCGGCTTCAGAGCCGGAAAATGCTGGAGCTTCGGCGGTCGAGCCGGAGGCAGCTGAAGCCCCGGCGTGCGAGCCGGAAGTTGAAGTGGTTCCGGCAATTGAGCCGGTTACTTCTGAAGCTCCGGTCGCACAGCCGGTAGTTATTGGAGCGCCGGCTGCAGAGCCGGTGGTGGTGGAGGCAGGGGAGCTTGAGCTCCCCTCAGAAGAAGCGTCCCGGCCGGAGCCATTGGAGGCGACGACGTCGATGGTACCCGTGGCGGAGCCAGAGTGCCTGAACGAAGTCGCCGGCCCCCAGCCTGAGGGGGCGAATGAAGATTTGGTGGCGGGACCTTCTTCAGTGGCGACTGAGGCCATCCCGGAGGAGGGCCCTAGTGCCTTGGAAGCTCGGGGTTCCGCTCTCGCAGAGTGGGACCCAATTTTTGTAAATGAAGACCCGCTGGAACCAGCGGAGGAGACCCCAGAAGGTCCGGAGCCCATCTCGCTGTCGATGTCCATCGACAACGCTTGCTCCAGTCTGCGCCAAGTCCAACTAGCCTTCTTCCACGACAGCAAGGTTCTTGAAGAGGAGCGCCAAACCCTTAGGAGGTGGCGTAATAGACTCCAATTCGAAACCAAGCTGGCGCAGTCGAGGATCGCTGCGGACAAGGAATGGATCAAGCGGGAGAAGGTCCGCTTGGAGCTCTGGGGTGAGATGCTGGACGAGAGGGAGAGCATGACTCACAACCTCGACGCCCAATCCCGGGAGTACCACGACCAAGCTAAAGCTGCCAATGATGCGGCCAACGCCCGGTACGATCAACTCGAAGCCATCAGTACCGCACTCATCAAGCGCCGAGAGGCGCTTGAGGGAAGGGAAAAGCGGCTCGAGGATGAGGAGCAAAAACTCCTGGAGCTACGGGATGACGTCTTGCGACGTGAAGAAGAGCTCGCCGAGAAGACAGCTCTGGCGGACAAGGGCCTCGAGGAGCGCGCTAAAAAATTGGAAGAGCGCTGCCTCGAAGAGGAGGAGAAGACCTGGGTGCGAGGGCAGGAACTCTACGAGTATGAGTGTGCCCTCATCGCCCGGGAGAAGAAAATAGAGGCTAGGGAGAAAGACCTGGTCGACCGTCGGAACAAGATCCACCTCCGGGAGGAGGAGCTCGGGAGACTCGAAAAGCGGGTTGCTGCGAAAATTCAGCAAAACGCCAAAGAAGTTGAGCGCCTCTCCCGCGAGAACTCAGAACTGGCGGCGACCCGGAGGTCCCTGGAAGAAATGAAGGGCCTGAGGAAGACGGACTCCCTGCAAATTTGGGAGTTCCTGAGCAAGGCCGACGACGCGCTAGCGCCGATGGGTTTCAGCCCCGTGCTTCCGGATGATCCGGAGCCGGAGCCGGACCTTGCGCTGCAAGCGTTGGGCGCTGCGGGCAGCAAGCTCTCCAAGGTGGGCGACGTCATCGCGGACCAGTTGGAGGTCGAGGGGCAATCCCTGGCTAGGAACGTCACAGAATATGTGTTGACGTGCTACACTAGCCGGAACCCTCAATTCCCTCTGGACCCGGTGCTTGAAGGCCCCGTTGAAGGAGAAGGCGAAGCTACTCGAGCCAGCGTGTCGGAGGTCGCCCAGAAGGTCGCTGAGTTCTTCCATAGGGTCTAGGACTATCTTTCTTAGCCTTTATCTGTATCTTCTCTTCTTCCTCAATTTTGTAATCCCTTGTCTCCAGATGTAATCTCCGGTCTTCTGATGAAATGAAATCCCCAATTTTTCGTGAATTTCATTTTTTTGTCTTCAACATCTTTGTCTTCACTTGGCCCCCTGGTAGATGTGCACAATTTGATTGTGGACATGTACCAAAAGGATGTTGATTTTTGTTGAAGACAGATTTGCTTCGAACACGTATAGTTTAGGTCCGAAGTTTTCGATAGTGAAGGTCCCTTGAAGTCGTCGGAGCTTAGAAGCTCCGGCATTGCCCATTGTCGGAGCTTAGTAGCTCCGGCAATAGCCTCTACCAACACGTTGAGTGTCGATAGTTAATACTTCAAGGTGTCGGAGCTTAGTAGCTCCGGCAATGACCCTTGCCACGCCTGGCTTGCTGGCAACAGACTCTAGTGATAGAGTCTTCTCACCATCTTCAAGTTAACGCCGGTGGGAGTCGGAGCTTGGTTAACTCCAATTTTTCTCCATCAATGTTGGGTTTATTCTTCCTGCACACTTAGGCCAAGAAAAACAGTAAAATTCGTTCCTTATCTATAACTTCGTTGCGGCTTACGGTTCTCAAGAGAATTTCAAGTTGAACACGATTTTTAGTATGATTGGGTGAATTGTCTTTTCTTTTAGATCTAATTGTCCATGGACCCACCTTACTTTGGCCTGCCGGGGTGTAGGTAGAGTGGCGTACTTAGGGTGCTTGACCAGGCTAAGTCGATAGCGCACTCCGGCCCTAGAATGGCTTGGCGGCTTTCAGGCGAGTTGGCCACAGACGACATTTAAATCTAAAAAATCCGACAATTCAACTCAAATCGTACATAAATCGGTTAAACTAGAACTTCTTAAGAATTGCACGTTTCTGTTATAGACAAGAAAGAGAAAAATAAAAATGTCGAGCCTATGCAAAAATGAATGCACGTGGAGTCTATTTCACATGAAGATGTCTTTCATTATAGGTCCGGGGTACATGGGAAACGAGTACACTCTTAGGGTACGGAACCAGGCTAAGTGTGTTTGGTTTCTCGTTTGACCCTGGGTAGTTAGACACACTTCTAGTCCGGAGACTGTATCAAGTGTTGCATGAGCTCTTCAAACCTTTCGGGAAAGGTCCGGCTGCTCTCCCGGAGGAACTACCCGACTCTGTACAATGACTCTATAACATACATTTCAAGTTACTTAAGACTCACCTCCGTGGAATTAAGTGTAGAACTTACGGAGGTGCTCGATGTTCCAAGGATTTGGGAGAGGTGTCCCATCCTCGGTAGCCAAGCGAACGCTTCCGGGACGGGATACTTTGATCACTCGGAAGGGTCCTTCCCAGCCGGGGAAGAGTTTGTTTTGCCCTTCTCTGGATAGTATTCTCCGTAGCACCAGATCGCCTTCCTCGAGCTGTCGGTTATGTACATGCCGCTGATGATAGCGCCGTAGAGCTTGGCGGTATCGGGCATTCCGAACAGCTGCTTGGCACCTTCCCTCCTCGAGGAGGTCTAGGTCTTCACGCCGGAGCTGGTCCTGCGCGGCTTCGTCGAAGGTCCGGACTCGGAGGGAACCCAGGGTGATCTCCGGAGGAAGGATCGCTTCTGCTCCGTACACCAGGAAGAAGGGTGTTTCTCCGGTTGCCCGACTTGGAGAAGTCCTGTTAGCCCATAGAGTGGGCGGAAGCTCCTCGATCCAATTAGCTCCGTGCTTTTTCAAACGCTCATAAGTGCGCGTTTTTAGTCCTTTAAGGATTTCTGCGTTTGCTCTCTCGGCTTGCCCATTGCTGGCAGGATGAGCTACGGAGGCGTAGCAAACTTGTATGCCGAGGTCTTCGCAATATCCTTGAAATGAGGAGCTTGTGAACTGAGTCCCATTATCAGTGATGATCTTATTTGGGACTCCGAATCTGCTCACGATAGATTGTAGAAAATTGATTGCAGATTGTTTGTTGATCGTCACAACAGGAGTAGCTTCCGGCCACTTGGTGAACTTGTCGATGGCGACATACAGGAACTTGTAACCTCCGACGGCTCTTGGGAAGGGTCCCAAGATGTCCATCCCCCACACGGCGAAAGGCCACGTAGGAGGTATCATTTGTAAGGGCTGAGCAGGTGTATGAATTTGCTTTGCATGAAATTGGCATGCTTTGCATTTCTTCACTAGCTCAGTAGCATCCTGGAGCGCTGTTGGCCAGTAGAAGCCGTGCCGAAAGGCTTTTCCGACCAGCGTGCGGGAAGACGCGTGGTTCCCACACTCGCCTCCATGGATTTCTGCGAGGAGCTCGCAGCCTTCTTCCCTTGTGATGCACCGCATTAGGATGCCGTTGGCACCGCGCCGGTAGAGATCCCCTTCTACCAACGTGTATCTTTTAGCCAATCTGACTACCCGGTCAGCGGATACATCATCGTCAGGAAGGATGTTGTCTTTCAAGTAGTTCCGGATCTCCGAGATCCATGCATCGGAACTGACTTGAGCATTTGAGTCTTGCGTGCTGGGTTGCTCGGAGCTTCCGGCAGCACCTACGACCCTTGATGGCTGCCATGGTAACAGGGCCATCGGGACCGTCAGCTTCGGGATGCTGATCTCGCCCCCTTCGTTCAGCTCGGCAGGCTGAACTGTGGGTTTTGACATCCTCCGGACAAAGGTTCCGTCAGGAGCCGGAGCTCCGGTTGACGCCTTGGTCGAGAGTTCGTCAGCTTCAGCGTTGTGAGCACGCTGAACATGGTGAAGGTCTAGGACTTCGAAGTCCTTCTGAAGCCTCTGGACTTCAAGGAGATAAGCAGCCAGCTGGAGATTATTGCAGGAGCATTCACCCTTCACCTGTTTGATAACAAGTTGTGAATCTCCTTTGACCAGCAACTGCTTGACACCAAAGGATAGTGCCACCTTTAATCCATATATGAGTGCTTCGTACTCCGCCATGTTGTTGGTTGCCTTGAAATCAAGGTGCACCATGTATCTTACCTTCTCCCCGGTTGGTGCGAGGAGAAGGATTCCAGCTCCGGCTCCCTGCTTTTGCATGGAGCCGTCGAAGTAAAGGGTCCAGTGAGGCTTAGTGAAGGCCGGAACTTGTGGTTCCTTCTTCTGCTCGCTGGGGCCCCCAGAGTTTGATGGAGAGGGAGTCCATTCTGCCACGAAATCTGCCAACGCTTGACTCTTGATTGCTTGTCTTGGAATGAATTCGAGGTCGAATTCAGCCAGTTCCGCTGCCCACTTTGCAATATTCCCAGTTGAATTGGGATTATGCAGAATCGCTCGAAGTGGATATGAGGTTACCACCGAGACTTTGTGAGCTTGGAAATAATGTCGAAGCTTCCTTGAGGCAATAAGAACTGCGTAGAGCATCTTATGTACCTCTAGGTATCGAGTCTTGGCATCATGTAACACTTCACTGATGAAGTATACTGGGCGTTGAACGGTCCGGACCCTCCCGGAGGGGTCCGGAGCTTCCTCTCCATTGATCCGGACCCTGTCGGAGGGGTCCAAACTATATTCGAGGACCTCCGGGTTCTGGGTGGAGGAACTCGGAGCTTCTTCAGGAATGACCTGGATCCTATCGGAAGGATCTGGGTCCTCTGAAGTGACTTCTTGAGGATTCAAGTCTGGGAGCTGGGACCCAGACCTGCTTTCGGGAACCTCCGGATCCTCCCGAAGGGATCTGGATTCCTGAGTATTGGGCAGTTCCGGTCTCTCCGCAACCAGAACCATACTGACGACTTCGTCAGCTGCTGAAATATAAAGCAATAAAGGCTCACCAGGGTTCGGAGCTACCAAGACTGGTAGAGTGGTGAGGAACTGTTTCAGCTCCTGGAATGCCTTCTCTGCCTCTTCAGACCATTGGAATGGTCCGGACTTCCTCAGTAACTTGAAGAAGGGAAGTGCCCTTTCCGCCAGTCTTGAAATGAATCGACTGAGGGCTGCTAGACATCCAGTTAATTTTTGGACGTCTTTGATGCGGGTTGGTGGCCGCATGTCTTCGATGGCTTTTATCTTCGCCGGATTAGCCTCTATACCCCGGTGACTTACCAGGAAACCAAGAAGCTTTCCGGAACTAACCCCGAAGACGCACTTGTCTGGGTTTAGCTTCGTGCGGGTGGCCCGCAGCTTGTCGAAGACAGCCTGCAAGGTATCCAAGAGGGACTCCTTGTTTTTGACTTTGACCACAATGTCATCAACGTACACCTCCACTATGTCTCTGATGAGTTCTTCGAAAGTTTTGTACATTGCTCGTACAAAAGTTGAAGCTGCATTTTTGAGACCAAAAGGCATGGCTGTGTAACAATACAATCCATCCACTGTGATGAATGAAGTATGTTCTTCATCTTCCCTAGACATCCGGATTTGATGATATCCCGAATATGCGTCTAGAAAACACAGCAACTCACACCCAGAGGTGGAATCCACTATCTGGTCTATTCTAGGTAGTGGGAATGGATCTTTTGGACATGCCTTATTCAGTGTGGTGTAGTCGATGCACATCCGAAGTTTCCCGCCGGCCTTAGGCACAACGACTGGGTTTGCCAGCCATTTTGGATGGTAGACTTCTCGGATGAATCCGGCTTCGAGCAACTTCTTCACTTCTTGTCGGATGAAGTTCTGTCGCTCTACAGATTGCTTCCGAGGTTTCTGGTGTACAGGCCGAGCGTCGGGGTAAATCTTCAGATTGTGCTCAATCACTTCCCTAGGGATCCCAGGCATTTGTGACGGTTGCCAGGCAAACACGTCAACATTAGCCCGGAGGAAAGTGATGAGCGCGAGTTCCTATTTGTCGTTCAAGCCACCCGATATGCGGGTAGTTTGAGTGACATCGGAACCAATTTGGACGACTTTGACGGGAATGTCGGTGTCGCCGCTTGGCTGCACACGGGGTGCAGAGGTCGAGCCTCGTTGACGAATGCTCGGAGGTTGTGGAGCTTGCTTCTGTCTGGAATCCTCCTCTTGCGCTGTGGTGAGTGCATGGAGTTCTTCCAGAGCAGTTACTCCGGCAGTGCGATCTCCACGGATCCGGAGAACGCCTACTGGTGTCGGCATCTTCAACACCAGGTATCCATAATGAGCAGCTGCCATGAATTTGTACAAGGCAGGTCTACCCAAAATGGCGTTGAATGGTAAGTTGATCTGAGCGACGTCGAAGACCAACTTTTCGGTGCGATACTTCTCCCGGGTCCCGAAGGTAACAGGGAGAGTGATAGCTCCGAGTGGGGTTATGGCCCCCGGACCTACTCCGGAGAAAGGTCGAGAGGGCTGGAGGTCTGAAGGTCGAAGCTGAAGCTTAGTGAAAGCTTCGAAGCTGATGAGATTAAGCCCCGAACCTCCATCTACCAGGACATGATGGAGCTGGATGTTGTTGATGGTGGGGGATACCATCAAGGGCAGCTGGCCAGCTCCGACCATGCTTTGAGGACAATCCGAAGCATCGAAAGTGATGGGTGTGTCCATCCACTTTCGATGTGGCTCCGGTCTAGCTGTAGGAGCTACAGCAGCCATATCCCGTCGCATGGTCTTAATGACGCGACGAGAGGTGATGTCCCATGATCCACCAAAGATGGTGTTCATGGTTTTTCGACGTTCGTTGTCGGAGACGTCGGAATCATCGTCGACGGAGGTGTAGACGGCTTTCAAGACCTTTTTGGGGTCTTGAAACCCTAACTCCTCTTCAGCCGGAGCTTCATCGATCTTTTGTTTTCCCTCCCTCTGACGGAAGGGAGACCCTTCCCGGCGCTTGTGGTAGCGCTCGACAAGGTTTTGGACCTCCCGGCAATCCTCCAGTCTGTGGCTGCCCGTTTTGTGAATGGGGCACCACATCTTGGATTTGCCACCGTCTTCGGAAGACGGTCGAGGTCGCTTCTCGGGGCGTGGCCCCCGGCCACCAGGAGTTGCAGTGGTTGCAACGTTGGATGTGCCGGCCGACGGCTTCTTCTTGCCGTTGGTCTTCTTTTTCTTCTTGCCACTCCCGGAGGTAGTGACTTCTTCTTTGGAGGATTTTTTATGATCCTCCAAGGCTGGTTTGGAGTGCATTTCACGGCCCTCCGCAGCTCTGGCACATTTGTCAGCCAGGCTGAAGAGCTCCGTGACACTGGTGATCTCTTTGATCGCCAGTTTCTCCAACATCTTCTTGTCTCGTACACCCTGTCTGAATGCTACAATGACAGAAGCGCTTGAGATAGAAGGGATTGTGTTACGTACCTGAGAGAATCTCTGGATGAATGACCGCAAAGATTCCCCTCCTTTTTGCACGACCGCAAAAAGGTCCAGTTCGGTGCCCGGACGGGTGTATGAACTCCCGAAATTGGCGGTGAACTGGCGGCATAGCTCCTCCCAACTGTCGATAGAGTTGGGCGGAAGGCTCATAAACCAGGACCTAGCGGTCCCAGTTAAGGCCACTGGAAAGTAATTGGCCATTACAGCCTCATTTCCTCCAGCTGCTAGGATCGCAGTGGAGTATATCTGTAAAAATTCTACGGGATTGACAGTCCCGTCGAATTTTTCCGGCAAGTGTGGCCGGAACTTCTGTGGCCATCTAACCATACGCAGGTGCATGGCTAGGGCGGAACAGCCTCCTCCTACTCCTTCCAGAGTAGAAAGATCTTGAGCATCTCGTCTTTCTCGAGCTCGCTCGATGTGGACACGGCCATCCTGTTGGCGGTATCGGCGATCAAGCTCCGCTCGGAGGTCGTGTGTCGAAAGCCGAGATGCAGTATGGGCACGTCGTGCCCCAGAGGGCAACGACGTCACTTGCTGTGACGCAGCTCTTCTTCGGTTGTTGGAGACATGTGGACCAAGTCTTCCAGACAACGTTCGTCGCTGCGACGGGGCCCGCCCTGAAGGAGGTGGACCCTGATTGTTGAGGCGTTCGGCCGCTGCTGCGACCAAATGCTCAATATCAGCTCTCCATTGCTCCATGGCACCTTGAGATGCATCCGGAGGTGGTGGTCGCTGAAGGAGAGCACGCGCTGCATGGAGCGCGTGTTCTGGGTTGTCACGGCTTGCCGGCGCAGAATGTGACGCCGGTGCACCATCATGTCTTTCGGCATGTCTTGCCGGAGAAGATGGTGGTGGTGGGAGTGTGACTCCCGCTGGAACTGAGGCTCCTGCCGGTGGTTGCATGTTGGAGGGATTGCCTCCGACAGTCTGAGCAGCAGGTTGCCCGTTGGATGATCCAGCTGCTGAATTCACCATTCTTGAAGATCTCAGGCGCCCCTACCTGGCGCGCCAACTGTCGACTGTTGGAGTCGGCAGATCCCCTAACACTATGAAAAGTGTTTGAAGGAGTTTGTGGTTCGGTCTGGGCGCGCGGAGATCTAAGAAAGTGAAATGCGATTTGGACACAAGTGACACGGTGGTTTACGTGGTTCGGGCCGCCTGAGCGTAATACCCTACTCCACGGGGGTGTGTATGTGTGTTGTATTAACTTGTGAGCCTCCGAGTGTTCTCGAGTTCTCTCTCCCGTGTATCGTCGGTTTGTCCTTTTATAGCACAAGGACAAACCGTTACAAGTCAGCCTGGCCCGACATGTGGCCCTGGCGGTTACTAGTATTGATACGCGAGATTAATTGTTGCTAATAACCCTGTAACGGCTCCGACAGTGCCGTTACAGGTGTTAATATCATCCGATTAAGTGTCATTAATGTGGAATTAATGATAATTAATCGGGTCTTGAAGTCTGCAGCTGTCCTTTGGAGATCCGGAGCCGTTACAACGTCTCCCGGGGATTTGAAGCGGTTTAGCTCCGACGTATGGACACGTGGCAGCTCCGGAGCTTGCTTGGGAGAAGCGGGAAGCTCCGGGGTGACCTGGCACGTGTCATGTCCGGAGCTTCTCTCGGTCGGGGGCTACCTCCGGAGGTGCCGTTTCAGTACTTGGCCCGGAGCTTCACCCTTGCGGGTAATAGCTCTGGGCTGACAGTACACGTGGCAACCTAGAGGTTAACCATGTTGGAGAAGCGGGTCCGGTCACGTCTGGCGAGTGGGCCCCCAAGGGTCTTCAATTTGAGTTGATGTCCTTCCCTTGAGATCTTTGTAACCTCAGGGGGTGTATGGTTTTTAGGGTACCGACAGTAGCTAACCACATTACACACTTCCTTTGGTGTGAGGCCAGGAGATCACAACATGGTCTTTACAAAGGTACTCCCGACTAGTGCTAGCCCTCTAAGGTTTCCACCACTGAGGATTCTCGGAGTAACCCTCCGCCCCAGAGCCCCCTCTTGAGCCTTGCGGTTCCAAGAGCAGATCACCCGCCTCGTTCCCCGCACCATCCAACCACTAGCAGTTCATCGGGAGAAACCTAATTAATTGACCAAGCTGCCCCATCTCAGTCTCGTGGTGGTACTATAAAGCTTGTTGGCTTCCTCCATAAACCGGTCCTTAGAATCCGGTGGCAACAAACCCCAATCCCGGGTCTCGTGCAAAATGCACCATACCAAAGCTAACCAACCACCAGATTCCTATCCACTACCATTGTGTATATTTCATTGCCAAGTTAAAGTGCCATAAAGTTAAGCATGGGACATTGTATGAAATCCCAAACCCAAGTATCTAAGCATGGCTAAGCATTAATAAGCCTATCTACTTCCCAACCCATTTCAGGTAACAAGGAATAGTAAGGAACAGGGCATGTGAACATGAAATAGGGTATTCATTTAATTAGCATGCAACTAGCTAAATTCCTAAAATAGGTACAAGATGGTCAAGGGCACTTGCCTTCGTTGGAGACTTGAGAATTGACGAAGTCTTGGTCTTGGAAGTTGAGGTTAGGGTCGTAGAACGACTCTAGAAATATGCCCAAGCAATGGCAAGAATAGAATAAGGCTAATTAAGTAAAGGCACGCAAAACAATACATTCACACATACAAATAAGCACAAAATTCTACACTAATGCGTCCCTACGAGGTATTTATCATTTATCATGGTCAAAGTTTGCATTTTATATTTTTCCAAGAATTTTGGGATTTTATTGTAGCCTAAAACCAATTTTATTGAATTTTCTATAGCAAAAATGTATTTTAAAACCTTTATAATAATTAATCCAGGGGCCAAATATATTTTATCTGAACTCTACAATTAATTCATAGCATAAAATAATTTATAAACATTTTTCATAGCATTCCTACACTTATTCATCATTTTTATCTAATTTCTATACCTTAAATACAATTAAAAACCCTATTCAGCAAATAAATAAAAGCCCAGGGGTTAATTAAATAGTTTTCTACACTGTACAGGGTCCAAATACAACATTCTACATAATTACAGGGGTTAGAATGCTTAAATAAACGGTTAAAACCAATTTTTAGGGTTCCAGAGGCTAGTCTGTGATTTCTGGGGGCTAGATTTCAATTCTGGAGAAGTCCAGGGGGTAGCAGCTAAGTTTCCAGGGGCCTGGGTGCAAATGCGCGGGCGGGAAAGGCGTTTTGAACTTGGGCCGTTGGATCTCAAATGGACGGCTCGGATTTTATGAAACCGAAGGGGTATGAAGATCTAATCGTGGCCGTTGCCACTGGAACGACGGACCAGATGAGGCCACGTCGCCCCTAAACGGCGCGCGCGCGCGGCGCGGCGGCGGCCGACGATCGACGCCGGTGATCTCGCCGGAGATCACCCGATCACCCGATGCAGACCCTAATCCATACATCTAAATGCATAGAAATGGAGGGGGAGGCCGGGGGAACTCACCAGAGGGGTTGATTGAACCCGGGAAGGAGAGGATGACGCCGGCGACGAAGAGAGGCGGCGGAGCTCGACGGTGGACGGCGGAGCAGCGGCGCAGAGGCGATTCACTTGAGCTACGACGTCGGGGAGGCTCCTGGCGGTGCAGCAAACACGTTAGGCCAAGAAAATGGGAAGTAGCGCGGGTGCAGCGACGGGAACGCGGGCGCAGAGGGGCTCACCGGCGGTGAAGGCGCTAGGGCAACCGGGAAGCTCGGGGAAGGGGGGAAAAGTGGGGGCGCCAGGTGTTTTATAGGGCGGGGGAGGGTGCAGTTGTGGCGCTCCGCCGAATTTTGAACGGGGGAGGCAGTTCGGGGTTGAGGGAATCGTGGGCGCGGAGGTGCTCGGCCGTTGCGCGCGACGCGGGGGAAGAGAGGGGAGAGGGGGAAGAAGAGCGCCGACAGGTGGGCCAGGTCGTCCAGAGAGAGGAGGGGGAAGGGAGGCGCGGCTGGGCCGGCGGGAGGGATTGGGCTGCAGCCAGAATTCGGCCCAGGAGGGGTTTTTCTATTTATTTCCCTTTTTCTTTTCTTTTTCCTATGATTTGATTTGAATTCCAATTTAAATTCGAAGTCTACTCGTTTGAATTCAAACTTCCACACTAGAATGCACATTACAATGATCAAGGGTTTGAGAAAATTTTTGTACATGAAATATGGGTGTTACACTCTCCGTCTCCGCGCCTACATAATCGGCAGCCTCACCGTCCCCTGCAGCTAAACACGGCATCTAAAAGCCAAGGCCGGACAGCTACTACTGCGAGACCTTCAAGGCAGCTTGTTGAGCTCTTCCACTAGCAGCCTTTGCCTGTGCTGTGCGCGCCATGGGCAACTTCGCGTCCTGCACGATGGCGAGTGCGGCCGGAGGCGGGGCCAGAGTCGTGCTCCCCGACGGCCGGGTGCGGCACGTCGAGCTCCCGGCGACGTGCGCCGAGCTGATGCTCGAGGCGCCGGGCCACTTCCTGGCGGACGCGCGCGCGCTGCGCCCGGGCCGGCGGGTCGAGGCGCTCGCGGCGGACGAGGGGCTGCAGCGCGGGGTCCTGTACGCCGCGCTCCCCATGAAGCGCCTCGGCGCGCCCGCGGCGCCGGCCGACGTCGCGCGCCTCGCCGCCGCGGTGGTGGTGGCCGGCGGCGAGAAGGCTCGGGGGAGGAGCAGGAGGAGGGTGGGCTCGGCGTCGTCGCCTGCCGCCACGGCCAAGGTGGCCGCCGTCGTCGCGCCGCAGGAGGTCCTGGAATCCGCAGCTGCTTCCGTCGAAGAAGACGCGCCTGAAAAGCCGATCAACAGGGCGCCGAAGCTGGAAGAGATGGCCGTAGACGACGCGGCGGCAGCGGCGGAGATCGAGGAGCTCAGGCAGCGGCTTAGCGGCGTCGGGCGTCGGTCCAGGCGGCCGACGCTGGAGACCATACAGGAGGAGAGCTACGCGCCAGCGCGATGCTGATTCATGTCCGATGTCACGGCCAACCAACCTGAGATGGCGACGGCATTCTCTCGTAGACTCATAGCTTCTTTATGTTCTTTTTTTTTTCAGTTCTTTCCAACTTATTTTTACCTTGTGTAAAAATACCAGTACTTTTTTCTTGGTGCTGCCTTGTAATCCATTAGTTTTAAGAAAGAGGAAGGGAAGCTTAAGTTGGATTAAATGCTTTTGGAAAATGATTAATACAAATGGAGGAATTTAGCATATTCTTACATTTTGGCCTGTGCAAGTGTATTCAGGTTTCATTTGTTACTGGGATTTCGGGGTAAAATCTGTAACGGAAATATAACAAAATTTAGAATCAAGAAAACTGGTTGTATGCTAATTAGGGTGAACATAGTATGGTAAGAATAACAAGTGGGCATTTGGTGTGAAAATATTCATGAGTATGTTTTCGAGCATTTTGCGGAACAGAAAATCATAAAAGCATCATACAGTACATGAAGTGTTCCGTAGAATCCGTAACGGAAGTATAACAAAATTTGGAATCACGAAAACTGGATGTTAGCTAATTAGGGTGAACATAGTATAGTATGGTGAGAATAACAAGTTGGCATTATGTGTGAAAATATTCATGAGTATATTTTCGAGCATTTTGCGGAAAAGAAAACCATAAAAGCATCATACACGAAGTGTTGCGTGGATCACGAAATTATCCGGTTGAACAAAGATCTCTATATATGACGCCGTGTTCCATGAATCACGAAATCAGCTCTGTTCTACTTAAATGAAATGTTTTATAGATGACTTTCGCATTAATTTCACAAATTGAATGGGCGGCTCCCCTCATAAAAATAGATCGGAAGTGAAGTGTTGCAGCCGCCTAGCTTCGGCTGTCCACTTGTCGTTCTGGTCGTTTAGCAGCTGACGCCAGACAGTACGTTCAAACGGTTTAAATAACGAAAATGAAAAAAGAAGGCACTGCAAAAGGCAAAGTGAAAAGAGGAACGCGATAATGTCCGTCGCATTCATGTCACCAACACTAAACGTTGCTTAAAAGTTTTCCCAGACAACAACAGCAAGGCAGGTACGACATGTATTTATTAATGTACTGACCCGATGTTTCTATCTTTCCAGACGTCAACCACGTAAACAAACTAATCGGGTACCATTAATAAAACATTGTTTTCCGATTTTTTTAATCTTCCAGAATTCTGAATTTCCGAGTCCTGTCTTCGGAAGAAAGCAAAGTGTCACGACGCGAGCGGAGAAGGAGAAAAAATAACAAAGTTGATGAGCACACACTACGTACATCAGGCAACAGAATTAAAGCAAATGAAAAGATGCTTTGGAAGGAAGATCATGAGGCTGCCCACTAGGCAGTGCTCTCGAGCCAGCGAAGCCACAATGAATTCCCATTATCCTATTGTTATACGACTGAACTCAAGCGAGACCGGTATATATTGCATCGAATCATGATGCATGCAGACGAATGATGATTGATACCATGTGAACTCCTCCTCGCAGAGGCAGAGGTCGTATCTCCGAGATGAATCATGTTCAGTTCTTTTTTCTATGTGAAACTTGCAGAGGAGGTGTGGAGTTTATAATGTCAGGTCAGAGCCCTCTCCTCTACCGATCAATATATGGAGTTTGCTTGCGTGATCACAGCACAGCGATCATGGAATCTGTAAAGAAAAAAGGAAAGAAAATGGTATTTAAGGAATATGGTTGACATGCCTGTGGATATATCTTGTTTCTTGCAACGACTCCTGTACATTAAGCGTACAGTGTACGCATCAGGTGCCAAGTTGCAGGTTGGTGTTTTTTTAGCAGCACAAGCGATGAACAAGGAAGGAGCTGAGCGTCGCCGTGTTAGTATGAGCGAGTAGTGGCTCCAACCGGGATGCGGGAGGTCACCGCGGGTGATCGGGTGCCGGATTAGACCAGGAATCCGGAGTGAAAGAAGGGAAGGAAGGCAGGGATGAGCGGAAGAAGAGGACGCTCCGTATTCGGCCGCGATCGCAGGTTCTCTACCATATGGTTGGGCCGTTGTTCCGGTTTCAATTTGGGCCTGAGCAGGTCTGAGGTGGTTTGAAGGCCTAGCATGCGGGTCGAGATGGAACGAGACTACGGCCTTCTCTTACAAAGCCCAAGAAACGTGTACCCACGGTTACGGTGGGCTGAACCTTTTTCCGTCTGCAAAGCAGGCTTGTTTGGACCAAAACTCTAGCCTGTCAGCGAGCCACGACGTGCATGCGATGACATGATTTTTTTAGCGTATCGTGAGGACTCTCGCACGCACGGCGGCACCGTCGGGTGCTTCGTGACGCACTGCGGGCGGAACTCGACCACCGAGGCGCTCGCGTGGTCGAGTTCCGCCCGCAGTGCGTCACGAGGGCTTCGGTGGCTCTATGCAGCGTCACCGTGACGGAGCGCATGCGGCCGAGAGCCGGGGAGTGGGAGACCGAGGCGGGCGCAGCGGTGGCCGCCGGCGGCTCGTCGGACAGGTGTGTGTGTCCAAGGTTTCGTTGACGCTATACCGTCCATGTAGCCGCGGATTGACGTGTCCTGTGCAGCTTGCTGTTCAGTTGCACTCGTACCTGCCCAATGCATGATTGATCCATGTCCGACCGCCTCCGTTTGTGGTCTGATGGCCTGCGCTGCTCTCCATCATACCTTGTCGCGTAGTGCAAAGAGATTTCTGCCTACCACGCAACGCAGTCCCCGCCGTATTTTTTTCTCTCGAAAGCTCGTCCCCACCGTATTTTCGCTGACAGTTCACTTGGATGTGTGCGTGCGTATAGAGTTACGTTAAAAAACGAAGGCAAAACAATAAGCCTTTGGGAAATACGGAGCGACTAATGGTTATACGCCTCGCCTGAAAATAACGTTCACCCAGTCCATAGATTTCAGCCGTTGGGTGAAGATGGGTGGCCTTGCTAACCAGGGCCCAACCCAGCAACATAGATCCACCAATTGCAGTGGCACCAGAGAAAAATTGAAAATTGCATTTATTAGTTTTTTTAGTGATAGGTGAAGTCTCGGCATCTACTTCATCCATTTCAAAATACAGTACTCCCTCATTTCTATATTAATTGTCGTTTAGGACAAAGATTTTAGTTCATTCTGAACTAAAATTCTTGTCCTAAACGACAAATAATATGGGAAGGAGTGAGTAGTTGGTATTTAGAACAATAGAGAACTAGAATTATTATCCGCTAAACGTCAATTGTTTTGAAACGGAGGAGTATCCAAATTAAACTTTAGAGCCACTTAGATCTTCTCAGCGCTAGCTTTGCCAATGGTTGCTTTGTCTCCTACATTAGGTCCCCAAGAATCAAGGAGGCCTAGTTTCTTATCTGTCTTCCTCCATCCCGCCGTCAAGTAAACTTTCGTTATTCCTATGCACTAACCAGTCACCTTGGAGCCCCCCCCCCCCCCCCCCCCCCACCACACACACATCAGTTCAACCCACTACCTTTGCCCCGTCATCGTGCATTGTCGGTCAAGCCACCCCTAATAATTTTTTTGATCCCATATCTTATAGGATAATTCAAAATCCAAACTCCAACCACTATAGTTGACCGAAACGTGTTGACATGGTGGTCTAAATTTTATGATTTAGGAGGTATGAGGAATACAAGATTAACAGAGGTGGTATCACAAATTTGCTTTTATGTTAGTATCACGTAGATGATTTTTCACCTTTGTCCTTGGAGATCCGGATAACCGTGTCCTCTGCCATTTTGTGTTTGGAGGGTGCAATTAAAATCCACTCCATATCTATGCATGCCATGGTACTAGAGTGTCATTTGAGGCTTTGTTTAAAACATACTAATAACCGCTCATTCTGTTTTAGAATACGAGGATCTCTTGTTTTATACTCTCTCGATCACAAAATATACAATGTTAACGTTATATATTTAAAGCCGAAGGAAGTATCGTTAAAATCTATTTAACTTTGACTAGTAAGACTTTTCGCAGCTGCAGTGCTACTCTGTAAATCTCACTGAAAAACTAGTGGAAAGGTTGCTGAAAAATAATTTTAGAGTAGGTATACAGAGTGTATATAGAGAAAGTTATAAATGATATATAGTAAGATTATATTTTAAAGTAAGGTACAGAGTAGACAAGTGCTGACTGGCCGTTACTCCAAGCGGTCGAAAACAATATGGTTGGCCGTTAACATTCCACGATTCCCCTATCCATCCACGCAGGTTGGCGTTCCACTCCATTTTAAAGCTGCACAGTTTTATCGTGCACTGCGATCAATCAGCATGCAGTGACCAGCGACGAAATCGAGTCTGGATGCCGCTGCACGTTCGTGCTATCTGGTTGGTCAAAACTCACAGCCTGGTACAGTACTTCCCTTGGCTGCATGACACCCATTTTCGCTAAAACCAGGCGGAGCTGACAGCTTCTTTCCAACCCGGAAAGCATTCAGTTTTCAACCGCGAGTTTGGCAACCAAGACCCCGCGGCCAAAAGCGACCAGGTCAAACAAGGACTGCTTCTGCATATCTCCAGTGAGATTTTCCCCATGCCAGCAACGTTTGAAAGACCGTGTTCCGTGGGAAGCCGACGTCACGAGAGGTGACTGTACAACTACGCTGGTCTCTGCTCCTGCGCGTGTTCAAAAGCCGCCGTCGCCACCTCATATCCATCCATAACAGCGTGACGAGACACCACAGTGATCACCCTTGACTTTGTGCTCCGCCTGGGGACGAGCCGAACACCCGTAGCCGCCGCGACAACCATGACGTCAGCGCCGGCCCAGCCGCGCCCGCACGTCCTGCTCGTCGCCGCCCCGTTCCAGAGCCACGTCAACCCGCTGCTCCGTCTCGGCCGGCGCCTCGCCGCCAAGGGTCTGCTCGTCACCTTCACCACGGCTCTCCGTCCTGGCATCCGCCTCGGCCTCGGGGACGGCGACGGCGTCGGCGAGGAAGCCGGGCTTGGAAGGCTCCGGGTGGAGCTCTTACGCGGGGGCGGGCTGTGGGCACCCGACGACCCGCGGTTCCGCGTCGTTAGCGACATGGCGCGCCACGTCGAGGCAGCCGGGCCGGCGGCGCTCGAGGAGCTCATCCGGCGGGAGGCCGAGGCCGGGCGGCCGGTGACGTGCGTCGTGGCCAACGCCTTCGTCTCCTGGGCGACACGCGTCGCCTGCGAGCTGGGCCTCCCCTGCGGCATGCTGTGGATCCAGTCGTGCGCGGTCCTGTCCGTGTGCTACCACCACGTCCACGCGCTCGCGGCGTTCCCCGAGGCGGACGGCGCGCCCGGCGGGTACGTGACGACGCTTCCCGGGCTGCCCGACCTGGACGCCGACGAGCTCCGGCCCCTCCTGATCTACGCGCCGGAGCAGGACCTGTGGCGCCAGATGCTCGTCGCGGACCTCGGTCGCGCGCGAGAGGCCATGTCGTGGGTCTTCGTTAACACGTTCGACGAGTTCGAGCACGCGGCCGTCGAGGGGCTTCGCGAGTATCACTTGCCTGTCATACCGGTCGGCCCGCTCCTCGAGCCAGACGACGCCGACAACACCGGCGAGTCAGCCTCCAGGATAACCGACGAAGACAACGGCTGCACGGAGTGGCTCGACGCGCACCCGGCGAGGTCCGTGGTGTTCGTGGCGTTCGGGAGCCTCTTCAAGAACGATTCGGACGAGGTGGCCGAGATAGCGGCGGCTCTGGCCAACACCGGCCGGCCCTTTTTGTGGGTGGTGCGCGACGACAATCGCGCGATCCTCTCCGCTGCCGCCCTCGCGGCTGCCGGTGATCTTGGCGACCGAGGCAAGGTGGTGCCCTGGTGCGCGCAGGGGCGCGTGCTCGCGCACGCCGCGGTGGGCTGCTTCGTGACGCACTGCGGGTGGAACTCCGCAGTCGAGGCGCTCGCCGCGGGCGTGCCCGTCGTCGCCTCGCCGAGGTGGTCGGACCAGATGATCAACGCGAGGTTTCTGGTCGACGTGCACCGGGTCGGCGTCCGCGCGCCGGCGCCCCTGAGGAAGGACGCGCTGCGCGGGCGCCTCGAGGAGGTGATGAGCGGGCCGGAGGCTGAAGCGATGGCGCTCAGAGCGGCGAGCTGGAAAGCGAAGGCGGGCGCGGCCGTGCGCGGTGGCGGCTCGTCGGACTGCGGCGTCCAGGCGTTCGTTGACCAGATACGGCGCGTGGGATGACTTGCTCTGTGTAGGATCAGGCAAGTCGACGTGGCGGTCTGGCACAGCACTCAGTGTCTGTTTGGTTGCCTGCATTGAGTTGGATTGGACTGGATAGACTTGTGCAAATCAGTGTTTGTTTTAAAGTCAGATTAGATTGGATGATCCTAACTAAAGAATACACCTCTAATATGCTGGATGAGGCTGTCCGAAGAAAATAGCCGGACAGCGCTGCCGGACATCCCGCAGGCTACCGTGACCTCCAAGCGGTATACTTGTTCTTTTGTTCCTTCGAGCAGACCGTGCTTCTTGTAGCCGACAGAAGGCAGTGGAGAGATGCCGCTGGCGAGCCATCGAGTCCCTCCACCGTCCATGTCTGAGACCTTCTCTGTCGCCCACCTAGCTCCCTCCGTTGCCCCCAGCCCCTGGTTCCGAGCCCTCCTTCGTGTCGCCCTCCTTTAGCCTCCAATATACAGTACTAAACAAAAAATGGATCATTCAATCCATCCAACCAAACATCAACTTGGATGATCCAATCCAGAAAAATAGGGATAAGCCTATCCAATCCAACTTTGATGTCAAACTAAACGCACCCTCAAAGGATCAGTTTGGTCATATGCCGAGCTACGAATCCCATGTGGTGTTGTTTGTTTGTACGGATGTCGGTCATTTTCTGAGTTCGAAGAAGGGATCTATAGTATTATGTCTTTAACTATTGATTTGATCAGACTGCATGTGCATGGATGTTTGCACGAGACCACGATCAACAACGCTGCAAAATACTGCTGAAACTGTCACCCGGATGCCACACCTTCACGAGGAAAGAGCATTACAATTCACCATATTAATTTCAAATTATTCTTTCGTCGCAAATTATGTGAGTGTAGAGTTAATAATAGGTACATGCAATTACAAGAAACGAGCATTACGTACCAATTTAATTTCTAGTCCACGTAGCAATGGTACCTAATCAACTTTTAGTACCTCCCAATCTTTTTATTTGTCATCGACTAGTTCATTTTTGAACTAACCAATGACAAATAAAAAAAATACCGAAGGGAGTAATATCACTGGAAAATTTTAGCCTCGTTTGAGAATCTATTTGCAAAAAAAAATCCCCGCTCGAGTGTAAGGTAGAGTTGTATTTTCTCTGTTTCCAAAGTTAGATGATGAATTTTTGAGCACGAAGAGAATATTCCCTCTGTCCTCATGAACTTGTCACTTTGTAGTTCATTTTTTAGTAATGAGGGAGTACTCATTACTAAAAAAAATTCGAAAGCTACTGGGCTCCAATACCACTTCCTGTGTTGAAGAAGAAAAACACATTAAAAGAAATTCTCTACGGTCAATGATAAAAACGAAAGCACCTACCGTTTTTTAGTTAATGGAAAGTATTTCAATGGATTTTTTAAATAAATATACACTCATCAAAACAGACCTGTTAATTGAAATTTTAGTTAATACTCCCTCAGTTTAAAAATAAACTACAAACAACAAACTTTATATAACGGAAGGAGTGTTTATTACCACTATAGCCCAATTTAGTCCTCAATTTAGTCCTTACATGTTTAACCCGGCCTATGGATCCAGGGGAGGCGGGCCTGGAACTACCTTGCATTGGGGCCCAAAATGTTTGTACTAGTTCGGTTCGGCCTACTAGAATTTGGAAACCCAAACCCAGCTGCCAGAAGCTTGCCTAAAGGCACACGATGCGTGGATCTGGGTGGCTCGCCTCTCGATCTCCCTGCTCGGCAGCTCGCCGTTCACTGCCCTCGTCGCGATCTCCCACACCCGATTCACCACCATGACCGGAATAAGACCCACTCCCGAGGAACCCGAGCTGCCGGTCGGCACCCCGCCCCGCCCCCAGCTCCCGCCCACCGTCGCCGGGGCCGGCGGCAGCGGCGGCCTGGAGATGGTATCGGACGACGACCGGTCCGTGGCGGCAGACTCGTGGTCCGTGCGTAGCGAGTACGGGAGCACCCTCGACGACGACCAGCGCTACGCTGACGCCGCCGATGTGCTCGCCGCCGCCGCCACATCCGCCAACTTCCCCTCCGCGGCGTCCGATTACTGGTAATTTGCCAACTCGAGCGAATTGTCTCGTTAGAGTGCGGAATGGACGGTGCCCATCAAGGAACAGATCTAGCGAATTGTCTCGTTGGGGTGCGAAGTGGCCGCTTGTTGTTGCTCTCACTACATTTTACTCTGTGCGTCTTTTGATTTAGACTAGCTTGATGAATATGTTTCGGGTTGCATCCGTGTAAAAGAGGAAATATGATTTTGGCATCTGTCTAATTACCGTGATTAAAAGACTGGATGTCTGGACGCACATCCAACTTCATGTTATTACCCTGTTTTTTCTTGGATCATTTAGCTTTGTAAAGTGCAAAATAAAAGGATTATCCTTGTTGCATTCAGTCTTTGAACTAAACCTGAAGGTCATCCATTTTTCTGAAAGTCCATTTTGTCTAATAGATACTAGAAGAGATGTGAGATTTCCAAGCTAAAGCAACCGTCATTCTTATCCATGGCTGATGATCTAATGTCCACTGACCAAACATGAAAAGAAAAATGGTAGGTGGAAGTATATCTTTCTCACCATAACGAGGTTACATTTCCAGTAGAACCGTGTTTATTTTGCTCGAGAAAATTTTAATCCCTTCTAAAAGACAAAGATTGACAACATGATATCTTATGTCATGAGGAATGGGACCAAGAATTAGAATGTGCCATCTGTCAAGTTGTAAGTGGTGTTTGTCTGAACATTTTTTATAGGGTACATGTTTCTCGTGCCATTGTAAGCCAATAATCTCTCTTTGTCGTGGTCAAGATGAATCTCCTACATCTTGTATGGCATGCTATAATTGTGCATACACACAACGAGGAGAAAACACACCCTGTGGCTTGCTTCCTTATCCTTGAAGTCATCGTCTATGTCTTTCACTTAAATAAATATTATCCATACATTTCCATCTCAATGTTTCTAAAAATGTCCTTGAATTGAGGCAGTTCCGAAAAGGATGATGAAGATCCTGGCGACGTTGAAGGATCAATGCTTGGTCTCCAAAGCTATTGGGATGCTTCTTATTCAGAAGATCTCGCAAATTTTCAGGAACATGGGCACGCTGGAGAAATATGGTGACCACCCTGTCATAATTTTCACACTAGTTAAATAATAAATTCTATATTTTCATGATCTGTGCTGCAATAAAGAACATTGGCACGCTGAACTGGAGAAATGTGCCGCAGTAATACGTTTCATGGTTTACTTTAACTGGTTTCATGATGTTTTTCTGAACCGAAACTGCAAGGGAAATCCCGGCAGTGAATATATTAATTATTAATAGGGTGGTGTTAAAACCACAGTACAGACACCAAAGGCAAGATTGGTAGGGAGAGGTAAAGCGTGTCACTCTTGAGATAAGAGGCAACAAGGCTTAAACCTGATGCGGGGGTTATCCCCTGCAGTTTTCCGGTCAAAAAAAACAAGGCTTAAACCTACAACTCATTCCAATCGCCTGGCACAACCGATACAAATTGACACAATAAAAAGGAGAGAAATAAAACAAAGGACCAACAACCTCTACCACCTAGACATGCAACAGAGAGGAGGACCAACCGGCGACCTATGCAGTGACAACATGAAATGAGTCACTACCACCCGAACCAACTACACTACAAAGAGGAAAGGAGGAGGATGGCACAAGTGGGAATGAAGCTTCCAGAATCATAGGGTCCCGTTCATCATCCAAGTGCTCCACGACCTCTGGATAACCCATATGAGCATCAGTAGCCGAAGAGTGTAACCTTGTAGCATTCTCATTCTTGGTAGAGGACCCCAATGCCAACTTGAGAGCAGACTCCTTGTCAAAGTGGAAGGTCACTCGACAAATATTGGCTTTGGGAAATGAAGCTCGAGAAGAGGCAACCAAAGTAGATGCAACCAGGAAGAATGGGCAGCTAGGGCATTCACACTCCAACTTTCCCGAGCTAGTGGTGATGCAAACTTCCTCTAGAACTCTTGAAGGAGTAGCAAGAGTTGTCGAAGGAGAAGGTACAACAGTTGATGAGTTTGGTGATGGGCGGCGACGAGGAAGAACATAGTTGTGTGCTTTATGGCCTTCCCCCTTGCAACGGTAGCATCTAGTGGCCTTCGTACACCTTGCATCGGTGTGGTCGAAGGAGAAGCAGTTGAAGCACTTACCGATTAGATCAGTAGGCACTGACCGAGCAACCCGATGATGGGGACCAACAACAGAATGTTTGTTGCCCTCGCTGGCGAAGAGAGCAAGTCTGCATGGAGGCCCGAAAGGGGTGGGTGGGTGCCCCAATACAGAGCCCAAAGATGGAGGAGAAGGCAAGATGGGAGGAGAAGATGACAGTGGGGGTGGCGAACTTGGTGGAGACCGAGACAACGACCTGGGGGAGGTAGGACCGGAGGAGAGTTTCTGGTTGGGCGACGGTGGAGGAGTGGTGTGGGGCAATACATGTACCTGGGAAGCAGCGAGGGTGGCGGAAGGAGTCGGGTGGGAAATCGGCATGGTTGCCAAGGAGGCGGCCGACATGGAAGACTCCGGCGCAGGAAACCCGGGCTTGGACTTTGGAGCTGCCAACCAACCCTTGCGCATCCAGGAGAATCCGGAGGTGGTGGTGGGGGAGGATGTGCGAGGCTGCACAGGGGATGACACTTCCCTCGAAGGAGCAGTGGCGGCGACCATAACAGGGGAGGGTTCCGCAAGCAAGGGTGCCGGACGAGCTACCAAGTGAGGCGGAGGGGTCAAAGACAAGGGGAGCAAAGAGGGAGAGGAGTCAGCGAAAAGGATGGTCGGAGCTGAGCACTGTGGAGCTACGACCAGGATTGGCCCGCCCGGCGCACACACTGGCGGAGAGGGAGGCGGAGAGGACATGGTTGGAGGGACAATTGATGGCGAGGGGAGGAATGGGGGGAGTACCAGAGGGAAGGAAGGGGAGGGGCGGCGCGCTGGCCGCACGACCGTCACCGGCGGCGCAGCCAGGGGCGATGTAGGGACGGCCAGATCTGGCCGGAGCGGAGTTGGATGTTGCGGGGAAGAGAGGGGCAGAGGGACGCACCTTGGAGGAGAAGAGGGGGAGGACGAGAAGAGGATGGGCGAGGGAACCAGTGGGAAGTCTGGACTCGGCCAGGGGGCCGGCCGCAAGACCGCCGACGGGTGCACCAGATCCGTGGGACGCAGCGCGGCGGCGACCGGAGCAGGGTGGCGGGAGAGGGGTGCCGAAGGGGAGGAGGTCGGAGGGGAGGGAGGGAGGAACGGGGGCGGCGCCGCGACGCCCGCCACCGGGAGCGCCCCGAGCGACCCAACCCCGCTGGTTTCATGATGTTACTAGCGGTTGTACTTTAGAATCGAGCTTTTCATGTTTGACATGCTCAGCTTAAAATTTGAGGATAAATATTGGTCACTTTAATATTAGCTACAATCTCAGTTTATTCACCGTGATCGTGTTAGATCTGTCTTGGATCTGTTCAATAAAATTATTCAGCTGCAGGTATAAATTTAAGCAAAATATAAACAGGTCGCTGAGCATAGATACTTGCTCTCACGTCGACAAATTGTTGGCACCTTTAGCTCAGACCTCAGATTGAGGTTGCAGAATGTAACATTTACCTGGTTGTATTATCCACTTATTTATCAAGTGGGGTTCTTTGATAATTATGATTAGTATTATTCATTAAGCTTCCTCTTTGCAATGTTCCCTGGATTACTGCCTGCTAAAAGATTTTCTATTTTGTATTGTGACCAGAATCTTCTTTTGTAGGTTTGGTGCAGATGTAATGGATACTGTTGCTGTTTGGATGAAAAATTTGTGTAACATAATTCCAGGTGGGATTCCACCTGGTAGTGAAACCATCGACTCTGAAGCCGATGAAAATGTACTCTACAACTACCCTGTGCTCGATATTGGAACAGGGAACGGCCTCCTTTTGCAAGCACTTGCAAAGCTGGGGTACTACCTGATTTATCTTCATGTAATTTTGAAATGATATAATTTGAGTAATATGGATAACTTGTTAAGCACTTACCTGATGCAGGTTTCTTCTAGTTATTGTCACATTCAATCTGTAATTAGTAAAATCCTCTATGATCATATGAAATTTTATAACCAAGTACTTTACTCTAGAAATGACTTCCAATGCAGAATCTGTATCATCCCATTTCACATCTTAAATTACAGTCATTACAAGAACTCGAATAGCAAAAATGACCTTCATTATATTAAATATGTTACTGGTACTTTGCTCAGACACCTTCTAAATGAAATGGAGGATGCTAGTGAAAATATGTGCAGGCTGATGGAAGAATGTCGTTTTGATTAAACACACTTTTCTACATCTCCCTTTTAAAAATTATATTCATTGTTTCATAAAATACCATACTTTTTATCTAAAAGTACCTTTCGATGGTACTCTTTGCAACTATAAATAGTACTCAACTGTTGAGAGGTAAAAAAACACCATTCAAGCTACAAAGATATAATGAGGGTCACATGTCAATTTATTTGAATTATTTATACTTTAATAATGTATGCACAATGTAATACCCTGATGTTCTATTGGGGTGTCTGAAGTGTTCCCTTCATTATTGAAGTACTAAAAAACACAATGATTGTCAAAGTTTAAACATACTGGCTGCAGGCAACACAAAGAGGTACTCTCTTGTGCCTGGAGGTAGTATTTGATTAACATGTGCAATTACATCAACTAGGGTTGTGTTGCCACTACCATACTCATTCTTGTCCTTTCTGAAGGTCGTATGATTGTGAACAAATGCTATTTGCAATTTTTACAGGTTTACAGACTTAACGGGGACCGATTACAGTGAAGGAGCCATTGAACTTGCAAGAGAAATTGCTGCACGTGACGGATTTTCTACAATCAACTTTTTGGTTAGTATACTATGTTCGTAGTTAACCTTTTTCAAAGTATGCTCAAAGTATAGTAACTGAACTTGTCCAACTACGTTATCTTATAGAAATTCAACACTTTGTTGCTATGGGTGGTAGGACTTACCGTTACACAACGACCTAGACCACCAAGGAGCAAAGTTCCACGAGAACAATATACTATTCTTAACAGTCTTATAGTAAAAGAAAGTATTTTTGCAACTCTGGAGAATCATGTTACAGAAAATCTATGTAATTGCGTTATTCAAATTGGACATATTACTTATTTTTCTAATGAGCCTGAAAGTTAACCAGGACATTTTCTTTATGATTATTCCATTCTCGCAAAATGTAGGATATCTTGTTTTGATCATTGGCTAATTAACCACTATGGCACAACATCAACCTGAAGATGCAGTTTCTCATGTGGGTCTCAATTCTCAAGTTATTATTCTAGTCTTAAAGAGGTACAGGTAAATGGATGAATATACTGCAGAAACGTCACTTTGCAGTTATCATCAAATAATACACCTAAAGCTCTCAACTCTGAATACAACAACAACAAATCCTTTAATCCCAAGCAAGTTGGGTTAAGCTAGAGCTGAAACCCACAAGGACCCAACAAAAAGAGACAAACGAAATGAAGAAGAGAAAAAGGAGAGAAAGTGTTATGGTAAAAAAAAAATGGGAAGCCAAAAAAAAATCAAGGTTCCGGCATGTGGATTGCTAGTTTCCATGCTTTTCTATCTATGGCTAGTTCCTTAATGACATTTCAATCTTTATGGACTCCTAAGTCAAATTTAGATATCATCTGTCTCCATATTATCTGGCGTCTTATTATCTCGCTATGCACCGGTTTCTCTGGAGGCCTCCGTCGAACATGGCCAAACCATCTCAAACAATGTTGGACAAGCTTTTCCTCAATTTGTGCCAACCCTAATCTCTCTCGTATGCCTTCCGGGCCTGATCTCTTCTTGTGTGGCCATATATCCATCACAACATATGCATCTCTGCTTCACTTAGTTGTTGGACTTGTCGCTTTTAGTAGGCCAACATTCTACCCCATATAACCCTGAGTACTCTCGATTAATCTGGAATGGTTGCTTTCAATGAACTTGCACCACAGTTGTAGCGTAGTACTATTAATACTCCAGAACTGCTACTATTTCCACAATTATCTCTTATGTTGGATTTTATGTTACCTCACATACTTTGGGATTCATGTATGAGAGAAATTGACGCTTCAAAATTGTCAAATGATTTTGCTTCTAGTAACACAGGCTGTGGTTCTTCCTGTGATTCCTCAAGTTTGTATTTTTTTTATCAGGTTGATGATATACTTGAGACAAAGTTAGATAGGAAATTCAAAATTATTACAGACAAAGGGACATTGGATGCTATTGGATTGCATCCAGATGGTCATGCAAGAAGGTACGACTATGACCGGTCTTAGCCAGAGAAATACTAATGAGACAGTTTTAGCACATTTAGTTGTCAATGTTGCTAGTATTGGAATAACTAGAATTGTTAGTTCTGATGACACTTAAGTGTGTAAGGTTTTTTTTTTTAAAAAAAATGAAAACAGCAGGAAGACCCTGCTGTAAAATTTAATTAATAAAAGAGGAACTGTACAGATATACACAAGCTAAACTGCTAAAGAGCTGAACTCAATAAAATAAATTTAACAGATTAGCTCAGAACTGCGCGCAGGGCTTAACTAGCCAACCTGCTATAGTGCTGTCATTTTGGTTGTATGATCCTTTCTGACTCACAATTGGCTTTGTTGATTCTGATTTGGAGAACTACATAATAAAGTAGATAGACCAGGATTACTTTTTCATTAATATCAAAATGATTTTAGGCTTTCTGTGTTCCTCTATTCAGAATAACGTATTGGGAATCTGTATCAAATTTGGTCGAGCCTGGTGGAATTGTGGTAAGTTCTTTCTCCTAGAAACATTTTAAACATTATTACGACTCTGCCCTCTAGGATCCAGTTATTATCCTAATGCATGTACCATCATTATTTGTAAATTGACATGAACCTTTCTTTAACTATATCTACAGGTCATAACATCTTGTAATAACACAAAAGATGAGCTTCTGCAAGAAGTAGAATACTTCGGTAAGAGAAAAATTGGCAAGGAGCACATGGATGAAGGTGCAGGAGATGTGTCTCAGGTCTTCCGATACATTGATCATGTCCGAACATACCCCACCATAATGTTTGGAGGAGTTGAGGGATCTCAAGTGTGCACTGTGGCTTTTCAACAAGTTTGATTAATAATTCAGCATGCATGTAATTTTATCCTGTTTACCATGTTGGCTCCAGAAGAAATGGGTACATGTAAGTTATGTACTTCACGAAAATTGTATTATTAGGGGATCTTCTGTGATTAGCTCATTTATCCACAGTTTTTGGTCTGGCAAGAATAGCAAGAGAACTTTCTGAACTTTTATGTGGTTGTAAGCGAATCAGATGTGTCATTGCTGTATTGCCATCTTACCATGAATATTTGCTCATCGTATTTTGATTCAATACACCGTCAGGTCAGGAATATATGAATATTTGCTCATTGTATCGAGGTCTAGAAGGTGTACATGCAGAGTTGTTTCAGTTCATCACTCTATCTTATATTAAATAGGATTCTTGTTTCGACTTTGCAAACGGGGGGGGGGGGGGGGGGGGGGGGGTTGGGGGGCTGACAGTCTACTTGTTCAATTGAAACTTGAAGCACGTTTAGTCTGTATCGTGTCTGATGATTGGGCGGGACTGATTGTGTGATGCGTATGCATGAATTGGACAATTGCTCATTTTCTTTCTTCTGTAAGGGTATTGGATAACCTATACTGTTTTCAACTGTGGTCATGAGTGATTTATTCCACATGAGAAACAATGGCACTTTCATTTCTTTTTCCAACTCGGAAGCATAAATAAAACTATTCTCTTTTCTGGAAAATGTCATAATTTATTTCTGACTCAAATGTAGAAATCTGAGAATTTTATTCAATTTGTCTGTATTGTTTCACATTACAGGCACCGAGCCCCATGACTAGTGGAGTTGAGCGGCTGTTTTATATGCATTCCTATGTACTCGCTCCGTCTCTAAAAGATTATCACGTTTTAATTTATTTCTAAACTAAAACATGACAAATTTTTTGGGACCAAAAAAGTACCTACAAAACACTTCATGGTCAATCCCAGTGGTTTTGCATCAAGCTCAAGCTTCAAAGCTCACAGGATATTGTTTGAAATATTTACAACGACTGACTAGACTTCATTTAAGCGAGCTCAGAGAACATTTGCTAAATATCTACAGCGCGTCAGTGCCTGAACGCGATTCGCCATGCAGTTTTCTACTGGATGCTGATGATGTGCTGGTGCTGGTGACGTGGCGTTGCCTGCAAACCCCCTGCTTCTCCAGGTTCTGAAATCGGCGTCGTGGGCACAGACTGTTTTCTCATGAAAGTTAACACTGAAATGAGGCTAAATCTACTGAACTTTAAATGTAAAAAATATACAGTACCTGAATTCTGTATAGCCGTTGTTGATTACGCCCGTGAAGCAGTGCGGTAGCTGTTATCAGAATGACATAGATTGGTATGACGATTCCGGCCGTTCTGAACATTAGTAGCTGCCTCAGCACGGTAATTTGCACAAGTCAGGTGTTCAGTTTGCACATAAATCGGGACAAGCAAGACGATTAAATTTCAAAGTTCAGTGGGTTACAGTGATTAAATCCATCGAGAAGACTCGAGTACTGCCGAGGATAAGCGAGACCGCGTCACGTAGCATCAGTAGAGACATCAACTGAACGTATGTTCAACAGTAAAACATGTCCATCAGGCGGCTGCAGTAAGACAGTTCATGTCCAAATGAGAGGTTCATGTTATTTTCTCTGTAACACTTACAGCTATGGCAACTACACGGCAGTAAATGACGCCTTTGGGGTTATTAGAATTTTGGGAGTCAAAGCTTGACACGCCATCATCTTGAACAGCAGTTTGAGCGTAGCTACTACTGCGATTTTCTCGTCGTTCACCTATTCCCCTGCAACGAAAAGAGATTCAGTTTTTAGATGACACCCGTAAGATCCGTATGTATGTACTCCCTCCGTCTCCATAAACTTGTCGCTTTGTAGTTTATTTTTGAACTACAAAGCGACAAGTTCATGAGGACGGAGAGAGTAATTTTATTCTAGCAAGGAGGTAGATCATCAAGTGGTACCTGGAGCTAATTGGGTTCCTTCCATGCCGAAAAAACTTCAATGGAGCAGTGAAGTTTGGTGTGAATTTCTGTGGCATCAAGAGCAGAAAACAACAGATCAGTCAACAGTCTGGTCCTAATGGCATGCAACGATAAGGAAGTTTCAGCAAGCGTCACCTGCAAGCAAATCTCACAATTGGTGTCTCCCTTCTCATTACACCACCGCTGGACGCATACATGGTGAGCGTACTGCAGCCAGCAACATACTAATTCAAGTAAATCTCCCGTTGATGGGACAGTGCCGATATCAGTTGTATATCATGATTGGAAATAAAAAAAAAGAAATAATTCAAAAAGTTTATCGTTTTGTAGTTCATTTTTAAATTACAAAGCGACAGCTTTATTTGGATGGAGGGAGTACGTAACTAGTTTCCGCATTGTGGTAGAGATAGGACAGTGCACAAAGAAAGAAACGAAGGAAAATTAAACTTGCCTTCAAGCTGCCCTTGCAGGAGCAGGGGGTCTCCATGTAAGCCTCGTCACCTTCGTCCTGGCAGATTCGGCACTCCACCATAACACCGCTCTTCGCCTTGCCCGGAAAAGCACGAGCATCGGAGGAGAGATGAGGCTGATCGTAACCAGCAGCCGCCGCCGTGGAAGCGACGACGGCGACCGCCTCGTGGTCGTGGACGGCGGACCGGAGCGTCGCCTCGGTGAGCAGCCGGCCGGTCATGAGGTCGAAGTGGCCCGCCATTTTTTCGAGCCAACCACACCACACGTAGGCTGGAGACGAACCAACGCCGCAGAGCTGCTGGTGCGGACAACGTTCCGCGCGGCTGGAAACGAAGAGCTTCTTCAGAGTTCAGAAATCAGAACGAGTACGGCCAGGCCGGGCGGGTACACGTTTGAACAAGGTGACACGGCGTATTTTTTTCCGCCGGTCACCATCTCTGACACGATTCGGGAAATAGTTTTTCTACGAACACGGAGCACGAACGTCACACGAGAAGTAGACGGCTGAAGACGACCATCTTTTTCGATGAAATCCGCCATGATGAATAGAAAGGGGGAGCAAAAAGAGGCATGGCGTCGGTGAAGAAGGCTAGTAGTACTACGTAGTTTTTTACCTGAGCAGAGGAGCCGCCGGGTGCGGAGAAGCAGTGCAGCGCTAGCCGAGGCAGCGAAGAAGTCCAAAGCTTTTTCACGTCACGAGACGAAGAGATATGCGGGGCGCATCACGTATGCCTCCGGCCGCCGCAAGGATCTCAGTGACTTTCTCCACCTCCACGGATCATGGAGCCTGGAGGGAGAAGGAAAGAAAGAAACGATGCGAAGGCCACGGCGAAGGCAAGGGAGCTGAGCTGAGCAGGAGGGAGGCGGGACGAGGAAGAGGGTATCGAGAGAGAAGCAAAGCGATTTATCGATTAGGTGGCAGCAGGCAGCATCCTGCTGGAGCTGGTCCCTCAGCTCGGCATTTTTGGCCTTCCTTGGCCTCTGAAAACAGCCTGATTCCGACGCGTGTCGCGATCCGTGCTCTAAAAGGGACGGATGCTGTTAGACCAGATGGCCCATGAATAACTGACAATAACTGATCGATGTGGACCGGATTGTCAGATTTGACCGGAACGGCAACAAAACTCAACAAATAGAGTATTGTTTATAAATACTTTTTAACTTAAATATGTTACTCTCTTCTTGTCAAAATAATTGTCGTTTTGGACAAGATTTTTAGTTTATTTTTAACTAACAATCTTCTCCACAACTACAATCACTTTAGGAAGGAGAGAATATTTTAGTACAGGTTCTGATAAAAAAAATATTGCTTCCTGTAAGCCATGTTTTCCGTTTTCTTTTTGGAACATAGGCCATGCATCCTGAATGGGGATTGCCATAGACGGGTCGCGCCAACAGTAACATGGGCTTTATAACCAAGCCCATTACACAGCCCTGCTAACCCCGGAAAACCCTAACGCCTCAGTATAAGGATAATCACCTTCTTCCTCGCCCGCGTTTCCATCTCCTACTCCGCGCCGCCGCTGCCACCAGTCGTCCAGTCTACCGGAAACCCTAACCGTCCATCAACAATGGCCGGTCAAGAGACCCTGGTGCTGGCCGGCGTGATGCGCGGCCACAACGATACGGTCACGGCGATCGCGGCGCCCATCGACAACTCGCCCTTCGTCGTGTCTTCCTCCCGCGACAAGTCGCTGCTGGTCTGGGACCTCACCAACCCCGTGCAGGCCAGCCAGGACAACACCGCCGCCGACTACGGCGTCCCGTTCCGCCGCCTCACCGGTCACTCCCACTTCGTCCAGGACGTCGTCCTCAGCTCCGACGGCCAGTTCGCGCTCTCCGGATCCTGGGACGGCGAGCTCCGCCTGTGGGACCTGTCCAACGGCCTCACCACCCGCCGCTTCGTCGGCCACGAGAAGGACGTCCTCTCCGTCGCCTTCTCCGTCGACAACCGCCAGATCGTCTCCGCCTCCCGCGACCGCACCATCAAGCTGTGGAATACCCTCGGCGAGTGCAAGTACACCATCGGCGGTGCCCTCGGCGCCAGCGAGGGCCACAACGGGTGGGTCTCCTGCGTCCGCTTCTCGCCCAACACTTTCCAGCCCATGATTGTCTCCGGCTCCTGGGACTGCAATGTCAAGGTCTGGAACCTCACCAACTGCAAGCTCCACTCCACCCTCAGTGGCCACGGCGGCTACGTCAACGCCGTAGCGGTGAGCCCCGACGGTTCGCTGTGCGCCTCTGGTGGGAAGGACGGCTGCACACTGCTGTGGGACTTGTCTGAGGGCAAGAGGTTGTACTCCCTCGATGCGGGCTCCATCATCCACTCGCTCTGCTTCTCGCCCAACCGCTACTGGCTCTGTGCTGCGACGCAGGACTCCATCAAGATCTGGGATCTTGAATCGAAGCACATTGTGCAGGACCTTAAGCCTGAGGTCCCTGTCGCCAAGAACCAGGTCCGTCTGCCAACCCTTTGGTGCTTCTAATTATTATTTCTTAGGAAAAAGTCTACTTAGCCCCCTTAACTATACTTTAGAGTCTAATTCACCCCTCAAACTATAAACCCGAGTAATTAGCACCCCAAACTATTCAAAATCGGGTACTTTACCCCTTAGGCTGGTTTTCATGAGTGGTTTTGCCATCTCAGCATCCTATGTGGCACTCTCTGCATGTGATTGAAGGTGGGGCCCACATATCATTGAATAAAAAGAAAAAAACACCATCCCAGGAGGAGATTACCGAGTCAATAGCTCGATCAAGAGGTGACCGAATTGACGCGGTGGTACCAGCTGAGGACGCGGCACTTGATCTGGCGCAGCCGCGCAGGTGGTCCTCTAGCGTGCCGCCGGCGAAGTGCTCGTGCACCAGCAGTAGGGCGTTGCTGAAGTCGAGGCAGAATCCCACGACGCGGGCGATGTTGGAGTGGGATATCTCATACAGGAGCTCGATCCTGTCCAGGACCAGCCGGAGCTTCCCCTGCGTCTCGTAGCAGATCCTCTGCACCACGACATAGCAAAACCACTCTTGAAAACCAGCTTAAGGGGTAAAGTACCCGGTTTTGAATAATTTGGGGTGCTAATTACACGGTTTTATAGTTTGGGGGGTGAATTAGACTCTAAGGT